>LR812541.1:52433096-52708096 GCA_903798195.1 Danio kyathit
ACAATGCCTTCATCAGAATCAGCATCATACTGGTGGACAACAGAGAGTATTACACATACAGATGTACACACACAGTCACTCATACACATACAAACTCATATACACACACAAAAACATATACCCCCCCCCCCCCCCCCCACACACACACACACACATGTAAATATACAAATACACACACATATATATACACACACACACATACAGTACATCACCATGAATCAGTGTTTGTTTGCTATTACATTTATATACACTTCTTTTGAACATATAACATTTTATAACATGTTTAATTAGAATTTTATTTATTTATTTACATTTAAATGTAAGAATTTAAAGTCTGAATCTCTTAGTAAGATATAATTCCTTATAAAAAGGCATACAAAATGTCACATAGTCATATAATAAAAATCTTCAAAGAATAAATGCAGAATATTTAGGTACAATTATATATGTACAGAACAATATTCATAGATACATTGAATTTTCAGTGTTGCATAAGCAAAAGGTGTTTGCATAAATATATTAATAATCATTTGATGTGATCAGTGAGAGAGATTAAATAAATACTTACATTGAAGAAGCGTCTGTCCTTGTTGTTAGTGCAACACAAACTGACCCTGGAGTTTGTCTGCTGGAGTTTCATTGCTCTCTCTCTCACACTTTCTCTCTCCTTCTCTCTTCTAATCCTGTTTTTCTTTTACCCTGATGTCTTTTATTCTCTCTCCCAGGATGTGCAACAGCTGCTGATCCAGGAACTGCTACATCCTCCTTCAATTACAGACACACACACGCACACACACTTGTAGAGCTATCTTTATGGGGACTTCCCATAGCTTTACAGACTGTGCACTCACAAAATGACATTTTCTGTTTGTTCAGGCTACTTATTTAAAAATGAGCTGATTGTTTTTTTTTTTGGGTACACCGTAATTGTATTTTGTTCAGTCCACTTAAATTTGTAAAAACTAATTTTAACTTAGTTCCTTTATATTGTCCCAACACAAATCAATTGTGTGGAATCTGGCATTTTTTTGCAGTGAATATTGTGTCCTCGTCCCCCAACACTACCCCTTTCTGCACTTTTACATTTTCACAGTATTTAATTATGTTTGATTTATGAGCCGATTTCCATATGGGGACCAAAAAAGACCCCATGAGATCAAAAAATACTGTTATTATTATACTTGTGAAAACTTTGGTCCCCACAATGTAAGAATACAAGGTTCACACACACACAGACACACACACACACACACACACACACACACACACACACACACACACACACACACACACACACACACACACTTGAAAACAAATCACATTTGTTATTTAGATGCAGGGTCAGGGTATGAAACCCTGCTCCGGAGACCATTTAACACCACGTTAGCTTTATTAGGCACACTTCAACAATGCATTCAGGGTTCATACACATTTTTAACTATTAACACTCCATGACTTTTTAATGACTTTTCCAAAACTTAAGAGCAATGGTTTCATGTTTCATGAAATGTCTACATGTACACGTGGTAAATAAGAAAAAAATGCACGTTCAAATTTATTACAGCATATCAAAAAATATGTGACAATCCATGTAGATTATATTTATTTTTATATCTGTAAAATAGTTTTTAGAAAGTATCTTGCTGTCTGCCTGAAAATTTTATAATGTTGGCTTTTGTTTTCACAAGACTTAAGATTAGTACAAATTAGCATGCCTGTCAACCCTACCGTTTTTCCCGTATTTCTCCCGTATTTTCAGTCTTTCTCTGATGGGTGGCAAATAAACATTAAAGAGCAGAGCCTCCCTATACGCAACCCATACCGCCAAACCACCAGGGGGCGCCCTTTGCTCTTAAATGTGAGTCTTTCTGTGCTTTCGCTTTGTTTAGGCATGAAAACACTTTGAAATAAATATAAAAACGGCGGGATTCCCTTTCCTTTTATTACAGGTGCCGTCTCCCCTTCATATGCAATCCTCAAAACAGTCATATAGCGGTGCGTGACTGTCAGCTGACGCGCTCCATAGTGATAAATAGAGGCTGTTTCCCAAACAGATTCTGTATATGCGATTTAAAACGGAGCTAAAGTCTGGGTTTTGGCTGCGTGTTAAACACACACATAATTGATAATAATAATATCTAAAGATGTCTATCTTGGTGGTTTTTTTTTTCAAACACAACTAATTTTGTCCTAAATAAGCATACAAAGTTAGGAAAGCAATCGAATGCTTTCATTATAGCGGTAGATGTGCGCATTTTTTAAGTGACACCTGTTATTTAATGTAATCAAACGAAAAAAAAAAATCTAAATAAATAAGAGATTCATTCGTTGCTCTTTAATCAGAAGGGAGGGGAGGGAATCCCTTATTACGGTTAGCATATCCCTTATTTTCGCATCCCAATGTTGACAGGTATGCAAATTAGCCTTTAGCACCCACAGTATCTTACCACTGCAGTTAGATATTGTTTCTGAACATGACACTCAAAATGCATCTTGAATTACGGTGAAAGCTAGTGAGAGGCGAAGCTGAAACTGCTTTTGATTTTTTAAGTTATTGCTTTTTTTACCCATTTTATTTTTTTTGAAGTTTACCCATCAAATATAGTGTCAAGTTTAAGTCAAGTTCATCTCAAATAT
Organism: Danio kyathit; assembly: GCA_903798195.1. Lineage (NCBI taxonomy): Eukaryota > Metazoa > Chordata > Actinopteri > Cypriniformes > Danionidae > Danio > Danio kyathit. Next base: position 52,435,734 of record LR812541.1, read on the forward strand.
ATTCAAGTACACAGATAATTGTTAAACAAATTTTCATGACTTTTCCAAAACATTTTGGGTTTCCCGTATTTATTTTTCCCAAACTTTTCCATGCCTAGAAAATGCCTTTTCAAAATTTCAGGACTTTTCCAGGTTATCCAAGACCGTATGAACTCTGCGCATTGCATTTGAAGATTAAAGTCATCCAATCACAGTGCTACGAAAATAGTGAGAAATAGTTCGCTCTGATCTGTACCTTTAATACTAATATTATTAATTAAAACAATAGATAATATAAACATACATTTGACCACCTCTATAATGGATTATGCCATTGTGAACACATAATCACGTCAATCAGTCTACACCGATAGACATGGTAAGTGTTCACAAGTCACTTTTCTTGTCAAATAGGTGTTTGTTTCTACATATAGCCTAAAAGTAAAGTAAAATTAGATGCATAGTTTGACCTACAGTAACCTCTGAATAAAATAAATGTCATTATTAATATATTTTTTATTAAAATTAATGTCATAAATGCATACATTTGATTCACGGAAGGATGTATTAAACAAACTAACATTATCGAAAAAGTTGACCTCACTGATCGTGAATGTATAATTCGCACCCGGACTAATCATGGATCTGAATACGCCTGTTTTATTTTTACATTAGGCTCAATGATGATGCAAATTATTTCATTTTAACAAAGGTTACTTTCCAACATAAAGCAGACACTTGAGTTTAAAGGAAGAGTTCACCTAAAGCATTAAAATCCTGTTATCATTTACAAATCTGTTTGAGTTTCTTTCTGTTGAACACAACGAAAGATGTTTCGAAGAATGTCAGAACAGAAAATCATTGACTTTCATACTATTTATTTGTCCTACTATCAGGGTGCGAATTATATACTATAGGGGGGTTACCTGTTTTCAGTAGTTTGTGTAAATAAATATGCATGCTTCATTAAACCAAATTCATATATTTATTACAGTTACATCTCACTGGATATCAAACTTATTTAAGTTTTCTGTGTTTTGAGGGATAATAAGCTGATTCTGACCTATACTGTAACCTGTGATGGGTCAACATTTCAAGCACTTTCCAGGTGCATTTTAAAATAGATAGTTTAGGCTATATGTATATTAAAAACACCTATTTATTTTCAAGAAAAGTGCCTTTTGGATACTTACAGTATCTGTCTGTAGGCTAGATCTGCTAGTGTTCAGATTCTAGATTCAGCCTGCCGACTGAATATTTTCCTACATAATGAGGCGACTGCATTCACAATGGTATGAACCGTTATAGGGGTGGTCATATGTATATTATATTCATTCATTTTCTTTTCGGCTTAATCCTTTTATTAATCCGGGGTCGCCACAGCGGAATGAACCGCCAACTTATCCAGCATATGTTTCACGCAGCGGATGCCCTTCCAGTGCATCCACTGGAAACACCCATACACACTCATTCACACACATAGACTATGGACAATTTCAGCTTACCCAATTCACCTGTAGTGCATGTTTTTTTGGACTTGTGGGGGAAACTGGAACACCAGGAGGAACACATGCAAACACGGGGAGAACATGCAAACTCCACAAAGAAACGCCAACTGACCCAGCCAGGGCTCGAACCAGCGACCTTCTTGCTGTGAGGCGATTGTGCTACCCACTTCGCCACCATGCTGCCTATATTATATTTATTTCTTTATTTTATTGTTATATCTTTATTGTCTACCTTTCACTGTTTAAAGATTTGACCCCCCCCCCCCCCCCCCCCCACACACACACACACACACGTTTTGGTGTCCTTCAGGGAGGGTCAAGGGTTAATTAAGGGGGGTCAGACCTCCCCCCCCCCATAATTTGCAGCCTGCCTACTATGGATGTCAACATTCTTCAAAATATCTTCTTATGTAATCCAAACAATTTAAAACTCACAAATAGTTGCTAAATGTGAGTAAATTTTCATTTTAGATGAACTATTATGTTTATATGCTTGATATGTTTATAAAACCCTATAAAAATTAAGTGTGATGCTCAAACTGATGTACTTTTTTCTCAGTTATTTTCTATGTTCCTCCAATTTAATACACAATGCGAACATACAAATAAAAGTTGCATTTAAATATTTATTCATTTATTTATTTACTTGTTTACTTACTTTCTGTTTCAGTTCTGCTCCAAGTTGTTGCAGTATGGGGCGTGTAGTTTCACTTTCTTTTTCGCCTACATCTCCCAGCGTCTCCCCATTAAATCCACTCAGTTCCTTTTATGTTCTGCACTGTGTCATGATCATGCCTGGGAAAAACGCACTCATATTTACCTGCGTTTGCTGATTCCTGATCACCTGGAATAAAGGGTCCTGCACTCGTGGATGTAGCGTTAATGTCAGGCGTGGACTGCAAACAATCCCAACTTTCCTTTGCACTGAAATCAAAAGCGAATCCAGTTAATCCAGTCTCTCAGGAGCCATTGTGGAGTTCGCCTGAATGCAGGGATGGTAAGGAAAGTAAAGCTTCAGATATAGTGTGACAAATATTAGGATATTGAGTTGGAGTGGATCGCCATGGAGCTCCGGGCGGCTTCAGCGGACGCGCAGCAGCAGCTGGCCGGTGACAGGACGCACGAGTCCCGCATGGACGAGTACCTGCGCTCGCTGGGTTTTTACCGTAAAAAGATCGCCAAGGATGGGTCATGTCTGTTTAGAGCCGTGGCAGAACAGGTCAGAAGACTGATACTTACTTTAATAACACCAATTAAATGTGTCACGATTTTAATATTTTGATATAAAGCATGACTAACTTCGTTACCTAAACCGCATTAAACGCAAGTTTTCACGGTGCTCCATCAAAATGTCACACACATTCTCCAAAATAAATCATTATTTACCCTTTTGTAGACCACTTGTGCTTTAATATAACTGTTTGTCATCTTTGCGGTTTGTTAAAATCACTTTTTGGTTTATCTGAAGCTAGCTTTAGCATACTAGCTGCTAACGTATGCAGCAGTATTAACCCTGTCACAGTTTGTTTCTACCTTAAACGATGATGAATGAATGTCAATAAGAAAACGCAGCTATTATTTATTTAATCTCTAAGAGGATTTTTTTAATACAAGTAGTGTAATGTTACTTTTATTTGATTTTTATATAGATTCAATAATCTATACAGGAAACAATAAATATTATTATGACCTTTAATACCTGATCGGGCGCCTCTATTTTTAGTTCACAAAATTTTAATAGATTTGTTTACCTCATTACCATCACATTAAACATAGTTTTTATGTTAAATATTCATTATATCTTCATTTTAAGGTTACATTCTAAAGTGACTTCATTTTTATTTAGCCTTATAGGATTTCAATAATCTTTTTTCATGCATGTCATAAAGAAGAAAGTGTTGCAAATTCATTTATAAATATTATTAATATTAATTTGACTATATCAGCATAAAATATATGTCCATTTTGATTGAAAGTTTATGTTAGTAACATTTATACTATTGAAATCAATTTTAAAATAATAATATTAAACATTTGGCTGATTCATTTCTTATGGAGTCTGAATTAAACTGGGTCATTTCAGTCTTTGTTTTACCTGTTTCTTTGATAAACCTGTTTTTCTCGGTAATGACAGCCGAGTGTAATGAAATGAATGTGCCTGAGCTGAGGCTGTTGTCATTTTATGATCTTTATAAATGATTGTGTGTGTGTGTTTGATTGACAGATACTGCATTGTCAGGGTTTACACACACAAGTGCGGGCGGCCTGTGTGAATTATCTCAGACAGAACAGATCTACTTATGAGCTGGTGAGATTACATGAAATGCGTTTTACATAATGCATTATTATGTTTTACGTTCCATTAAAATTCATACATGACAATTGACCTTTTAGTAAACTATATATATTTATTTATTTTTTTTGCTTGTGGGTGTGGTAGTTTATCGAAGGCAATTTTGAGAAATACCTGGAGAATCTACAGGATCCTCAGGTAATAACTGGAACAAACAACACTCCTAATTCAGGCAGATTGTCTCCAGAGTTTTATTAAACCTGTATTATCTAGAATATAGATTCATTTTGATTTTACTTGTATAATATAATATTTTTCCTCTTTGCTTCTGTTTAGAGCTGGGTTGGACAGGTGGAGATATCAGCATTGGCGGAGCTTTATAAGTGAGAATATTACAATTATTTCTATATTTTAACTGCATATTTTAGGGCCTGAGCTGTGATTATTTTCACTGTTTACCATTTTTATAGACCATCATTCTCTAAGAGTCATTTTGTAGCCAGTGGTCACCAAGTACAGTGCATCCGCAAAGTATTTACAGCGCTTCACTTTTTCCACATTTTTTTATGTTACAGCCTTATTCCAAAATGAATTAACTTTATTTATTTCCCCAACATTCTACTCACAATCCCCCATAATGAGAATGTGAAAAAAGAGTTTTTGAAATTGTTGCAAATTTATTAAAAATAAAAAAGCTGTAAAATCACATGTACATCAGTATTCTCAGCCTTTGGCGTTAAGCTCTAAATTGAGCTCAGGTCATTGTTTCCACTGATCATTCTTGAGATGTTTCAGCAGCTCCATTGGAGTTCACCTGTGGTCAATTCAGTTGATTGGACATGATTTGAAAAGGCATACACCTGTCTATATAAGGCCCCAGGGTTGACAGTGCATGTCAAAGCACAAACCAAGCATGAAGACAATGGAATTGTTTGTAGACCTCTGAGATAGGATTGTGTCAAGGCACAAGGCTGGGAAAGGTTACAGAAACATTTCTGCTGCTCTGAAAGTTCCAATGAGCACAGCAGTCTCCATCATCCGTAAGTGGAAGATGTGTGGACCACCAGGAGCTGGCCGGCTATCTAAGCTGAGTGATCGGGGGAGAAGGGCCTTAGTCAGGGAGGTGATTAATAACCCGATGGTCACTCTGTCTGAGCTCCAGCGCTCTTATGTGGAGAGAGGAGAACCTTACAGAAAGACAACCATCTGTGCAGCAATCCACCAATCAGGCCTGTATGGTAGAGTGGCCAGACGGAAGCAGCTCCCCGCCTGGAATTTGCCAAAAGGCATCTGAAGGACTCTCAGACCATAAGAAACTAAACTCTCTGCTCTGATGAGACTAAAATTGAACTCTTTGGAGTGAACACCAGGCGTTACGTTTGGAGAAAACCAGGCAGCACTCATCACCAGGCTAATACCATCCCTACAGTGAAGCATGGTGGTGGCAGCATCATGCTGTGGGGATGTTTTTCAGCAGCAGGAACTGGAAGACTAGTCAGGATAGAGGGAAAGATGAATGCAGCAATGTACAGAGACATCCTGAATGAAAACCTGCTTCAGAGTGCTCTTGACCTCAGACTTGGGGCGACTGCTTCATCTTCCAGCAGGACAAGTGACCCAAAGCACACCGCCAAAATATCAATGGAGTGGCTTCACAACAACTCAGCGAATGTTCTTGAGTGGCCCAGCCAGAGCCCAGACCTAAATCCTATTAAACATCTCTGGAGAGATCTGAAAATGGCTGTATACCGTCACCTCCCATTTAAGCTGATAGAGCTTGAGAGGTACTGCAAAGAGGAATGGGCAAAAATTCCCAAAGACAGGTGTGCCAAGCTTGTGGCATCATATTAAAGAAGACTTGAGGCTGTAATTGCTGCCGAAGGTGCATCAACAAAGTATTGAGCAAAGGCTGTGAATACTGATGTACAGGTGATTTTACAGCTTTTTTATTTTTAATAATTTTGCAACAATTTCAAAAGCTCTTTTTTTCACATTGTCATAATGGGGGATTGTGTGCAGAATGTTGAAGAAATAAATTAATTTAATCCATTTTGGAATAAGGCTGTAACATACAAAAATGTGGAAAAAGTGAAGCGCTATCAATACTTTCCGGATGCACTGTAACTGCGTTATTGGTGGTCTGCCAGTTAATATTGGCTTTTGAAAACTATGCATTATGCTCATGTATAAATCAGATCACAAATGGTATGCATTGGGAGTTAAAACTCCTGCAGTTAATTTTGTTGCTGCTATAAATGGTGATTCTGAATTGCAATAGTGCAAAATAAATCATATCAAGAATCAAACTCACTCAAATGTAAAAGATGTCGGACATGTATCATTTTTGTAACATTTATTTAGATTTATTAATACAGTGACACGGTGGCTCATGGCTTCTTTTATCCTCATTTGTAAGTTGCTATGAATAAAAGCATCTTCTACATTAATAAATCATTCATTTTTCTTCGGATTAGTCCCTTTATTCATCAGGGGTTGCCACAACGGAATGAACCGCCAACCTATCCAGCATAGGTTTTACATAGCGGATGCCCTTCCAGCTGTAACCCAGTATTGAGAAACATACATACACACTCATTCACACTACAGCTAATTTAGTTTGTCCAATTTACCTATAGCGCATAGCACGGGAGGACATGCAAACTCCACACAATAATGCCACCTGACCCAGCGACAGCGACCCACTGCGCTACCGCGCCGCCCTGTTCATTTAGTTTAATCATTTCCTACGTCAAGCTTTAGAATCTCTATTTATTACTGTTAATTCTAACTGTGTCCTGATTATTTGTTTTTCTCCAGGCATGATTTTATTATTTTCCAGGAGCCTGATCAACCACCTGTTAACCTCACAGAGAATGGCTTCCCTCATAAGGTGCACAGATTCATTCATTCATGCACAATTTTACAAACTCAATTTCTGTAACACTCAAATAAATCTCCACGTCTCTTTCTTCATCAGGTGCGCCTGTGCTTCCTCAACGGAAACCATTATGACAGCGTTTACCCAGAATCTTTTGAGAAAAATGCTGCTGTATGTCAATGTGAGTGCTGCTTCTTTAAGATATAATGCTGGATTGTGCTTGCTTTCAGTACCTTATTGACACTAAAGTATCTTATGCGCCCCCTACTGCTGGAATCAGCTTTCAGAAATGATCAGACATGCTCCAACATTAGGCACATTCACATCAAGACATAAAGAGCCCCAATTATGCATTAAAAAAGGTCATATTTTGGTTTTGGGGGTCTCCATCAACAGGCTGATCTGCATGCAAGATCAAAAAACACTTTCATTGTCTTATAATATGCATTTATTTTTACCTAATTATCCTAACGACTCCCATATGAATCGTTCAGCAATTCATTTGTTCCCAAACCCCTCATTGCGCGATGCTAATCTGCGCTGATTGGTCCGTTGACCAAGTCTATTGTGATTGGTCGATTGCTTTCAGTGTGAGACAGAGGCTGCGTCCGAAAACCGCATACTTCCATACTATACAGTACGCTAAAATCAGTATGCGAGCCGAGTAGTATGTCCGAACTCATAGAATTCGAAAATCAGTATGCGAGAAGTGCCCGGATGACTTACTACTTCAGGCGAGATTCTGAAGTGCGCATCCCATGGACGCTGCGCTATCCCATGATGCCCCGCGAGAGAATTCATGAATAGGAGTAATTTGACGCAACTGACGCAGGTAGGTCACGTGACCATGACAAAATGGCGGATGTAGTACGTCCGAATTCCATTCATACTTACTACATTCATACTGTATAGAACAAACTTTTCTAACGGCCGAGTAGTACGTTTAAATTCAAATGCAGTACCTACTGAGTAGTAGGCGGTTTCGGGCGCAGCCAGAGAGAAATGCCCACCACGGCTTATCAAGTATTCAGAGTGCAGAGTGTATGTGTGAACCCAATGCAGGAGTGTGTTAAAGCAATGCAGTTTAACACCAGAATATTGCTCTATTCTTAAGCATAAGTAAAAACAGTGACGCGCATTCAGTATTAATCCACACAGTGGCAAAAGCTGGACTATTTTGAAACTTGACCGCCGCACGTGTAGGAACAGCTGACGTTGGCCTTAGCAACGACAAATGGCATTAAATCCAATTACGATGCGATACGACCACATACACTACAAGCCGTGTGAAGCGGTTACAAGAAACAAAACACAATTAAATACATAATTTGCAAGCCAGAGAAAACAAGGAGGCAGCCATTTTATTCGCGCTTAAGTTACTTACACTTAGGCCCCGTTTACACTCATACGTTTTAGTTTTAAAACGCATAAGTTTTGCTACGGTTACGCCATCCCTCCACACTACGCTGGAGTTTTCGAGCCCCGAAAACGGAGCGTTTTGGAAACGCTGGAGAGGCCGTTTTCATTCTAAAAGGCTGCTGCTCCGTCTGAGTGTGGATGGGGGAAAACGGAGACATCTGAAACGGAGGCGTGGCTGCAGACATTCGCCTATCTGATTGGGGCTTTTTCCTCAATATTAAGTAGCCTACACACAGTTCAGTCCTGCATCCTCTCCGTGAAAGTTCAGACCTCGCATGTTTGATATGGAAAACAAACTCCCGAGTGTGTACTTTATAAAGTCATTCACATCACCCTGGTTATGCTGTTTCACTATCTTGACAATAAAATGAAAACATGATGTGAGGAACTGCCTATTTTCACTTTGATATTAGCAACTTAACAGACATCAGAAATGTTGAGGCGTCGTGTAGCTGCATGAAATGACCGTCATCTTCATGCATATTTATAACAAAACAGAGCCCATAACATTACTGCCTCCATTCATTTTGATTGAAAATAGAAAACATACCCTCTCTTTCACTGAATATCCGTTTTAATGATCAATTAATGACCATTATAAAAGTATAACGCATACAATAGAGAAAATAAAGGTAAACAATCAGTCAGATGTGCAGAATCGGTGTCCGCGGTTATATTAATTAAGATATTAACCTAACTTATCTTTGTGCTCAGCCAAAACACGTTACCTGAGAACAAGTAATAGATTCAAAAAACCAAAGTTGGGGAATATGTAGTTAGATATAGACAACAAGATTAATTAAATATCACGTTTAACAAATATAGTGAGATTAGATCCGGTGGGAGATCCGTGATGAACAGTCCGACGTGCACAGCTCTCATATGGGTGTGTGCTCAAAACACGCTGCAGTGCATGCCAGAGTGTGTGTGGTCACGTGATTGTGCGTTTTCACCGTTTTAATGTAGACGGAGAGCTGTTCAGAAATGGTGGGTAAAACGCTAGTGTGTGACGCGGATCATTTTCATTCTAAAACGCCGTTTTAAAACTAAAATGTATTAGTGTAAACGGGGCCTTAGTGGAGGAAGAAACTGGTCCATGAACAGTGTACTTTAAAGTTCCTGTCAAGCTTTGACAAAGTCCCATACATCAACAGTCTTTTCTGATCCTTCCTTTAACAAGCGGCTGATGAATCCCCCATTGTAAGCATGTCAATTTCTGAAGCACTCTTTAGAAAAATGACGGGAACACAGCACAAGGCTGGGCTATAATGCTGAGGTATTTTTGCAAAAAATAAACCTCAACCACTGACTCTTCACAGCCTCATCTTTAGGTAGGGAAAGTAACACTAACTTTCCCTCACAGTTCAGAGCACAACGTCTTGGCAACATGATTCAACCAGGATCTGCTACAGTGTTTGTCTTCTTCTTTCTACAATGTTTGTGGGCAGAGCTGGGGGTTTTAATCTTCCCGGGTCTGCACGCGCAACAAATGGGTGGAGCTTGAGTTCCGTATCGACGTCACGCCGACACGACTAAAGACTCGTTACAGCGGCAATTCATTCGAACCACTATGAGTCGACTCTATTATAGATGAATCAATAGTTTTAAACACTGTGGACTTTCAAATTTAAACCTTAGCTGGATATTTCACTTCACTTAGAGCACACACTGCATGAAGATCATTTTCAAAAACCTATAATAGGTGCTCTTTAAACCACATCTGTTTAGCTGTGCCTTTACTGAATGAGCAGTGTGCTACGTCCCCCAGATCGCACTATTTTCTTTTTCATTCCTTTAAATCCTAGTTTACACATTGTAATCATTTTATTGTCTGTTGTTTTAATTCTCCTGTATTTCATGTCTCTCTTGCTCTTGTTTATGCAAAGCACTTTGAATTACCATTGTGTGTGAAATGAGCTATATAGATAAACTTGCCTAAACCGTTTGTCTATGTCTAGCGATCCTGTACGAGCTGCTGTATGAACGAGTGTGTGGTGTCGAACGCAACGTTGTAGGATCATGTGTGAAAGGAGGACGAGGACGAGATAGACGGGACTCAGAGGAGTGCAAGAGCAGTGAGGAGTCTGAGCTGGAGGAAGACGACTTCTGGTACACATTTACCTGCTTGCATTATTTACATTTAGTCATTTAGCACTTTGGTCCTCAACCACCGGGCCGCAGACCAAAAAATTAGGGCTGGGCGATATTGCAAAAAAATTATCACAACATCATGTTTCATATTATTCGATATCGATAATTATTGAATATTTTTTAACATTACATTTAGGAATATTCCGATTCTTTTTTTTCTAAACCATTTTATTTTAATTACCAACATTACTAAGGCAAATTAGTGGATGCTGCACTCTGGTGGTGGATGAGGAGATTCCCCCCATATGTAAAGCGCTTTGAGTGTCTATATAAAGCGCTATATAAATGTAAGGAATTATTATTATTATTAATTATTATATTATTATTAAATAGTTTTAATAATCCAAAATAAAAAATATATTAACATTGTCTGATCTCTTATAATAAAATAAACATAAGTGTAAAGAGACTCTTAAACTTGATGAATAAAATGTTACAAAGTGTGTGCAATAGTAAAGGCAGATCAACATCTGTAAGGTGTGAATAATAATGATACAGTAAACCTTAAACTTTGTAAACAAAACAAATTGTGATAATCAAATCTGAGCTTTCAAGTAAAGGAACCAACCATCGTTATTCAAATACATACTGCAACTTTACAAGTTGTGAAGTTTAATGACGCACAAGAAAAGAAACCCAAAAGCCACTCTGGCGACATCTTTTTTTATTTACAATCTCCTCACTGCTGCTATACTGCACTCATTTTCACGTGTGTTGTTATTCTGACCTGAAGTGACAAGCGCGAGCGTGTGCTTTGTGTTTGTTTGAGGTAATTAGTCTGCAGTTATTACTGAAATGTGTATATTCCATACAAAGTGTAAAGCAGATTGGTTAGTTCTAGTGCTCGGGGCATTCGGAAAAGCTCAGATGTTTTGCAACTAGGTGTACCTGAAATTGCGCGCGCGTTTCGTGCATGCAGCTTGCACATCATGTGCACGTTGCGTGTGCACCTCCATTGGAAAAGACAAACTGACATCCTAAGCTTATTGGCATTGCTTCCAAGACGCGCTCTCAGCAGCCACATTTTAATAAAACTATAGCCTTCATACCAAAACTACATACTGACAATATTCGATATTGACAATGGTGAAAAATCGATATTGACAATGGTGTTCGGTCAATAAATAACAATTTTATCCCCCAGCCCTAATGAAAGGTATCTTTTTTTTTATGTTAATTTGTTTTTGTCTGAACCATCCACAATGTCAATGCACAAAATTTCTATTTAAGAAACCGTTTATATTTCTGCAGCATCACCGCAATGAACTAATACTAGTTTAGTTTACTACTAGCTAGCTCTCTGCAACTCTCACATGGTTGCCCACTGAAGCTAAGCAGGGCTGCTCCCGGTCAGTATCTGGATGGGAGACCACATAGTAAAGCTTAGTTGCTGCCGGAAGAGGTGTTAGGTAGACCAGCAGGGGGCGCTCAACCTGTGGTCTGTGTGGGCCCTGACTACCCAGTATAGTGAAGGGGACTCTAAACTGCTTTACCCACTGGCCTCTGTCCATCATGGCCTCCTAAACAGCCCCATATCATAATTGGCTTCGTCTCCTCTCCACCAATCAGCTGGTGTGCGGTCTGGCGCAATATGGCTGCGGTCACGTCATCCAGGTGGATGCTGCACACTGGTGGTGGATGAGGAGATTCCCCCAATAATGTTTAAAGCGATTTGAATGTCCAGAAAAGCACTTTATAAATGTAAGGATTTATTATTGTTATTATATCCTAAACTACTATGACAGTTATCACTCAGGTGCAGATTATGTGCTTTATTCACTGTTAAATGCTACTAATATGAGTTTAAATACTATTTTACATGACATTTACTGTAATACTGAAAGCTGCAGCGGATAGTTCACCTCAGGTCTTAAAAATAAAAACTAGCAAACTGTTTGAAAATGAAAGTGAACTGTGACTGAATGCAAATCAACACCACCAGTCACTCAGTAGTCTATGTATTTTTAATAATGTTAAATATGTGTAATATGTATTATTTTGATTATAACTCGTACCATTTCATTGGTGTGCTGATATTTTAAATGAATGGCTGGTATTTAAATGTTTCTGTTGTGTCGAGTCACATTTGGTGCAGACTTGCAGATCTTGCATCACGTGTGGTTAAAGGTGCAGTATGTAAGTTTGACACCCAGTGGTTGAACTAGGTATTGCACTCCTAGATCAAAATTAACGCACGAGTGGGATGCCAGATTGAGTACAGGAGCGAGTGATTTAAACCGTGTTCTAAATAAAACACGCGACAAGAGGGAATATTTTCCATATTAAAAGTAGTTTTAGTTCTAACCAACACCTCGAATTGATATATTAGAAACGGCTTCTATTTCTCACAGCTCAACATGTGAAACCTATGACAGTGATCACCTCAGGTAAATCTCGTGTGCTTTATTCAGTGCTAAATGCTAACAATGTGAGTTTGAATGGATTCTAAACCTTACCGTTTCGTGAGTGAGTGCTTATTCTGTGCTTCTGAAAGGCTGTATTTAAATTTCTGTCGTGTTTCGTTTGGTGCAAAGAGTCAAACTGCTGTTTGCGTGTTGTTAGGACACGAGATTGCAATGTAACCTGCTCACCTAATGTTTACGTTCGTAATATTTATATCAATTGCTAATTAATAACCTCATGTGGAACTGAATCTGTCTCATTTCGACGTCGGATACTGTCCATTTCGGTCACAGGCACATGCTTTCAGAGCCTTTCTGAATGAATGAAATACGCTGTTTTCCAACAAGGCAACCCGGGGTGCTGAAATGTAATTGGCTAAACTGGGATTCTGCAGGTTAAATTTACCTAAACAAAGACATCGTTCCGGCACGGAAAAACCATTTTCAAAGCAGAATATCTGACTTCAGCATTGTTTTTCAGTTAAACAAGAATGTTCACTTAGCATGTTTCTTAAATATCTGCAAACATATGATGGTATTTTTATGCTTTAGAAGAGTCAAAAACTTACATACAGCACCTTTAAGACACAGTGTTAATCTATAGGCTTATGTATGTTTTATTGATTCAGTCAATTGCAATGGATACAATAATATCCTGCTTATGATTACACTATAAAACATTTTGAGGCATGTAAACAATACCAATAGTCCTAACATATTTCCTGTTGTACATTTTTAATTTGTATAGCTTCTGAGAATCCTGAAACGTCCACATATTGATAATGTCATGACAGCTGTTTTAATGTTAGGATATGATTAAATTCCCTTTTGTTCCAGTTATTAAAATAGTTTGACAACAAGCAGAAAATGTTTATGACAACGTTGAAATGGTCTATAATAGTACCTCAGTGATACTAAAACCACTCTGGTTTGTGTTTTTGCATTTGTCAGGTCCAATGAAGCCAGAGAAAAGACGAGCAATGGGATGAATGCCAGACCACTGCAAAGGGTGCTTTGTTTTTTAAAAGTTAATTCTCTCTGTATATTTCCTACAGATTGAAGTCAGCGTTTTGATACTCTGACTTCGTAATATGATGATATGTCGTGTGTAACAGAGCTATATATTTGTGCAGGGTCGTGGGAGGGGCTATTCAAGAGGAAGGGGGCGGGAATTTCTATCCACTAAGGCGCAAAAGTCCCTAAACCCCACCCTCTACAGGAACGTGGAGTATGACGTGTGGCTCCGTTCGAAACGACGTACGTCACTTTTTGTGTTACGATTTTGAAATGTAATTAGTATCTTGATAACATTTTAATATCTGTGTATTTATAGTCCAGCAGCAGCGAGATTTCTGCATTGCCGCAGGGATGCAGTACTCTGTCGGAGACAAGTGCAAGGTTAGCAGTGTGTTGTTTTATGTGTTTAATTGTAATATATTTTTATATGTTTGCACAAAGCAATATATGAAAAATGCTTTTGACCATAGTGTCTGCCTGAATGACATAATACAAGGGGCATGTCTAGTAACAATAGTGGAGATATTAAAATTTGCACGATCCGAAGGTTGCAGTGACTTTTATGTCAGTTGGTTAATGTACTTCAAACTGAATATTGAGTAGGGGGCGGGGCTTTATTTTTGCACATCATTAGCAAACTAATGGTAAGAGGGCCGTGGCTAAGAATACTGTGGCTAAAGTATCAAACTGACATCATCAGAAAAGGAGCCAATCCAAACGCAGAAGCAGATGCTCATACTTTGATTGAAGCTTACCAAAACAAACATTTTTCAAGTGGATTAACTTTGAAGTATAACCTGAAGTATACAGATCTTTTGTAGGGTTGGGCCGATAGACGATGCTATCGCCGATGGCCGATAAACTTCACGATGCTGAGCCGGCATCACGATCCATCGCCCCGCCCGACATTTATGTTGATATATAACTTATTATTTGCATGTCATCTTAATAGCAATAACGGTCTTTTCATGAGCTGTGTTATATTTTACTTACAGCTGCCGCTTGCACGGCTGACAGCATCGTGAGGATTAAATGAAGGATTATACAGCACCTCTCGCGCTTAAAATGTGTAGATTCAGTGGCAAACGCTGTTACCTGCAAACCCCGTCCCACAGACTGTACAGTGAATAGCTTTAGTTATTTTCATAGCGGACTTGAAGCCACTGGAAGTCTTTTATCCACTCTTGGAAAAGTGTAAAAGGTGGATTAATATTCAGCACATGATCACTAATAAGATGTGCCATTATTAGTAACTTTAGGTGGTTTTTTTCACTGTTGTAGCTCCTGTCATGTGAAGGCAGAAGGCGTTGACTGAGTGATTGACAGCTGATATTAACCAATCCATTCGCGTTCAGTTCTAGCGCAGTGGGCCAATAAGAAGAGCACAAAGGCGGGGCAAGCATTGCGGGTTTTTTTACTTTAGCAAGTTCACATGACAACTGTTTTAATCTGTTCCTGAGCGCTGCGTTTGGTGTCTTTAGGTGCAAAGATGCATTCTGCATAAATGTCTCCTAAATCCGCGCACGCGGTGAGGATTTTGCAGTGAAAACAGGTCGCACGGCAACAATTTATGCACTCGCACAAATGCTTTCAAATATATATTTTAGGTTGCATAAAATTTCGGGCGCATACGCCGAAACGGTCAAACCCTAGCATCTTTACTTGTATTTATTTCCTCATAATAATAATAATAAAATAAGGAAGTTATCATTAATCACAATACAAATTACAGTGAACGCCAAACGAACTCTAATCTCGTCTCCGCCACCAGCTGTGGGGAAAAGCCATTATATAAGGACACACACATCACTCCGCCTGTTCATGCCAGAGTCCCGCGGAAAAAAAGTGATTGAGAGGTCATAATTTGTGTATAACTTAATTTATTTATGGTTTGGTTATGGGTAAAGCAAAGACCATGTGGGTCAGGTAGTGAAAACGATAGGCTACAATTATTAAATTCGTTATGAATTAATTGTTAACAACCACCCCTGCCTATGACAACGATGCCATCGTCCATCGCCGATGTTCACATCAGACATCGTACGATGGCAAATTGGTCAACATCGCCCAACCCTAATCTTTTGCACACTTAAGTCTGGAATTTTCATATGCATTTTTTTCATACTCATCACATAAATTCGTCACGTACACAAACCGTGCATACTGAGTCCGATATGTATTAATTAATCCCAAAATTCCAAAAAAACTGAACATTTCAGTCAAGTCAATTCAAACTCAAAACGGTAAATCATAAACCTTTTATCAATGATTATTCCCACAATTGATGGCAAGCATGAACATAAAAGTATTGTCTAATTGACAAGCAGCACCTACATGTGTTAAAAAGAATTTAAAACGGCAAATATGACGAATTTATACCGCATTTTTGCAAGTAAAATGTACTAACTGCATTTTGCCTTTCGCTTGTACGGTGGCTCTAAACTGTCAAAACACCTCTTAACTCATTTTGGAATGCGAAAAAAAAATGTAACCATATTCGATTTTTTTTTTTATGGTCGAATTTATCTTTTAATGTGAAAATTACAGACAAAATTTTCAGATTCAGTGTGCATTAACCTTATTTATCTCAGACTGACTTTAAAAAGGGTTGGGGTCTTGTTGGGATGTGGACATGTTTGTTTTGGTGCTTTCAGATACCATTAACATTTGTCAAAATTTGCTTGGTGCACCTTTAAGCAATATTGATCGTAAGATTGTTTACGAAGCCGTAAGACCATAAGATTGTCTTTTTGAACTTTTTCAGGTGCAGCTGAGTGGCAGCAATCGGCTCTATAATGCTTATGTTAAGGAAGTCAGTCCAGACAACGGGCCAGTCACTGTCTTTATTGAGGAACTCAACAGACAGTATGTGTTTCTATTATTTATCAATATATGTGTGAAGGTCACGGGCAGGGCTGAACGATACTGGAAAAATCTAATATTGCGAATTTTTTTTTTTTTTTTTAAATTAATTAATTTATTTATTTATTTATTTATTTTTTTGATTAATTTATTTTTATTTTTTATTTATTTATTTTTTTATTCTGCCATATTGCGATATGAATACAATTTCACTAGATGTGTTGAATAACTATTTGGAAAGAATTGGAAAGAGTGCATATGCATAACATATAAGAAACAATCTCCAAGCATGGATAAATTCAAATAGAAAAATGTAATAATTATATAAACAGTATTTTATTGTTTTTCGAGGAGTTGAACTGTATTCAGGTATACAGTAATTGAATAATCAACTGCAAAATAATACTGCAGAGTCTTTGTTTTATAAACCGTTCAGTATGATTTATCGTCATTAAATAAAAACAGTACAATTTCTTAGGCCTGAATGCTTTTAAAACCCTCACAATCACAAAATGATCAATTATAATCCAGACTCAACAATGTGTATACGATATTGATGCTGAAACGATATATTGTACAGCCCTAGGTGTTTTCAGAAAGTCTGTGCATGTTTAATTTTTTTAGAAAAATCAGTGTGCTAGGCTGGATTTTTTTGTTTGCAGAATTGCATAGCAGGATGAAATAACCAATATTTATTCATGTGTATCATCTTGTTTTATTCTTGTGCCCTCCTAAACTTTAATCAAAACTAGAAAAGTAAAGTTCGTAGACAAACTTTATGGTGGCCTGAGAAAGCCTCGTCTGAAAGTTTGAAGTAGTTTTAAAGTTTAAATAATTGAAGTAGTGTTAAGAAGTTTGAAACAGCTGGCATAGATGGATAAATTTGTGTGTATTAGGTTGCTAAGGAGTTGTTAGTGGGTTGCTAGGTGGTTGCTAAGGTGTTGCTAGGGTGTTCTGAGTGGTTGCAAAGGTGTTGTTAGGCGGTTGCCAAGGTGTTCTTAGTGTTTGCTTGCTAAGGTGTTCTGAGTGGCTGCTAGGCAGTTGCTAAGGCGTTGCGAGATTGTTGTGAAGGCATTGCCTAGGTGTTGTTAGGCTGTTGCTAAGGTGTTCTAGGTTGTTGCTAATGTGTTGCAAGGTGGTTGTTAGGTGTTCTAAGTGGTTGCTAGCAGGTTGTTAGGGCATAGCTAGGTGGTTGCTAAGGTGTTGCAAGGGTGTTCTGAGTGGTTGCTAGGTGGTTGCTAAGGCATTGCTAGGCGACTGCTTATGTGTTCTAGATCGTTGCCAAGGTGTTGCTAGGTGGTTGCTAGGGTGTTTGGATTAGTTGCTAGGCGGTTGCTAAGGTATGGCTAGGTGGTTGCTAGGGTGTTCTGAGTGGTTGCTAGGTGGTTGCTAAGGTGTTACTAAGTGGTTGCTAGGGTGTTCTGGGTGGTTTCTAGGCGGTTACTGAGGTGTTGCTAGATGGTTGCTAAGGTATTCTAGGTTATTGCTAGGGTGTTGCTAAGGTGTTGCTAGGCAGTTGCTAAGGTGCTACTAGGTGGTTGCTAGGGTGTTGTGAGTGGTTGCTAGGTGGTTACTATGATGTTACTGGGTGGTTGCTAAGGTGTTGCTAGGCGGTTGCTAAGGTATTCTAGGTTATTGCTATGGTGTTGCTAGGGGTTGCTAAGGTGTTTCAGTGGTTGCTAGGCAGTTGCTAACATAAATTAGTATAGTTCTAGTATGAATTAACATTTTGCTAGCATGTTTCTAGCATAAATTAGCATGTTGTTAGCATAGCTCTAGTATGAATTAGCATGTTGCTAGCCTGTTTCCAGTATGAATTAGCATGTTAACATAAATTTTGTATGAATTGGCATGTTGCTAGTATGTTTATAGTATAAATTAGCATGTTTGCTAGTGTGATTAGTATGTTGCTAGTATGATTAGTATGTTTCTAGTATGGATTAGTATGTTAGTTTGTCCAATGTAAAGTAAATGGCAGTTTTTTACAATGGAAGTCTATGGGACAGTTGCTAGGGTGCCATATGTGGTTGCTAGGATGTGGCTAGTAAATTGAAAGGTCATCAGTGATTGGCAGATTGGTAGTTAAATGAGCGTAAACCTAAGTCAGTATGACAGTCTGGCGCAAAGTTATGAGGTCACGAAGTTTGGTCAAATGTTAAGTCAATGGGACGTTTCCAAATTTTCCGGGTCAGTTTTCAGAAAACCGTAAGTCAGATCAGTAGAAAAAAATGTAGCAACCCGAGTGAGAGCAGTGTGGAGGTTTGGTGTTAGTTTAGTGGTTGTAGTATGAATGATGCATATAGAAATTAGTCTCAGAATAAGAAGAAGACTGAAGAATAGTAAGTTTATGTAGTTTAACAGTATGTTGGCTTTTTCAAACCACCATAATAACCCCCTCCATCTTTGTTCCTCATGGACAAAATCAATCCTTACCCAACAAAACCTATTAAATTCAGAACAGACTATCACAATTTCCATTTCATGCTATTTGCACTATATCACCAGAGCAGTTTTTAATATATATATATCATAATACCATATGTTAAACAGCAGTTTATATATAATATTCCCATATTAATTGCTATTGTGTTTAAATAATACTCTTGCTTCTATGTGTTCAGGCAAACAGTGCCGTTGTTAAACTTGCGTCTTCCGTCTGAAGAGCCTCAGTCTTGGCAGACGGTGTCAGAGAAGGGAAAAAGACATGCTGCACCATACAATGGTGCGCAAATTCCTTCTGGTAGGTTTTATAAATCAAAAACACACCTGAATGAGATCAGCTCACACACATTCATTGTCTTGGTTTTCTGCAGAATGGGAAAGCAGAGGAGGTCGGAGGACAAACAGAATGCAGTCTCAGTCGACACCCAGCGTTCGTGTACATAAGCAACACTCCTGGCCTCCGCAGGCCACACCAGATGATGCAAGAAACAAGTTCAGGTTCATTGGCCTGTTTTTAAGAACACGTCACAATTAACGCTTGCATTTTGCTTAAGAGAAATTTTCTAAAGATACTAGAGTTTCCATGGTTTTGACCTAAAAATAAAATGACCTTCGTGAAGTTTATTTCTAAACTAATTTCCATCTTCGTTTTGAAGAATCCCCCCTTCCATCCCTACTCCTCCTCCTTCCTAGATGGGTGGCACGGTGGCCCAGTGGTTAGCACTGCTGCCTCACAGCAAGAACGTCTCTGGTTCTAGCCATTACCAAGCCAGCTGACGTTTCTATGCAGAGTTTACACGTTCTCCCCGTGCTCATGTGGGTTTCCCCCGGGCCCCAGGGTTTCTTCCCACCATCCAGAAACATGCAACTTGAGTTAATTGACTAATCCAAATCTGCACCATAGACATGCTCCTAGTAAGTAGTGATCTCCTAAGAGCAATCACTACCTGTTCATTAGCAACTACAGCAGGGGAGTTCTCGAGTTTTAGCTGAGCTCAAACTCCCCTCTCGCCTTGCAATAGGTGGAAGCCCCAGGCTCGAGGACCTTATGAGCTCAGGGCTCTCTCCCGGGACAGCATGCCAAACAAGCTTTATAATCAATCATCAGCTAAGTGTGAACTCTTGAATTGACTCTTAGTATGATGGGTTTGCAGACGGTCTGATCAGCGCAGCAGTCCTGTGTGTATTCTGCCAGAAGAGGAAGAGGAAAGCGTTGTTTTGGAGCTTCTGCACAAAGATGAGCACAACTTCCCCTCACTTGGACAAAGCCCCCAAACGGTGAATCCATTGCATTCTGCTTACATAATATTGGGTGAAACATGGTTTTCAGATACAAATATTGAAAATCATGCATTCACATATTAAGGTGTTTATTAACAAGTTAATTAGAACCATATTTAATTTACTTGAAACTCAATTAAATGTAATTTTTTTTTATCTCTGTTGCACTTAGTACATTCCTTAATAACAAAGATACAAATCCACGTGCTTTCTGAACTTAGGCCAGTTCTGGTGAGGTCATAAAGAAAGGAGGGGAAAAGAAAAACTCTCGCAAAAAGGAACAAAAGGAGAACCTCATGGAGACAGGTTAGCATTGAAGCTCGGTTCTTTAATATGCTAGTATTGCCAGTCATAGAAATGTTCTTGTAAATGGAATCATTATTAATGTTTATTTTGGTTTACTGCTTTCAGAAGCATCTCAGAGGCCTTTACAGAGGCAGAAGAGTGGGACTGAAGAAAAACATGGGGTGAGAACATTGCAAAAACAATCATCTAAACCAACTGTTAAATATCTTCTGTTAAAAATATTGACATTATGCCTTTTTAATAGGCTATGCCTTAAGCAAATATACTAAAAATGTAATCCAAACTGATTTCCTAACCAGTCAATACTTGTATACTATTTTCTAGATAAAGTTTTCTGAGGAACCAGGGCAAAGGTCTTCAACAATAAAAGAGAAATTACAAGAGAAACCTATCCCTGTTGCTGCTTCTCAACCTTCACCTGTTATCTTCTTATCTGGCCCCAAAACAGCCATTTCTTCATCTAATTCTGCCACTTCCCCTGATCTTAACCAGTCTGCTCCTGAGGCGGTTAAAAAGACAACCATCCAACCCAAGTCTAGCCCTGCTGGAAACCCTGACAACAGTCATTTGGCCCCAGTGTCAACTTTAGCCCCTTTGCAGCACATCTCTAGGGTAGCACCAGTCTCAGAAACCACTCCTGCCCCACAGTTTATCTCTGGTGCAGCACCAGTCTCAGTTGTCCCACCTGCTTCACAGTCTATCTCTGCCACCGCTCCTGCCCCACAGTCTATCTCTGGTGCAGCACCAGTTTCTGTTTCCACCCCTGTCTCAGACTCTACATTTGTGGCAGCACCAGTCTCAGCTACCACCCCTGCCTCACAGTATATCTCTGGGTCAAGGACAGTGTCAGTTAGCACCCCTGCCCCACAGTCTCTCTCTGGTGCAACAGCAGTCTCATCGAACACCCCTGCCCTACACTCCATCTCTGGGGAAACAGTGATCTCAGTTACCACTCCTGCTTCAAACTTCATCTTTGGGGCAACAGCAGAATCAATTACCACCCCTTCCCCACACTCCATCTCTGGAGCAACAGCAGTCTCTGTTGCCATCCCTGCCCCTATTCAATCTGAACCTACACTGAATTCTACCAAACCCCCATTCCAAATTCCCCAATTGCCTACAATGGAGCTCCTGCTCAGACCTGAAGCACCATCTCAGTTCACCTCAGTTGAACTGGTTGCATCTCAGGTCACCCCAACTCAAA
Source organism: Danio kyathit (assembly GCA_903798195.1). Taxonomy (NCBI): domain Eukaryota; kingdom Metazoa; phylum Chordata; class Actinopteri; order Cypriniformes; family Danionidae; genus Danio; species Danio kyathit. Next base: position 52,457,476 of record LR812541.1, read on the forward strand.
CTACTCTGGCCCCTACTTGCCCAATCCCAGCTGCCCCAATTGAATCTAACTTGTGCATTCAAACTTTGCCACCAGCCAATACTTCTACTCTATCACCCACACCTTCGTCCACAATACCCATTTCTGCACAGGTTCAGGTTGCTACCCCTGTATTAGATTCCTCAGGCTTGTCTTCTACCGCACATCCCATTGTTTCAACCAATGGTCCATCAATTCCCCAAAAGACTGTTGATCCTCAAACAACTATGATGCCAATCCTTTTCCCCCATGCTGCTCCCACCTCCATCTCCCTTACTGTTGATCCTGCCAATGCTTCACCTTCTGACTTACCTCAAGTCTCTCTGACAGAGTCAGTCCCACCTGCTTGTGAAAAATCAACCATACCTGCCTCTGGTAAGTTTTGACTATTGAGGTTCAGTCTTGGGCATTTACATTAGTAAAAGATAATGTGTAAGAATTTAGGAATGCGGCAGAATGTCAATATGGAGGTCTGTCACAAGGACATCTTTTTACTTTGTGGTAGAACCTTAAGGGTACTACCAAATACAACTTTAGATAAGGTACAAACTTGTCCTGTCAAGGGTACAGCATCAGTAGCAACCTTTTGTACTCCTAAAATTGCCATTTTAATTATCACATTTTTTTTACTCAGTTCACAGAAACTGCAGCAAACCTGGTTGCAAATGCTGAAATTTTAGTAGACTCAGTGAGTTCTCAAAAAACATCTGTTGTCCTTTAGGTGCAGCGCCTGTTGTTGACCACCCATCCCAACCCCAACACCTGCCCTTTCCTCAACTCCAGTGGTCTCAGCTCCTTCAGGACCCAGTGTATCCAGGATTCCCCCAGAATGAGAAGGGACAGCTGGAACCACCTCCACCATTTTCCTACTCCCAGAAAGGAGAGGACCTACCGAAAGGTAATTAAGTTCCTACAAATCCATTAAAAACCTATGGAAAACTATCTGCAAAAACATTTGCTGTTTGTATTCAAGGGTTAAACCAGGTGTCCAAACTCTGTCCTGGATGGCCGGTGTCCTGCAGATTTTAGCACCAACTTCAATTAGACAACCCTAAATCAGCTAATCAAGCTTTTACGAAGCACACTAAAAACTTCCTAGATAGTATGTTATGGCAAGTTGGAGCTAAACTTTGTAGGACATCGGCTCTCCAGGACTGAATTTGGGCATGTCTGGGTTAGACTTTATAAGTTGTTGGATGATTTTAATGTTTTAACACTATTACTCAAGACTAAATGGCCAAGTAATTTATCGTTTTTAATAATTAAAATGCATGTTTTTATTATTTTAGATATCAGTGTCCTCAAGTTCTTCTTCAACCTTGGGGTTAAGGTACACAATTTCAAATCTTTGCATTTTGTTTCTTCATTAAAGGCATATCAACATATATTGAATTACAACAAAATGTAATGTTCTCCCAATTTCCTCAGGCTTACACCCAGCCAATGTTTCCTCCCATTGTATATCTGGCACCACTGAACCAAGCCTACCTTAGAGGTCCTCCTTCCTCTGACTCTCCTGCTAATCCCACCATGACTGCGTGGCAGCCAGAAAACTCTTCTTCTCAGCCTCAAAGTTTGAGCTCCACAGCTGACACCCCATTGGACAGCCATGCTCCAATTGCACCTGTAGCAGCTGGTAGCGGTACTGTTGATCCCATAGAGGTAAGAGGATACAACGACCCTCCATCGATTCCAATGCACGTGCCACCAAGACCACCAATGCCTTGGTCAGCTCCTTCTGTTTCAAGTGCCTATCCTGGGGGGTACCCCACTACCCCTCCAGTGCAGTTTTCCACACCTCCCTATCCACCCCCTGGGAATCAGATGTATCCACCATCATCTGTTGGATACCATCGTATGCCATTTCCACCAATGCCTTTAGAAGCAATAAACCATGGGCCTCATGGTCCGATTGATGTCTTGCCTTTTGCTCGCCCCATACTGGATAGAGGTCAAGAGATTGGCCAATTGTCAATGAACCCCCAATTTAGGTCCATACAGAACTCCACTGGCTTTCCTGGAGGCCAAGCTCCTTTTTTGAGTGGTGGAGAGTTTAAGTCGGTAGATATTCCTGTTTCTCTGGCTGCAATGGAACCTCCTCCTTACGGTGGACCCTGTTCGGTACCATCTTTTCAGATCGGCTCATTGCAAGGAGACATGTCAGGATTGATCCCTTTACCAAATGGGAGCTTAGGAAGACAAGGGGGAGCCTTCCCAAAAAACCTACATGCAGAAGACTCTTCCCGCCTCATCCATACATTTTCTCCTGAAGAAAAGTGGCCAGAGGAAATGGAGTCTCTCAGTGTAGACCTCAGAGTTGCCCAGTCCTACTACAGCCAGTCCTACAGGGGTGGAGGAAGGCGTGGCCAAGAGGACAGAGGAGGATATCGAGGGCGGGGCCAACGTGGACGGAAAGATTATATAGGCAGAGGCAGACAAGATGACCAGTCCTACAGACATTACGGGAGACGAGGTGCAGGGCCACAGTTACCATATCAGTGACGCTGAATGTTATTTTGGTTTACAATGATATCAGATACATGAAATCTGTTGTTTTGAGTTTGTCTGGGTGTCTTCTGGTATGTGTTATTGATTAGTTGTTTTATCTAATCATTTTTAACCGTTTTGTCTTTTTTCTCACATACTTGCTAATTGAAGCAACATGGTTTCACCTGTTCTGATGTCACAAAACCCCTGTGAAAATGTAACTTGCATAGGTAATAAAGTCTAATAAAACATTTTGTTTTCTTAATGAGCACAAACTGAATTTCCCCCATGAGTGCACTTAAACCAAAAAAATGATCTTTATTTTTTTGCTTTTGAGTACAAAAGTTTAAGATCTATGCAAATTTGATTTACATTTAATTTGTATTAAATTAAGATAGTTCTGCAAGGTCTTTTAACATGGAAATTGTCCACATTGGTTCTCAGAGAACTAAATTTTACTGAAAAAACACTCCAACTTGTGCTGCATGGTGAGTATTTTGGTGATGGCATCTCATCTTAAAAAAGCAAAGTGCCTTTAGAGTAGTGTAGAGTTTTATCAATGTATTTGTTGGGACTTCACGTTTAGTTTTCTTAATTTCTGACCATGCGTTTTTGTGCACTATAATCCCCAAGCAGTGGGCTCTGTGGATGAATGTTTGATGCCAAATGCCTGTAATAAAATATTTGATCCAAATATGTGGTTTAAAACCAAAAACAAGCTTTGTATTATCTATTGTTCCTCGTTTTGACAAATAAAACAAAAAGCCTAAGAAGACTTAGTTGCGTTTTTTTTATTAATGTTATAAAAAACTCCACTTTTTTGGGGAAGAGGTTAATTATAGTTAAACAGTTTGACCATGTTTTTTTGCCGTTTTGCCAATCTCTGGGTTTGGTGGGTGCTCTTTAATAAGCTTAGCTTAAGATTGTCTGAAGTCTCAAACTCAATTTCTAGAGGGCCGCAAAAAATCTGCAGATTTGCTCCAAACCTAATCAAACACAGCTGATCCAACTAATCAAGGTGACACTAGTAGTCTTGAACACCTTGATTAGTTGGATCAGCTGTGTTTGATTAGGGTTCAAGCAAAACTGCAGATTTGCAGCCCTCCAGGAATCAAGTTTGAGAGTCTAATCCCCAGGTCTCAAACTTGATTCATTGAGGGCCGCAGCTCTGCACAGTTTAGTTCAGGGGTGTCCAAACTCGGTCCTGGAGAGTTTTTCTCCAACTTGCTTTAACACACCTGCCAGGAAGTTTCTAGTACATCAAGTAAGAGCTTGATTAGCTGGTTCAGGTGTGTTTAATTGGAGCTAAACTCTTCAGGACACCGGGACCGAGTTTGGACACCCCTGGTTTAGTTCCAACCCTAATTAAACCCACTTGATCAAAGTCCTTTAGGCGTTGAAACCTACAGGTAATGCCGTGGTCACACTAGAGTTTGAGCATGTGAAATTCTGTAGCAGGGTGCTGTGAAAATGGGCAGGATTTAACAAGATGATTTGACATTTAAAAAAGCGAGCGATTGGTCCATATGTTAAATTCCTGTCCAGAGAGATCATGTTTTGATCTTTGATTGGTTTCATGCAATCACGTGATGTGATTTTGCAGGTTAAAGCTGCGGTCACACTGGACTTTTCCCTCCATAGACTTCCATTCATACGCACGCAAATGCGTCAGACCGGAAACGCAGGGTCATGCGTCAGGTTTCGCAGGTTGCTGCGGTGCAAAGTTCAAACTTGGTGAACTCTGACCTGCGAAATCGCATCACTTGACTGTGTGAGACCAATCCAGGATTAAAACATGACCTCTCTGGACAGAAATTTAAAACATGGAGCAATCGCTCGCTTTTTTTAATGTCTAATCATCTTGTTTAATCCCGCCCCTTTTCGCAGCGCCGTGCGACAGAATTTCGCAAGCTTAAACTCTAATGTGACTTCGGCTTAAGAATTCACCAAGCTTGAACGGCGAACCCCAAAACTTGTCGCAAGAGCTTGCATTTTGGGGTTGTCTCATTTTCTTGCCTATGAATGGAAGTCTTTGATGCAAAAAGTGCAGTGGGACCATGACTTAAGTGTGTTGGATTAGACCAGGGGTGTTCAAACTCGGTCCTGGAGGGCCAGTGTCCTGCATAGTTTAGCTCCAACTTCCTTCAACACACCTGCCTGGAAGTTTCTAGTGTACCCAGCAAGAGCTTGATTAGCTGGTTCAGGTGTGTTTGATTAGGGTTGGAGCTAAACTCTCCAAGACACCGGCACTCCAGGACCGAGTTTGGACACCCCTGCTCTAATACATTTGTGTCTCCCACAGACACGGATACTACTCCAGACAGTAAAGTGTCGCCCACAATTGAGGCCAAGGGTGTTAGTTCAGCATCCCCTGTTCCTCCGCCTGTTCGGTCCACACTTTGACGGTGCGCCGCTGTTCTCCTCTTAACCTGCACCTTTACATCAGACTATTTCTTTTTTAATTCACTCACTTTAATTCCGGAGGACAAACTTGCAAATAACAGTTTTTCTCCGGTCTACCTCCGATAGGAGCACCTCCAATTCACATTCTGTGAAGTTTCTCTTAATGCTTGCTTTTGCCATTGCTTCTTCATTTGGATTTGCCAAAGTTGAGTCATTACCATATTTAATAGGGAGAGGAGGCAGGGAGTTTTGTGCTCAGTTTCATGTTAATTCGGATGTACAAAGAGAATATGCGTGGGATTCCGCGTACGCAGTCTTTCATACCTCTGAATTTTTTACTGCGTACGCACATTACACCTTGCGTACGCAATGTTTTAGTATTAATTCAAACCAAGTCTTTGTACATGAGGCCCCAGCTCTCGAAACACTTCTGAAATGATCGATGCTTTGAATCAATTTAGTCACATGACTAGGTATTTTGAAACACTTTAGTCCATACCTGTCAACCCTCCCGTTTTTCCCCGGATTTTCCTGTATTTTACAGTTCTATCCCACTATTATTTTGTAAAGGTATTTCCCTGTATTTCCAGTCTTGCTCTGAAGGGTGGCAATAAACATTAAAGAGCAGAGCCTCCCTATATGCAACCCATACCGCCAAACCACCAGGGGCCGCCCTTTGCTCTTAAATGTGAGTCTTTCTGTGCTCTCGCTTTTAGGCATGAAAACACTTTAAAATAAATATAAAAACGGTGGGATTCCCTTTCCTTTTATTACAGGTGCCGTCTCCCCTTCATATGCAATCCTCAGAACAGTCATATAGCGGTGCGTGACTGTCAGCTGATGCGCTCCATAGTGATAGAGGCTGTTTCCCAAACAGATTCTGTACACGCGATTTGAAACAGAGCGAAAGTCTGGGTTTTGGGTGCGTGTTTAAACAGACATTTACACATATTTAATAATATTAATATATAAAGATGTCGATCTTGGTGGGTTTTTTTTTTTTTTCAAACAACTAATTTCGTCCTAAATGAGCATACAAAGTTAGGAAAGCAGTCGAATGCTTTCATTATAACGTTAGATGTGCGCATATTTAAAGTGACACCTGTTATTTAATGTAATCAAACGAAAAAAAATCTAAATAAATAAGAGATTCATGCGTTGCTCTTTAATCAGAATGTGTAAATTGTAAAGTGAAGAAACGGCTAATGAGACTTGATAGCTTGATTTTATTTCATTATAATAGCTATTAATTTTAATAAGCTGGGGAATTTTAATAACCCGGGGAATCCCTTATGGTGGGCATATCCCTTATTTTCACATCCCAATGTTGACAGGTATGCTTAAAGCTGCGGTCACACTAGAGTTTGAGCTTGCGAAATTCTGTCGTACGGCGCTGCGAAAAGGGGCGGGATTAAACAAGATGATTAGACATTAAAAAAGCGAGCGATTGCTCCATGTTTTAAATTTCTGTTCAGAGAGGTCATGTTTTGATCCTGGATTGGTCTCACGCAGTCAAGTGATGCGATTTTGCAGGTCAGAGTTCACCAAGCTTGAACTTTGCACCGCAGCAAAATGCGAAACTTGACGCATGACCCTGCGTTTCCGGTCTGACGCATTCGCGTGCGTATGAATGGAAGTCTATGGGGAGAAAGGTCCAGTGTGACCGCAGCTTTAGTCACGTGACCTGGGTGTTTCGAAACACTTGCACTTCGGGATCTCGACAGTGTCAAAAGGTCAGTTTCCTGTCTGCCATCCCAAGTGGTGACCCGTGATAAATAAGGGAATAAACCGAAGAAAAATGAATGAATGATATGGTGTTGCCACATTAAATAAATAATATTTGACACCAAACATAACCCAAAAAATGCATTTGTTGACTGTGATCTTTCTATTTGAAATCAGTTTATGGCTGCCATCCCTTTCATGGAAGGGAATTATACACTGAATATGCATTTAACCATAAATACAAGCCTTTCTCAGTTGTGGTCTTTCCATTTAAAGTCAGTTTATTCCAAAACAATCTCACTGCACAGACGCGTCACCCAATATCATGACACAACAGATTATTTTGGGTGTGTGTAGATGGTAGTGTGTTTTAATATCAGCTTCACAAGACGGCAGAACGCCAGATCTTGAGAAACGGGGTTATTTAATATGTAACGCATCATGTAACATGATTAAAATATTTTATTTCAAAATATACAGGAGCATGTTTGGCGTGTGTAAATTCATTCACACCACTTGTGCGAGCGGAAGGAACTTCAGTATTGTTAACGATAACGATAATTCACCCAGACACAGACATTTATTTGTAATAAACATCTTTCCTCTTTTGGCATGATGACACAAGCTTGGCGTATTTGAGGATGAGGGCTGTATTTCTGAAGTGAACCCGCTGGACAGAGTGATGATGATGAAGATGATGATGGTTATTCAGTCAAACATGTAAGTCCGCTGTTCCAGCATTTTCTGATGTCGTATCAAGCGGCTGAATTTCTGGAGTTTTCTGAGATGGCGTTCAGTCATCCAGGAAGAAGTAGTTTCCACTCTTCTTTTGTTCCACATCCTGAAACAGAAAAAGCAGAGAACGATCAACTTTTAATTAAAACCTGAATGAGCTTAATTCAGCAAGTGTCCACAAACATGCAAGACATTCGGTTTACAGAAGCTCATTGTGTGGGAAGTTTAGGGCAGAAATAGAGCAAAACATTTTTTTTTCTCTGTATTTCCTATAATATTTTGTTCTTCTGGAGAAAGTCTTATTTGTTTTGTTTTTTCGGCTAAAATAAAAGCAGTTTACATAGTTTTAAAGCCATTGTAAGGTCAATATTATTAGCCCCCTTTAAGCCGAAGTCACACTAGAGTTTGAGCTTGCGAAATTCTGTCGTACGGCACTGCGAAAAGGGGCGGGATTAAACAAGATGATTAGACATTAAAAAAGCGATCGATTGCTCCATGTTTTAAATTCCTGTCCAGAGAGGTCATGTTTTGATACTGGATTGGTCTCAGTGATGCGATTTCGCAGGTCAGAGTTCACCAAGCTTGAACTTTGCACCGCAGCGAAATGCGAAACCTGACGCATGAACCTGCGTTTCCGGTCTGACGCATTCGCGTGCATATGAATGGAAGTCTATGGGGAGAAAAGTCCAGTGTGACCGCGGCTTTAGTAATATTTGTTTTCTGATTGTCTACACAGCAGTGGTCCCCAACCACCGGTCCTTAAATCAATTGGTACCAGGCCGCACAAAAAATCTTGAGTGCTCAAATTTAACCAGCAAATTTAGCAGCAAAATGAGTAATGGCCCGTTTCCACCGAGTGGTACAGTACGGGTCACCCTTATCAGGCTTGCGTTTCCACTGCCAAAAGGGTACCAATGGGTGTGGTTTACGACAAAGTTTCAGTTGACGTCATTCTCATTTAAGGAAATGTCTACAGTAAAGCTGTACGGGTCGTTCACATATCATATGAGAGGCACTTCTCACAAAACAGATGCTTTACACACATAAATACTGTATAAATGTTCATTACTATCCTTTCAATGAACATGATTTGATTATAACTGCAGATCAATGATAATGCGAAATAGCCTACTGTAACGTCTGCGATTATATAAAATAAATAAATGAAACATATATAAACACATACAGACCCTTACAGTCTCCGATATGTTACTAATTACAGAAAAACTACACACAGCAGACATTTAGTCCTTATTTGGATTCAAAAACAACACGCAATATAGCCCACAGTCAGAGCAAACCTCTCATCTGCATCGTTAATCTTCTCCAGCACGTGTAGCCTCTGTTAGAGAGTAATTCCGTCATTCTGAGTTCATAATAGTCCAAAAGGCGATGATAATAGTTGAACATAGCAGTTTGTTCATGTTTTAGGTTGCTGAAAGAATCATTTGCTCCTTTTTTTTCGGCTTCTCCTTTGTTTTTTCGCACTTCACTCTGGCGTTTGTCCCGTTTCTTCGGATGTCAGAAGCGCTTCAATGATCACACGCATGTTAGTATTATCAGGTCAAGAAGTTCATTAATTCAAATATAGATGTGCACGCGAGCACTCTGGAGATAGTAAAAGCGCTTTAGACAGCCTTGTAAACAACTACTGAGCACATGGTAGAATCTGCTCTCTTCTTGGCTTTGTGGTTGTTCATCTCGTTTTTGTATGTATATATTATTACAGTGTAACGTCTCAGCTGTGTATTTAAAACAAGGCGGTTCCTTTGTTTTTATTCTCCTCCCCAACTCAAACAAACCTTGACGTCGTCTTGATGAACAGCCACAAAGCCAAGAAGGTTTGTTTGAATTCGGAAGGAGAATAAAAACAAAGGAACCGCCATGTTTTAAATACACAGCTGAGACGTTACACTGTAATAATATATACATATAAAAACGAGCCATGGTCGACCCGAGTTCAAACAAACCTTATCGTCGTCTTGATGAACAGCCACAAAGCCAAGAAGAACAAAATCTGCTGTGTCCTGTTGTTTTACGAGGCCGTCTAAAAGTGCGAGCGGTTTCACTTTCTCTAGAGAGCTCGCCGCGCATCTAAATTTGAAATAATGAAATTCTTGAGCACTAAATGTCTGCTGTGTGTAGTTTTTCTGTAAGTGGTAACATATCAGAGACTGTAAGGGTCTGTATGTGTTTAAATATGTTCATTTATTTATTTATTTTATATAATTGCAGACGTTACAGTAGGCTATTTCGCACTGTCATTGATCTGCAGTTATAATCAAATCATGTTCATAGAAAAGTTAGTAATAAACATTTATACACAAGTATTTATGTGTGTCAAGCATCTGTTTTGTGAGAAGTGCTTCTCATATGATATGTGAACGGCCCGTACAACTTTACTGTCACATTTCCTCGAGTAAAAATGACGTCGACTGAAACTTTGTATCGTAAACCACACCCATTGGTACCCTTTTAGCAGTGAAAACACAAGCCTGATAAACGTGACCCGTACCGACCCCTACCGTACCGTACTGTACCTCTCAGTGGAAACGGGCCATTTTAGGTACCTTTTGACAGTGGAAACGGCCATAAAATCGTACCACTCAGGGAAAACGGGCCATAAGAAACTTCTTTGGAAAGTTTTTTGCTAAGGGCCCAGTGCAGGACCTACGAACTCCCAAGGAATGGACCCGCAACCCATTTGTCAACAAATCAGGTGAATCCAGCATGTCTGTGCAAAAGATCAACTGCTGATTACTGCAAATGACAGCCGCCTTTTAGGGGTCGTCCGCATATCGCTTTTCTAGAGATTTCACAGAGAGATTAATTTGTTATTTCCAGTGAGGTGTCCGGCTTGCAAGCGGTGTGACGCGCTCCTGCCTTCCAGGCGCACGCAGTTGAAAGAACTGACCGATCAGCTTCATATACACATTTCAGTAGACTAATTACCGAAAATCCCTTCACACAACGACATTTTAACTGACGAAAACGATCCATCCCTTTAATACCATATAAAGATTTGTGTGAAAATGAATATTTACCTTAATGGAATTGAGTTTGTTAATTCTTGGTCTGAAGTTGTTTGGGTCTCTCCTGAAGGTGATCCCCAGCTGCGCCAAAAACTTATTCATGCCAGCCAACAGCGTCTGCGGACTGATGAAACAAAAACACATCTCAACATTAACTTCACTTTCATTATCAGCAGAGTATGACATATGCATTTAATTAAATACAATATAAATGTATAATAATTCATATATTTTAATAAATGCACTAATATTAGTGTTGGGCAAAGATTAATCATGATTAACTGCATCCAAAATAAAAGTTTTTTTAACATAATATACATTTATTATGTATATCAGACACACACACATGCATAGAAACAAAACAATACAAAAAAATTGTTACAGATATTTAAATGTATATATAATTTGTATCGTATACATATATTTTATATCTAAATATAAATAAAAATTCTCTCAAATAGATGCATCTACATGTGTATTTATATATACACAGTACACACACACACACACACACACACACACACACACACACACACAACTGTCAAAACAAACTTTTATTTTGGATGTTAATAATAATAAATTTCTGCCCAGCAGTAATTAATATTAATTTAAATATTTTATTTAATAAAAGTATCAAATATGGCATTTCCTTTTCATGCATTAAGCGTTTAGATGTAATGCATTGTCAATGTATTTTAATGCATCAATTATGCTTTGTAAAGTACTTTACAATGTATTATTACAGCTTACAACATATAATGCATTAATATTGTTGGGTGTAATTAGTCTGGAAGTAATTTCCATATTTAAACTACTTGTTCACTTGAAGTCAATTAAGGGATTACTGTTCCCTTTCATGTCATTTAATTACATTTAATATGCTTGCTTAATGTCAATAAATTCAACCGTTCTGCATAAATCAACTGGAGAAGCAGAGCAATTGTATGATTGTTCTACAAATATATTTCAAATTGTTTTTCAACTAAAGGCTTCATTTATCAGAAACCTGCACATGCTTAAACAATGAATAGAGTCAGAAATCATTGGTAATATACATTAGGTTTTATTTTATGGTGTTTATTGCTTTAAAACATCTTATTGATACATAGTTTTTATTGCAGATTAATTCTGTTAACTTAAAAAATGTTAAGTGCATTATTAAAGCACTTAAGTACTTTTTAATAAACCTAAAAGCCCATGTTTGGCTCAAATTTAAAGAATAAGGAGTTTAATTTCTATCTGTATACATTTATTTTATAAAGATAAATCTATCTACACTTTATTTATAATGTTTATTTGGGTCGCACTTTACAATGAGGTTTCATTAGTTAACGTATTTGCAATTTACATGAACTAATTATGAACAATACTATTAATCACAGTTCAACATTTACTAATGCATTATTAACATCCACATTCATGCTTGCTAACATTAGTTAATGCACTGAGTTAACGAATAAACAACGAACGACTACTTTCATTATCTAACATGAACAAATACTGTTATAAATGTATTGTTCATGTTAGTAAATGCATTAATTAACATGAACCAATACAAACTTTTTGTAGTGTTACCTTTATTCCCACGTGTCTGCATGAGATTCTTTAGTAAATCTAAATAATAATATTGATTAATAATTAACCAATTAGTATTCAAGTCAATTTTTGTGGGTTTGTATTAATTTTTTTGTGTTTTAAAGGGCCACGAATCCCCCCGTCTAAGCAGGGTGTTTTCACACCTCTGTTTTGAAAAAAGTCAGGAAAGTTGGGCGTGTCCAGCTCTGGGAGTGTGGGAGTGTCGGGGGAGGGAAGGAGGGAAGGATTTGCATAGAAGGGAGTTTCCATTTGGGCACGCGCTAAGTTTCACAGGCAAAACAAACACAGAGAGGCTGATTTGATACCGCATGGCGAATGAGAGAAAAAAAATCCTCCGCATTTCTCTGAAACTTATGTACTCGGTAGGTAGCGTCAGAAAGCCGTGTGTGTATAGACTATCCTGTCACAAAATGCAGCGAAAATCCTGCACAACGGGAATAGTTTGTGTTAACATGTTTACACTCGGAGAGCAGCATTTAAACAAAGGGCAGTGCACTGCAAACACTTACCAAATCTGTAGACAGACAATCAAACTGGAGCTGTGTCTTTTTATTAAAAGGAGACGAGCGGCAAATTTGGATTTCACCATTTCCAGATGAGAAAAAGCTCTCGGGTAAAAATGTTCCTTACAAACGCGTTTCTGTCGCGTGCACTGTAATCCACACGTGAGTCCAGCAGCTCTCTCATAGAGGGAAAATGAAAACAAAACCTTCGTTGCAACACACTAATAAACGCAACACCTACGACTCTTGTCTTGAAATTCTTGTACTTTCACTTGTTTTGGCAACACAACGTGGCGTCTCTCTGCCGTCTGAACAGCGTAAACAGGTAAAGAGTCTCCAGAGCTATCATGCATATTAATGAAGTTTCGCGTCATACACAATAGAGCGCGCTGATTGGTTTGAAGCACGTCTTTGACATGAATTAATGCCGCACACTCAGAGACGTCACTATGTCCTCGAAAAGACAGACAGCCATTCTCCACTCTGGATTTACACCTAAGTATCTCATGGCCGTGACGTAGCTTCAAAAATTCGTTTCAAACCGGAAGAACGAATTTGCTCAAAATAAAGCAAAAACAACCAATTTTCACTTTTGAGTGCAATATATGTGTCCTAACAGTGTTTATAGCAGCGTGGGACACATATATGACTGTCAACAGCTCAAAAAATGTGTTTTGGTGTTTCGTGACCCTTTAAAGTCTAAAATAGACCATTAAAGTTTGCATTTTGACTTTAAGCTTGAATTAGAATTAATTTGTAAAATATATTTTGCCTGTTTTAGTATTTTAGTGAGTGTGACTATTACAGAAATAATAAAAAATAAGCTAATTTCAGTAGGGAATCAACGTAATCTAAATCACTATATCACAGGAATCAACATAATCACAATTATCTCAATACTAAACAACAACATTGCATATTTTCTCAGTATGGACCCTATTCACAAGACTGTCATGATGTGTTTAACGCTCATCAGCATCTTAAACCCTTGAAAGTTTTTAATATTTAAATTTTTTTAACCCAACGTATGCACATTTATATGCATTTATGTACACATCAAAATTAGAGAACAATTTATAAATAATTGAACAATTCTGAATTAATGTCATCTTCACTGCTCAACAGTTGAAGGAATTTTTGTCCCGTTTATACCATGCTACCAGAACACCTTTTCCCCAAAATAACTAAGGCATTTCAACAAAAAACATTATTTTGCAGAAAACACACTGACCAAAATTAAAGAACACTTTCAGATACCTCCCAGTTATTGGTGTTAATCTGGCACCTGGTGCTAATTTCTTTATTATCCATCAACCCCTATTTAACTGGCAGCCTAACTTCCAGGTTTACTGAGTCTGCAAGATGGTGGGCCATTCTAAAGTGCCTAAAAGCCTCCGGCAGCAGGTTGTCCAGATGAAGGCCAAAGGGATGACCCTATCAGTCATAGCAAGACAAGCACTTTACACTTTATTTTGATGGTCCATTTGAGTAATAGTAGACTGTCTACTTAATATCTGTTGACACTGACATTTAACAGTCCTTCAACAGACATTTAACTGACTAAAAGAAACTTTGCAATTACATGTCAACTTACACTAACCCTAACCCCAACCCCAACCCTAACCCCAACCTAACAGTCTACTTATAATCTAGTGATAATTAGTTGCAATGTAACTTAAATTCAACAAACGGACCGTCAAAATAAAGTGTGACCCAAGTTGGTCGTTCCAAATCTGTGATTTCAAGAATATTTAATCTTTACAACATCACAAACTCATTCAAGTCACCCAAGAAGGCTGGTCGTCCACGGAAGATAAATACAAGAGAGGACAGGATACTAGAGATGCCACAATTCTCAATACAATATTGAACCGTTCGGTACGACATCCACGGTTCAATACGCGCTTGTGAATTGCGTTTTTTTCAGTTTTACGTTTAAATAATTTATGTGCGTTTTATTTCTCTCCGAATAGACTGTTTGTGTGTGCCTGTAAGTCTACGAGCTGAGATAAGGAAACTCCTCCCCGCGAGTAAGTACTCAATCACTATGCTCTAAAGTTAGGGGGCGCTCCACCATCATTCAACACTTTAACATGGCGAGCGGCGGTGAAGTGAGGGAGCAATAAGCGCCAGTGTCGTTCAAATCCGCGGTGTGGGGACATTTCGGTTACACGTATAGACTAATCGAACGGAAAAACTTCCAACATGACTGCACATCTGCGGCGCCATCACCCAGCAATATCACTATCTGAAGGCAAAATAGCAGAGAAGGTAATAAAGACCTCCATAAAACAACAATCCCTCACTGAATCCTTCCAGCAAACATATCCAACTGGTTCCGAAAGATAAAAATAACAAAGGCAGTGTTAAGTTTAATTAAGATGGTTTATTTATATTTACTGAAGTACAAATGTGTTTATTTGAAAAGGTCAATTTATGTTCATTAACTTCACATGCATGTTTATTTTTAAAATGGAGGAATTTATGTGTTGCCCAGTTTGTACATAGGCTACCCGCAGCTGTGAGATTTCAGTGTTCATTTTTTTATTATACAATACACTAGGAACTAGTGTACCGTTCTTGGCTTTGAAGTAAAATAAAGGAGTATTGCAATAAATCGTTTTTATTTTTTTCTCTTTCTTACTGTTCCTATTGCCTAAGCATAGAATAACAATAAAAAAAAACACTTATGTGTTAAGCCATCAGAACCGAACCGAACCGAAAACCGTGTTAAAAAACCGAGGTATGTATTGAACCGTGAGCTAACTGTATTGTTGCATCCCTACAGGATACTGCGGAGGGTCTCAATGGGCAATCGTTTCCACACTGCAGCTGGAATTGCTCACCATTTCAGTGCTGAACAGGGTAAAGATCTGTCTCGTCATACAGTGTCTCGACGTTTAAGAGCATTTGGACTGAAAGCCCACTCTGCAGTGACTAAACCTCTCATTATCAGAAAGAATCAAAAGGCTAGACTAAGCTTTGCTGAGGAGCATGTTGTGTGGACAGAGGAGAACTGCTCCAAAGTGCACTTCAGTGATGAAAGCAAGTATAATTTATTTGGGTCCGATGGGAAACATTATACTCGGCGACAAACTGGAGAAAGACTGAACCCAAAGTGTGTAAAGCAGTCAGTGAAAAGTGGAGGAGGAAGTTTCATGGTTTGGGGCTTGTTTTCTGCAGCAGGAGTTGGGCCTCTTAAACAGCTACATGGCAGAGTGAATGCAAATGTTTATCAGAACTTCTTCAACAACATATGATTCCTTCCCTGCGATCATCACCTAATCAGCCCGCAGTGTTCATGCAGGACATTGCTCCATGTCACACAGCAAAACAGGTAAAGCAGTTCCTTCAAACTGAAAACATTGAAATAATGACATGGCATGCACAGAGTCCTGATCTCAACCCAATAGAGAACCTCTGGAAAATCCTTGGCGACAAAGTTATGGCCAAGAAACCTACTACAGTCACCGAACTGTGGAGGAGACTGGAAAAAAAGTGGACCAAAATCACACCAGAGCAGTGTGAGAGACTAGTGCTGTCCTGGGGCCGCAGATGTGCTGAAGTCATTCAGAGCAGAGGCCTGTACACTTCCTACTAATTGCTGACTGTTGTAACCTTCAGAAAATTCTGTTGTAATCTTTTTCCATGCTGTAGTCATTGTTGTTCTCTAATTTTGGTCAGTGTGTTTTCTGCAAAATAATGTTTTTTGTTGAAATGCCTTAGTTATTTTGGGGAAAAGGTGTTCTGGTAGCATGGTATAAACGGGACAAAAATGCCTTCAACTGTTGAGCAGTGAAGATGACATTATTTCAGAATTGTTCAATTATTTATAAAGCGTTCTCTAATTTTGATCGCCTGTGTATATACTATATCATTGTTGCATCAAACGACAAAAAACGAATGAGCGCTTGTGTGAGGTGTGTGTAATGCAGTGTGTATAGGGGCAGGACAGTAAATCTGACATTATTCTCTCCTGCAGCTGCCGTTATCAGTCTCACACTATTGTTTTCCTCCTTCTGAAAGTCTTGATAACACCATTCTGGAGTTTTTCTTTTATTATTTCAGCAGAAATGATTGTAATATAATGATTTGTTGTACTCTCCCATTCACTGCACTCTGAGTTTACCAACTATGAATGCTGAGAAACACACAAATGTGGAAAGGCTCCATTGTGCAGCTCTAATGCAAAGTAATCAATCAGTGTAAATGAAGTACGTACGCATTGGCGTTAGTGGTTCTGGATGGAATTCCGTCGAATACGATGACTCGGTCCGCCAGATACGTGGCCATGATGAAATCGTGCTCCACCACAAATGCAGTCTTCTTCGCGTGAAGGATGAATCTGAATGACAATGAAAGTAAATGAGCATCAAGCATATATAAAACACATAAAAAGCAATGAAAGCGGTGAATTATTACCGTTTGATGACCCTGGCAGCCATGAGACGCTGCTCAGAGTCCAGATAAGCGGACGGCTCGTCGATCAGATACACATCCGCTGGTTTTCCTAAACACAGAGCCAAAGCCACACGCTGGAGCTCACCACCAGACAGATTCTGGACCTGCAGACAACACACAAACAACGTTTTAACCCTTGTGTGCTGTTGGGGGTGTTTTCATCCACTCTGTGGTGGATTTTGAGTCTTAAGTTGGCCACAACTTTCTCTGTGTCAGCAAATGGAATGATTTTTGGTGACAAATTTTATTTTGACAAATATTTTAGAAAAATCCTTTGAACAATTCACTTTGGGCAAATTTACTACCCTTTCGCTATGCTGGTGGCTGTTTTTGCCCCACTGACTTCCATTAAAATGACATATTTTGATTGGAAAGCCATGACAGCATATAATCATGCATACTTGACTGTTGGTGGCCTTCCTTGTTGGGACAATTTGTGATTTTTACTGTTGATCATCAGTTGCAGTGCAAAAAAAGCTTAGGGTGCTTTCACACCTAGATGTTTGTTTTGGAACCCGTCTCAATTGCCCAGTTAGCACGGTTCATTTGGCTTATGTGAAACCCAAATCAATAGGTCCGAGATGGCCTGAATGAGGTGGTCTTGGCTCAATTGAAACGAACTCTGGAGCGGATTGATTGTAGTGAGAAAGCAAACCATCCAACAAACTAATGAACCAGGCTATACCACAGTGTATTATGGTTATGTAATAGCCATATATACGGCTATATGAAGAGAATGATGAGTATGATGGGATGTCATTCCTACTGGCAAATGTGTGTCGAATACGAAAGTGAAAGCATGTTGAAATATTACCGAGTGCTGTTTATCCGTTAGGAAAATTGACAGAAATTACCATCTGATAGTCTTTCCATATTTTAATCTTATAATATCTTATAGGCCTATTGTTTTGTTCTTTCTGCACTGACACCTCGAAATAAAGATCAACATTGACCTGCTTCATGATCTGACTGCAGTCTCAGTTCATCTGTAATTTCTCTCTATAAGCCTATAATGCATAATTCTAGCCAACATTTTTTTAATAGATTGATTGCTTCAATAGAGAATTCTACAAAACTTGACAACTGAAATAACTCTGTATGAGAAAGTCTTACCTTTCAGATTATATTTGGTGACAATGTCTGTGCAAGGTTTCCGCTACATTCATTCATCCGTGGCGGGCCGCCACGCCAAAATTCATCCCGCCACGGCTACATTACAACTTCTCATTTAAAACATTTAGTCGTGTTTTTTTTTTATAGCGGGTTATAATCGCACCAAAACATATTAAAAGGTAAGTGAATTATAACAGCGCAAACATTTCTGTAACCGTAGTAGTGCTGTGCGCTATTTGTTCAACCCTTTAAGGTGACATGCTGACTGACTGACAGGTGCGTGATGCGTGGGGCGTCAGCAAACACAGCGTAGCTTTCAGTTAAGATGAACACAGTTTCCACTTATCTTTCTGGAGTTTATAGCCGTTTCACTTTACTTCAGGACGCGTTAATGTCGGAAAACGCACAAAAACGCACTAAATCGCACTACAAAGCAGCCCTTACTGGAAAGCGAACGAGAAGATCTGCACTTGAGCATGTAAATTTGAGTGCGTGCAAGAAGTTGTGCACGAAGAGGAAATCGGCGCCCAAGCAAAGAGATTCGCATGCTCATATTACATGAATACGTTCTCGACTTGTAATACTGCGTGTTATATTTGCCTTTGAAATAGTTGGCAGATCGGTGTAAAAAAAAAAAGAAGAAAGCCTGCCGCCACAGCTGGGAAAAATCCTAGAGGAAAAACTGCTGTGGGTGTCTTATTGCTTATAATATAAAATAACGACGCATGACAGCTAAGCAGAATCCATGGGACTTTGAAAAATAACCCTGAAACTGACCAACGTGAGTAGAGTTTACTTGCATGTAACTTGTTTTATCTATTATGCTTCGTTTAGAAAAAGCAAACCGCACTGAGAACAAAAATAACCAATTTTAATCCCTGTTTCTTAACAAAACAGCCGATCTACAGGTGTGAAAGCACCCTGAGTTTCTGCCTTCTATATGGAGTATAGTGTGTGTGTGTGTGTGTTAGAGGGAGAGACCTTTGTGCAGGGTAATATATGTTGCTATATCTAAAAAAATCAAAATAAGCCCCTCAGCTCTCAGAACACAGTAAGTGTATTTCTGCACACACACACTATAAATCTGCTGTTTTACTCCACTGAACTCCAAGCCAGAAACTTTTTAGCACAGCTCTATCTAAAGCAGAGGTGGGCAAACTACGGCCTGCGGGCCATATGCGGCCTGCTGAACACTTTCATCCGGCCCGCGAGGGAGTTTTTAAAATGCTGCTTCTGAGTAACGGTTTGGTTTCAGAACTAGTAAATTAATGATGCAATACAAGTGAACGCCATTTAATGGCAGTATTGCACGCGGTACAGTTAGCGCAACCAGTAGAACAAGAACACACTCTCGGATATTAAAATACACTTTCACGCAAAATGCGCTTTTTGTTTTTTTTTTTGCGTGAGCTCTTCTTAAACTGAACAGCGCATCATCGATGACGTAAGCATGCTCAGGCCTGAATGTAATGTGAGTGCGGGTCGTCGGGGGAGATGGGAGGGGGAACAAGCATGCTTCGGCCCTGTTCAAGGCAACTGTACATAGTGCGAGTACGCCCTCAGATACTTCTTCCGTTTTAACTCTTAGTTTTATGATTGATATGAGCATATTAATACAAGCTCAAATAAGATTGTTGTGAATCTGACTCAAATTGTATAGTAATTGCTGGTTAAATGTGTTAATTTTTGTCATAGAATATATTTTCCATGCATTCATCCACTTTAAAAAGTTCTTTTATCAAAGATTTGTGGTTTCATCAAGTTTTATGATGATTGATCTCTATATTCTAAAAGCAGTACAAATTAAATTAATGTACATTTGACTGAATAGTAAACTAAGAATTATTTTAATGTGTTAATACGAGATTTTTTTCTATCAGACAATATCTTTTCTATTCTCCACTGTAAAAAATATTACATTATTATTATTATTTATAGTATTATTATACTTTATTGTTTTATGATGATTAATAAGTAAATATAAATAGCAGTGCAAATTAATTTGACTATTATTAACATAATCGGTTTTGTATTAATGTGACATGATTCTGTCCGATATTACATATTATTCCATGCGTACTGCCACTATAAATAAAAGTTATTTTTGGACGGATTTGACATGTGGCCCTTCACTTGGTTTTCAAAACTTGATGTCGCCCTCAGGTCTAAAAAGTTTGCCCAACACTGATCTAAAAGGTTAATGCTGCAATGAGGAACAGCTTTCTGAAATATTTCTTTTACATTTTTTTACAGTCTTTTAGGTTACAAAGAGCTACTGAAATTTGAAAGAAATCTGTTATTGTTCTTATAGCCAAAACTAAGCTTCCTCGGGAGTTAAATGATTTCAGACCTGCTGCCCTTACTTCATTTTACTAGATTTTATTGCAGTCAACGGATAAATTTGATCCATTGAAGTTTGCATTTAGACAGAGCAGGGGAGTTGAGATGCTTATTTACACTGTTGAATTACCTGTTTAATTACCTGGAAGACCAATGCCAGATTGTTGTTTATTGATTTCTCTTCTGCTTTTAATACTATAAAGCCACATTTGTTGGTTGAGAAATTAATTTCTCTTTTTAACTAGGATCTAATTATTTGTGGATGGATTCTGGATTTTTTTGTAGGACGTCTGCAGTGTGTCAGAGTGATTGGTGCTCTTTCTGGCTTTAAGTATTGCTCCACTGGGTCCCCTCAAGGTTGTTGCTTCTCACCTCTTCTGTTCATCATGTATACTAATGATTGTCAGAGTATGTACGAGAACGGTCATATCATAAAATATGCTGATGATTCTGTGATTGTGAGCCTCCTCCACGATCAGGATTTGGGGCATGGTCCTGTTGTGAAAAAATGTATTTTCTGGTGTGATAGATTTTCTCTCCAGTTGAATGTAAATTAAACATAAGACATGGTGATAGATTACAGGAAGGTACCCAGAGTATAAGAAATATTAAAAGTTTTGAACATTGAAATTGTTGATGCACATAAATATCTAGGGGTCGTTATTGACAACATGTTGACATTTCAACCTAACACCCAGGCTGTCTATAAAAAAGCTCAACAAAGACTGTTTTTTCTGAGGAAACTTAGATCGTTTCGGGTTTGTACCTCTATGATGACACGGTTTTATAAACAATTTATTGAATCTGTTTTATCGTTCTGCATTGTAGCTTGGTACGGTAATCTGAGTATGTCAAATAAGAACAGGTTGAGTAGCCTGGTGAAGGTGGCCGGCAAGATCATCATTTTATACCAAGCTGGTCCAATGGTAATTTACCATGCTTGTGTTTTAAAGAAAGCTCAGGGTATCCTATGCACCCTGGATCACCCATTTTACTCTGTGTTTCAGCTGCTGCCATCAGGACGTTGTTTTAGAGTTTCTATTTGCAGGACAAATGGAACTAGAAATTCTTTTATAATGGTGGCCATTAGGTCATTAAATGAGTCCAGCGAGGAGGGAGATGCACCTACAAAATGATGTAGTGTATGTTGTGTGGTATTATTTTGTTAATGTGTACATGGAACTTCGCCTGTGTAACGGCACCTTGCTGCAATTTTAGTTATCCTAAAAAAAGTTGAGTCTGAGTCTGCCAACTGATGATCAACAGTAAAAATGACAAACTGTACCTCTTCTTTATATAACAAAACTAAAAATGACAAAACCACAACACAATAAGAAGCATGCATGTATGTATTAGTGATGCCACAAATCTCAATATAATATTGAACCGTTCGGTACGACATCCACGGTTCAATACGCGCTTGTGAAATGCGGTTTTCTCGGTTTTACGTTTAAATAATTTATGTGCGTTTTCGCCGAATTGACTGTTTGTGTGTGCCTGTGTGTCCACGAGCTGAGATGAGGAAACTCCTCCCCGCGAGTATATATTCAATAACTATGCTCTAAAGTTAGGGGGCGCTTAACCATTATTCCACGCCCATAGTGAGTGGAGGTGAAGAGGAAACACTACGAGGAAGCTTCTTCACCGGTGTCTTTCAAATCTCTGGTGTGGGGACATTTCGGTTTTGCCGTCGAGTATAATGCAGAGGAAGAAAAAACAGTAAGCTAAAAAATGACTGTGTGCACTGCAAGCATTGTTTTACATGTATAGGCAGGGCTTAATTTGTGCCGGAACACGCGGGTTCCGGCTCCTCATTTTACCGCTCCCCATCCTCAACCACCCTCCTCCCCGTCCGCTGTTCACTTTCATTTTCTTCCACGATTCCCCAATTCTCTTCACGTTTGTCCGCAACACCCCCACGCTCTTCACTTTCATCCTTAGTCCGCGACACCCCTCCGTCATCCAACGCCCTCTCCCGCTCTCCACTTTTGTGCGCGACACCTCTCCATCTGCGGGTAACATGCTGGATTTGTTACCCCGATCTGTTCCAGGACCTCGCACTTCACAAATTAAGCACTGCGTATAGCCTACTCATACGGAAACACTTCGAACATGACTGCACATCTACGGTGCCATCACCCAGTAATATCACTCTCTGAAGGCAGAATAGCAAAGAAGGTAATAAAGTCAACAATCCCTTGCTGAATCTTCCCAGCAAACATACCCAACTGTTTTCGAGAGACAAAAATAAATGTTTATTTGAAACGGTCAATTTGTTTATTAACTTCACATGCATGTTTATTTTCTAAATGCAAGAATATATGTGTTCCCCAGTTTGTACATGGGCTACCAGCAGCTGTGAGATTTCAGTGTTCATTTTTTTATTATACAATACACCAGGAACTAGTGTACCTTTCTTGGCTTTTAAGTAAAATAAAGGAGTATTGCAATAAATCGTTTTTATGTTTTTCTCCTATTGCATTAAGCATAAAATAAAAAACAAACAAAACAAAAAAAACACCTGTCAAGCCATCAGAACCGAACCGAAAACCGTGTTAAAAAAACCGAGGTATGTATTGAACCGTAGGCTAACTGTATTGTTGCATCCCTAGTATGTATACATGTATACTGCATAATGGTGATAAGAATTTTTGCATGAAGAAAACATCAAAATGCCACTAAAAGCACATCATGTACACTTCTACAGTAGTGGTGTTAGACTCACGTCCTGGTCGATGATGCTCTCGATCTGCATGGGCTTCATGACATCAGTGACGAACTGAGGGTGTGTGTACGCGTCTCTGATCTTCTCATGCAGCAGAGCTCGAACACTGCCCTAAAAACACACAGAGATGGTCATGATTCAGTTTCTGTGTGTTTAACGCCATGCCAACTTCCTTTTCATCAAGAGAAAAACACATAGTTTATATTAAGGTGTTATAATTCATTTTTGCTAAAAACACAAAAACTGCACAAATCTCTTCAAAAGAATGAACTGAATAAAATAAATTCATCACTACTGTATATACAGGAACCAGAGAGTGAAATTCAACACCTTTTAAGACTCTTTCCACACATTTTAAAACCACATTAGCCACTTGTATTTACTAAATACTGACTATAAGAAACTAATCCAAAACTAAAACATTGTTCATTTTCCCAGTATTGGGTTGGGGCTGGAAAAGCATCCACTTCAAACTCACTTTAAACTTAGGGCTGATCTTCTGTGGTTTGTAGCTCACGTTCAGGATGGGCACATCACCTGAGAAACACAACACACGCTAGAGTTAGGATTAAAAATGGGCTTAAAAATCTGTCAAAATCAGACAGTTCCTATTCTTGCGAGACAAAATTGATTTAGAGGTAGATTTCATTTAACCCTCATAATTCAAAGTACTAGATAAAAAACACACACTTCTAATAAAATGTATATGTTTTAGTCAGTGAATGAGAATGCTTTAAAGGGACAGTTCACCCAAAAATGGAAATTACCTTTTTCCATCATGGGATTTTAAATCATTTGAGTTTCCTCTGTTAAACACAAAAGAAGATATTTTGAAGAATGCTGGTTTACGGCACCCATTGACTTCCTTAGTATGAAAAATTGTACCATGGAAGTTAATGGATGCCAGGTACCAGCATTCTTCAAAATATCTTCTTTGGTGTTTAACAGAAGAAACTAAATAAGGTTTTGAACAATTATAGGGAGAGTAAACTTTCATATTTGGATGAACTGTCCCTTTAAAGTGCACAAAATGCACTTTTTTTTTTACAGCTATACTTGGAGATATTACTAAAGATGCACCAAAATGAAAATTCTGGATGCACTTGGTCCAAAACTGCATTCCAATATTTTGTAAGACTTTTTGGAGTGGGGTCTCTTCACTCCACCACCAGCGTGCAGCATCCACTTGGATGATGCGACGGCAGCCACAGGACAACGGCGCCAGTGCGCTCACCACACACCAGCTATTGGTGGAGAGAAGAGACAGTGATAGAGCCAATTCAGTGGATGGGGATGATTGGGAGGCCATGATGGGTAAGGGCTGATGGAGAAAATTTGGCCAGGACACCGGGGATACACCCCTACTCTTTACCAGAAGTGCCATGGGATTATTAATGACCACAGAGAGTCAGGACCTCAGTTTAACGTCTCATCTGAAAGATGGCGCTTACTGACAGTATAATGTCCCGTTCACTTTACTGACCAGTCTCAGCCCTGCTTAGCTTCAGTGAGTAACCACTCTTGGGCTGCAGGTTGATATGGCTGTGGCATACTATATAAAACCTGTATACACGTATAATACATAGAAATGTCCTGTTAGTTAAATTATATCGAGTGACTGCAGCCATTTTTGCTAACTATATGTGAATCTCAGCATTGATTATTTAAAAAAGGAGATGAATACAGTACTGCCATGGTAAAAACATTTGTTTTTTTCACATTCCCTAATTAATGAGAACCTGTAGATCAAATAAATAATGGGTGTATATTTGTACATATGAAATATTTAAGTTTTATACATGAGGAAATGGCATACACAATCTGAATACATTTTGATGGTTTCAAAAACAAAACAAGATGGCCCAAAAAAATGTAATTTGGATCAACTTGGTTAAAAAAAACTGAAGCTAACAATTGCCTATAGTAGAAAAAAAAGGGAAAAATGAAGAGAGAAATAAAATTAGACGAAGAAAAACAACAATTGCCTATTGCAGAAACTAAAAACAAACCAAAAAGCAGTGAGAAATTAGAAAATAGATGATCAGAAATAAAACAAATAGAAATTCGATTATTAAAAATAATTGTGATTATATTTATGATTTGTTCTGGTGTGTGCTGGTTTTCACCTCCTCCGTCTGGTTTGAGGCCTCCTGCAAGCATCCTGATGAAGGTGGTTTTCCCCGTTCCTGAAAGAAGAAAACTGGTTTAGATGAAAATAAACTAATTATTAATAATCAGCTGAGATAAGGAGTTGAGTTTGATCTAACCGTTCTCTCCGAGCATGACCATGATCTCAGAGTCGGTGAACTCTCCTTCGGTGATGGTGAGCGTGAACTCGCCCATGCTCTTCTTCATGTTGGGATACTGATAACGGCACAGTTTCTTCACCTCCTCTTCAGCTGCCGTCTCCGCCACTTTAAACACAAGAGACGTCTCTCTGAAGCGCAGGTTCTCCGTCGGCACATAGCCGTCCAGGAAAATATTGATTCCTGATTATAAAAAAAAAGACATATTTTTAGTTGCAACTTATTTATTCTTATCAAATGTGCATTTATAAAAAAAATAAAAATAAATAAATATATATATATATATAATTTAACATTAATTCGATTTTTCATTGATGCATAATAACACAATTGACAATATACAATATAAAGATATTCAGTCCATAGTCAAACTACCAAGTAAGTTTATTTGATGTATTTGTTGTGGAGTTTATTCAAACCCTTCAAATTCCACACAGATGCCATTACAAAGTTTGCACAAAACACACACACGTTTAACTTTGCACTGTTTTTGCATGTCTAGTTGAGGCAAAAATGACAGGATACAAGTTAATATACACCAATACACTCAGCAGCCACTTTATTAGGTACACCCGACTAACTGTTTGTTATTGGAAATTTCTAATCAGCCAATCGCATGGCAGTAACTTAATGCATTTAGACATGTAGACATTAGGTGCATCCCAAATCGCATACTTGCGCACTATTCTACGCTATTTTGTAATATAAAGAGTGTAAGTAGTGAGTTCACACTGAAAACTCTAAAAAATAATAAGTGCACTTTAATTACCCGGATGATGCACTTATTCAACCGGTAAAACGAAGTGTTATGACGGACACTTCCAGCACTCAACGACCGCAGTTTTGCCCACGTAGCGGAAGGGGTGGAGCTATCGGGCACACATGTTGCATAACTGTTTATTTTGGATTGTGGAAGCAAAATTCTTCTACAAAAGTAATTATATCGCGTCCCGATGGTGAATGCAGTTATACACAAGCCAGGTAATATTTGGTACTTTGGTCATTTCTTTCACTAATTTGGCAACCATCAAACGTCATCAGGGAAACGGGTTGAATTTCCGCTTGGTAAAAAAAACATTAGTGCTCCATTTGGGACGACACTATAAACATATACTATGCTGTTGAGTGTGTAAGTGCATAAGTACATAGTGTGCCATTTGGGACGAAGCTATGGTCAAGACAATCTGCTGCAGTTCAAAGCGAGCATCAGAATGGGGAAGAAAGGTGATTTGAGTTACTTTGAACGTGGCATGGTAGTTGGTGCTAGACGGGCTGCTCTGAGTATTTCAGAAACTGCTGATCTACTGGGATTTTTTTTACACACAACCATTTCTAGGGTTTACAGAGAATGGTCAGAAAAAAAGAAAATATCCAGTGAGCGGCAGTTCTGTGTGCGCAAATGCCTTGTTGATGCCAGAGGAAAATGGCCAGACTGGTTCTAGCTGATAGAAAGGGTAACAGTAACTATTTTTGCTATATTCATACCTTCTCTGACGCTGAACGGCATGGTCACCACCCCATAAGCACTGGGAACTCCATACAGACAGCAGATGAAGTCTGACAGGTAATCCAGCACACTCAAGTCGTGCTCCACCACAATGATGTACCTATAGACATGAGCAGAGACGTGTTATTCTGAGATATAGAGACACTAGCGAAGGCCAATTGTCAGTGGTTTCAGAGAACAGTACCTGTCTGGAGAGATGAGGGAGCGGATGGTGATGGCGGCTCTCAGCCTCTGTTTCACATCAAGATAACTGGACGGCTCGTCGAACATGAATCTATACAAATATAATATACAATAAAAATAATCAATCAAGGTCACTCATTACTAGGGTATTACTGTACGGTACACGTACGGCTACGGTATTACTACTTTTATCGATACCACTTATTGGTTCAGTACTTTAATGGTTCTCTTATCGGTACTTTTAGTATGTTTTTTCATTAAAAAAAAACAAAAAAAAAAAACAAACAAATTGAACAGAATTAACAACACTTTGTTTTATTATTATGTTTTTAATGTAAAATAAAACAAAACCAATAATTGTAAAACAAATAAATATTTTTTTTTACCTGTAAAAGAATCTACAATGGTTTGAAGAAAAATGACTTTTAACTATTCTTCTGGAGAAAAATGTGTGTTTGACTTTTGACATGTTTGACTTTTCTGGCAGAAGTCGGGACCTTTCTTGGTTTATTGTGCTGCCTGCAGTTAAAATACCCCCTTTGAATTGCAAAATGCAGTATGAGATAATGTTTATGATTTTTCATTAACGCATTCACATAAATGAGTTAACGGTGTTTTGGGAGTTAACTGTGTTTTTAATACGGTTTTGGAGCATGTTGCAATTTTTTTTTTATAATTTCTTAATAGGCATAAATTATTATTAGGCTATTCATAGGCTATATTTGTAAATACAGCTGATGTAAAAGCATTTTGAAATGTTTAAGATTTTTAGGCTACTGCAGAAAAAAATACTGTTTTCAATATAACCGAATGTGTGTGTTTATTTAACTATTAATATTATACTAATTTAGGTGATTGACTGCTGGCATAATGATGTGGATGACGTAACGTTACCGTTAGAAGTTAAGCAGTCAAAAACGTTTCATCACTTTTCACTGTAGTTAATGCACTTTTGATAGATACTTTCACTCAGCCAGATTGCTTGTGTTTCCGTTTAAACAAGAAAACAACTTGTTGCGTTTGATGCAACAGGCATTGGCGCTGTCCACTCAGAAAATACAACCCGTTTGGTTCACTCCGTAAGCTTATGAGCTGTGTGTGCACGTGAGTCTGTGTCGCGAGCTATGTGTATGCGCTTAGAGCGAGCCTCCGCTGAGTGCGCGCGCATAGCTAAGAACTGTGAAGGCTTTTATTCTTGACGCGCTCGCCGGAAACACGAGCATTTCTAATGTGAGATTGCCAACTGTGCAGACGAATATCAAATATGGCAAATTAAAAAAGGTTGGTCAGTAGGGGTGTTAAAATTAATCGTTTCTTCGGTGCACCGCGATGCAGACGCGGACAATTCGGTATCGGTTCAGTAATAATCATAACCGGTTATTACTGACGTCATTTATCTCACATGCGCCATGTCGCCGTAGCTTACTATGGCGAGGGAGGCGAGCCGCGAGCGCGAATATTTACAACGCTCTAACTACGTAAAAACTCTGAAACTGTGCACAATGTCACTGCGTGTGTGTTTGCAGGACAGTGTTTTACTGACATTTACAGCAGAAGCCCCTACTTCACAGCGATTAAGAGAATGAAAGTAATCTCCATTTCTCTCTCTCTCTCACTGTGGCCCATGAGTGCATCTGTGAAGAGCGCCAGCGTGTAAGAGCCAATCGCAGCCCTTTCTGTTGAGTGCCTGGCCAATCAAAGGGGTGTAAGAAAGAACTTGGTAGACAAGGCAGAAAGAGAGCGGGATATTTATATTTGTTTATTTGCTTTAGACCATTTCAATGTGGTCATGTCATTTGCCCATGAGCATTTCCTGCTTGACGTTAAACTATTTCCTAACTGTAACAAGAGGCAATTCAATCATAACTTGATTTTAAATCAGCCGTCATAACACTATTTATCAATATGTGGACCTTTTTGGATTCTCAGAAGCAATGGAAATTAAAAATTTAAAACAGGAAATACGTTAGGGCCATTGATTTTGTTTACATCCCTCAAAATGGTCTATAAATGCTCGTGTTGTTTAAAGGTACAGTTTATATATCTGTTTGTATTAAAGGACAAAATAGTTTTACAAATAGTATATAAATATATTCATACATTTAATACAAGAATTGTTGTGCTGTGAAGAAAATATAAAACTGTGAATGGAAAGAATCGTCAATGCACCGTGATGCACCGAGATATCGAATTGAACCGAATCGATGGCATGATAATCGTAACCGAACCGAACCGTGAGACCAGTGTAGGTTCACACCTCTATTGGTCAGTTAAATTAAGGTCCTGTAAGTAATGTTTATTCAGCAATAATTCTCCAGCACCGATAGCAGAATCGTTAACGTCAGAGCTTATCGATACTTCAGTCTTTTATAATGTAGCACCGATACCGATAAATACTGAGTTTCGGTAGCCATCCCTACTCATCACTTTCTCCATCTTATTGTCCTTTCTTCTTCTTCTTATTATTATTATATTTTTACAATTATTATACATTTTTCTTTCCTCCTTTATATGTCCTAAGGATGTTTTTTGTTCTCTACATGTATTTACAACCCTTAAAGTAGCTAGAAATTGATTGCAACAAAAAAACATTTACACTGTATTGTATTTTATGCAATGTTGTATTCTTTAATAAAAATAAGTTTATAACAAAATAATACAAATTAGTATTATTACTATTATTATTAATAACTAAAACTATTGACACACACACACACTATGGCCAATTTAATTCATCCAATTCCCCTATAGCGCATGTGTTTGGATTGTGGGGAAAACCGAAGCACCCGGAGGAAACCCACGTCAACACGAGGAGAACATGCAAACTCCACACAGAAACGCCAACTGGTCCAGCCAGGACTCGAACCAGCGACCTTCTTGCTGTGAGGCCACAGTGCTAACCATTGTACCACCTTATTCTCTCTTCAAATAAAAGATCAAACAAACTCACATATCAGCTCTCTGAATGCAGACGACGGCGCAGGCGAATCTCTGCAGCTCTCCTCCTGATAGGTCCTCAACATTACGGTCACGCAAGTGCAACAGATCTGACCAAACAGAGCACAGAACAACCATCCACATCATGCCCATAACAAAACTTTAGTAAATCTCATACACCAGAAATGCACGTGCACATACCCAGCTGTTCACACACCAGCTCTTCTGTCTTGGTGTCATCCTTCCTGCTCAGGATGGAACCTACTGACCCCTGCAGGATAAACCGAGAATTACAACACAACCAAACAACATAAAATGACTTAAAGATGACCTATTATGCCGTTTTTTATAAGCTGTAAAATAACTCTCACGTGTCTCTTAAGTCTGTGTGTGAAGTTTCAGCTCAAATATCACACTAATATTGTTTTCTAACTCTCTGAAACTGACCCTTTTAGGTTTTGATCCTAATTGTGGCGTTTTGGTGACTGTCGCTTTAAATTCAAATGAGATTGTGCTCTTTTCAAAAAGGGGCGGAGCTACAAATGCCTGTGTGTCAGCATAGTGGCAGATTCAAAAACAACACTGACATTATCGGTGTGAAAATTATCTTCAGCAGGTCAAAACTCTCAGGGCTGTTTATGCTAATGAGGGAGAGATGGTCACTAGTGGGCGGGGATTTCCACCTCTGATGACACGTACAAAGGGAGAATGTCAATCAAAGTGTTTCTGCAGACACAAGTTTCTGCATACAATTAATAATTTGTTACTATTAGAGGCTGGATATAGTCGCACACTGCTGCCACACAACTGTGTTTAAACCCCTTATAAAGGTGATTTTTTGCATAATAGGTCCCCTTTAAATTGAAGTCAGCTTGCTTTCATTCTGACCTTAACGGTTTTGGGGATTTGATCAACATATTGAGGCTTTACGATGGCCTTCAGGTCGTCCTCCAGGATCTTGGTGAAGTAATTCTGCAGCTCAGAGCCGCGGAAATATGCCAGAATCTCCTGCCAGTCAGGGGGAGCCTGGAAAAACATTATACAAGTTAAAAACCAATGCATCTCTCTAAGATAAGCTTAACCATGATTTTAAATTTGGGAATGTACTTATTTATTTATTCGTTCACGCTTTAATGCTATATCAGCAGCATTGGCTATATACACATGGCAACACTTGTACTAAATATTCAATATACAATTTACAATCATAATAGTTTCTTAATAATCATTCATTGTACAAATACATACAACAACAACAACACTTGCAAAAGTTCTTTTATTTTGATCAATAAAAAAATAGTTAAATTCCTCCTACTCCTTTTTAAACAGTTCCCTGAATTATTTGAGAAATAAAAATAAAAAACTCTTTAATTTCTTTCAAAAAATATATGCATTACTAAAGAATGTTTTTTTTTTTTTTTTTGGGAACAGAAAAGCAGAACTCGTGATTCACAATGTTTAATTATGATAATTATTAAACTTCAAAATGTAAAGATTGTATTAAATATAAGCAGGGCTTAACATTCACTTTTTTGATCACCAGCCACTGTGGCTAGTAGATTTCCAACATTACTAGCCACTCACTATTTTCACTAGCCACAATTTTCTTGTTGGGAAAATATATTTTATATGCTTAAATTTGACTTTGACATGCTAAAATGACTTGATTTAGATGTGTTATGTCCACATGCCTTCTTATTCATTTAACTTCTTGTGTGTATTGTGTATTAGCTTGCTCAGTGTGCATGAGCAAATGGGTTGTGTTGCAATACAATCAGTTTTTATTTCACATGAATTTTCAGGGCTCAAAATTAAGGATTTACCAAATTTATCTCTGACCACACCAAATAAGTATTTCTTAGCCACAATTTTTTTGTTGTGTCAAAACAAGGAAAATACAGCTGTATGGGTGCACTTTTTAATTCAACAAAACTTTTCTTTAAAAAAAACATTACATTTAAAAAAAAAGAATTATTGTCATGTATCTAAAATATGCACAGTAATCTGTCCTGACTAAAGCTCCCAGGTCACCAGTTAACTACACATAAACTGGGATTAATCTCCCATTAAAGCAATGTTATTATAAAGAAATATAATTAAACCATATTAACAAAAATAACTGTAAGCTAAAGAAAGCAGGTGAAACATACAGTGTTTGATAATGAAAGGATAATCACACGCACGGTTAATATAAGCCTGTAAATGAAAGCAGTGACCGCTGCTGCTTACAAAAGAATAGGTGTATTTTTGTTTTAATCTTGAGCTCTTGAAAGCAGCAGGACTGTGGGTGCACGATCATCGCTCTTTGTCCAGTCTATTTCAAAGGGAACCGATCGCACCAGTTGCGCTTTCTCTAGGCACGGTGACGGTTGCTTCGCGCAAGTAAAAGGGAGCACGCGTGCGCGCTTTTTAACAGTCGCTCGCACAGATGATGTGATCATCCTCTCGTTCGATATTTACCTGCTTTAAGCTAGCGCGAACACAGTTATTTTTGTCAGTCGTGCTGCTTCTCGATTCTAAAATCACATTTGCACGAAAAATGATTTCCAACCAGCCAACGTGGCTAGTGGAGGTGTCTGTCTAACCCGCCAGAGCTGAAATCTACCCGCATTGGCGAGTTGGCTGGTGTTAATGTAAAGCCCTGAATATAAGTGTGTAGTTTGTCCATTGACTGCTTACACTGTTGATGACACTTTTTAAAATTATAGTTTTCATGTTGCTTATTCTCTATGGTTCTATTGAATGCTGTAGATGGTTGTAAATGTTTTATTTCACAAACATGTTTGAATGGAATTAGTAAGGGCATTTCAAAATAAGAGTCCTGATGCATTTCTGAAACTTTCTGTACATTTTATGTTCAAACAAAATAAATCCTTTTGCATCTCAATGCCTTGCATTTCTTTATTTTTAAAAAATATACAATTTCATAGTGAGATTACAAATGCCTCAAATTAAGAGAATGCGCATTTTGGGTAAACACATGCACAAACATTTGTTTTTGTGAATTGTGGGGACCTTCTATAGGTGCAGTTTTACTTTCTTAAAAAAAAAAAACGCATTCTGTGGGATTTATATGCTTTTTGAGAAATTAGGACATCAGTAATGACCTCATATTTCACCACCTTCTTGTAATACCTGTGTCATACCGGTGTCATTATACAGATTTGTGTCCTGATATGTCACAAAAACATGCACACATACACACAAACAAACTATCTGGAAATGCTATCGAGAATGTCTTTGTGTGTCTTAGACTCACATCAAATCTCCCCAGGTTTGGTTTCTGTTTTCCGGCCAGGATTTTAAGAGCAGTGGATTTCCCGATACCATTAGTACCCACAAGCCCCAGCACTTCACCAGGACGAGGAATGGGCAACCTGACAAACACAAACACTCAGATTAAACAACAATTACTGAAACATAATTAAGGTTTGACTCAGATGTGATGCACGCTCGTACCTGTGCAGTTTGAAGGAATTGGCACAGTATCTGTGTGTGGTTTCCTTCTCCAGGTTGCTTGGCAGGTTCACAATTGAAAGTGCACCAAATGGACATTTCTGCATTCAAATAAACCAAATTGAAGATTAAGACTACTGAAAAATAGGGTAAGATAATTACTGCTCAAAGCAAACAAATTCCATTAGCTTACAATGTAAATCAATGAAATCTTCATAACAATAAAGCAGACTATAAATACGCATATACAGGGAGTGCAGAATTATTAGGCAAGTTGTATTTTTGAGGATTAATTTTATTATTGAACAACAACCATGTTCTCAATGAACCCAAAAAACTCATTAATATCAAAGCTGAATATTTTTGGAAGTAGTTTTTAGTTTGTTTTTAGTTTGAGTTATTTTAGGAGGATATATGTGTGTGCAGGTGACTATTACTGTGCAGAATTATTAGGCAACTTAACAAAACACAAATATATCCCCATTTCAATGATTTATTTTCACCAGTGAAACCAATATAACATCTCAACATTCACAAATATACATTTCTGACATTCAAAAACAAAACAAAAACAAATCAGTGACCAATATAGCCACCTTTCTTTGCAAGGACACTCAAAAGCCTGCCATCCATGTGTTCTGTCAGTGTTTTAATCTGTTCACCATCAACATTGCGTGCAGCAGCAACCACAGCCTCCCAGACACTGTTCAGAGAGGTGTACTGTTTTCCCTCCTTGTAAATCTCACATTTGATGATGGACCACAGGTTCTCTATGGGGTTCAGTTCAGGTGAACAAGGAGGCCATGGCATCAGTTTTTCTTCTTTTAGACCCTTTCTTGCCAGCCACGCTGTGGAGTACTTGGACGCGTGTGATGAAGCATTGTCCTGCATGAAAATCATGTTTTTCTTGAAGGATGCAGACTTCTTCCTGTACCACTGCTTGAAGGTGTCTTCCAGAAACTGGCAGTAGGACTGGGAGTTGAGCTTGACTCCATCCTCAACCCGAAAAGGCCCCACAAGCTCATCTTTGATGATACCAGCCCAAACCAGAACTCCACCTCCACCTTGCTGGCGTCTGAGTCGGACTGGAGCTCTCTGCCCTTTACCGATCCAGCCACGGGCCCATCAAGACTCACTCTCATTTCATCAGTCCATAAAACCTTAGAAAAATCAGTCTTGAGATATTTCTTGGCCCAGTCTTGACGTTTCAGCTTGTGTGTCTTGTTCAGTGGTGGTCGTTTTTCAGCCTTTCTTACCTTGGCCATGTCTCTGAGTATTGCACACCTTGTGCTTTTGGGCACTCCAGTGATGTTGCAGCTCTCAAATATGGCAAAACTGGTGGCAAGTGGCATCTTGGCAGCTGTACGCTTGACTTTTCTCAGTTCATGGGCAGTTTATTTTGTGCCTTGGTTTTTCCACACGCTTCTTGCGACCCTGTTGACTATTTTGAATGAAACGCTTGATTGTTCGATGATCACGCTTCAGAAGCTTGGCAATTTTAAGAGTGCTGCATCCCTCTGCAAGATATCTCACTATTTTTGACTTTTCGGAGCCTGTCAAGTCCTTCTTTTGACCCATTTTGCCAAAGGAAAGGAAGATGCCTAATAATTATGCACACCTGATATAGGGTGTTGATGTCATTAGACCACACCCCTTCTCATTACAGAGATGCACATCACCTAATATGCTTAATAGGTAGTAGACTTTCGAGCCTATACAGCTTGGAGTAAGACAACATGCATAAAGAGGATGATGTGGCCAAAATACTCATTTGCCTAATAATTCTGCACTGCCTGTAAATCAAGTATCACTATTTAGACAGTTGAAGTCAAAAATATTCACCCTGCAGTGAAATTTTTATTCTTTAACAACTATTTCCCAAGTGATGCTTCATGGAGAAATTTTTGAATAATAGTATTACTAACTAATTTCTTTTGTCTTTGCCATGATGACAGTACATAATATTTTACAAGCTATTTTGCAAGATACTAGTATATTTAGCTTTAAGTGCAATTACAAGGCCTGAGTTAATTAGGTTAGTTAGGGTAATTATAGTGGTTTTGTTTTATAGCCAATCACAAAAATATTTCTTAAGGGTGTTAACATTGACCTCAAAATTGTTTTATATTTACATAACCAATAATCTCCAAGTAAGATAATATTTAAATAATATTTAAATTTTGGATCAAGTATCTGTACTTTCAAAGCATATAATACTAAAATGACTGAGAGGTTAACAAATGTTAATCATTTAAATGTTTTAGAGGCTTGGGATGATCAATCACACAGAGGAACAGCAAAAGTAATGGTTCTGGAAATTAATCCTTCTCAAAAGCCTAATTAATTAGATCTGATGCACCTGAACAGGTTTCTTCTAAAATATGTGTATAGATAATCCACTAAGCTGAAGCTCCGTAATGACGATTGTATCTAAACATCAAAAAGATCCATTTCTTTTTTTATGCATTAAACCTGTTGTTTTAATACCTTAATGCAGATTCCACATCCGATGCAGAGAGACTCTGAGATCCAGACGATTTTGCTCTGAGGTGAGACTTCGATACACAACTTACCTGAGGAAAAAACAAACAAACATTGGACATCAATGATACAGAATACCATGAGCAAATAAAATAAGATCAGCTAAAAGCACAGTGCATTTCTTACCCATCCGCACCACGGGACAGCTCTTCTTGCACTCCTGACGGCATTTCTTGGGTTTGCACTTGTCGTGGTTTACAATAGCGATTCTGGTGTTCTTGTCCGCCATTTGCCTGGTTTGATGTTCGCGCACTGGCGACGCAGATCTACAGGAACAGATGAGGTCTAGACCTCACTACAGAGAGAAAGAAAGAGTTTTGTGTTTATTTCCATATCAGCTTCCCTGGTTAATTCATGGCCAAAGCACATCAAATGTACAAATTGGGCTAGGTGGCATGGTGGTATATATCGTTATCAATTCCTTTATATTTTAGTGATAACTACTTTCAATATTTATACAAGAATTGTCATTGTTTATATTATGTTTGAAGGAAAAGTTTGATATTTCATAGTGTTTACATATTTTTTAAGCTTTCTTTCTTGTTACTGACTCGGGATATATTTTACAGGGTTTCTGCAGGATTCATCAAGTCAAATTTACAACTTTTTAAGACCCTTTTAAGACCATTAAGAATAAAATTTTAGACTTATGCTGGGTTGAGATTTTTTCCAGCATTATCATGAGGAATCGTGTAATTGTTTTAATTTTTTTCCTGATCAGGGAATTTAATTTGGAGAATTTGCCAATAAAATGTCTAACAGCTGTTGTGAATTGTGTTTCTGCAATAAAAAATTTAAGTATAAAAAATAAGGTTTTATTAAGATGCATTGTTGGTGATTGGATGGTTGTTGGCCCAACTGAATAGTTTTACTTGGACAAAGCAAAATTAAGACCTATTTAAAATTATTTAAGACCTACAACCCAATATTGCAGCAAATTTAAAGGTGCTGTATGTAAGTTTTTGATTCTTATAAAGCATAAAAATACCATAATATGTTTGCAGATGTTTAAGAAACATCCCAAGTGAACATACTTGTTTAACTGAAAAACAATGCTGAAGTTAGATATTCTGCTTTGAAAATGGTTTTTCCGTGCCGGAACGCTGTCTTTGTTTAGGTAAAGTTAACCTGCAGAATGCCAGTTTAGCCAATTATAATTCAGCACTCCGGGTTGCCTTGTTGGAAAACAGCGTATTTCATTCATTTATTCAGAAAGGCTCTGAAAGCATGCG
This sequence comes from Danio kyathit, assembly GCA_903798195.1. Classification (NCBI taxonomy): domain Eukaryota; kingdom Metazoa; phylum Chordata; class Actinopteri; order Cypriniformes; family Danionidae; genus Danio; species Danio kyathit. Next base: position 52,494,776 of record LR812541.1, read on the forward strand.
CCCGTGACCGAAATGGACAGTATCAGACGTCGAAATGAGACAGATTCAGTTCCACATGAGGTTATTAATTAGCAAATGATATAAATATTACGAACGTAAACATTAGGTGAGCAGGTTACATTGTAATCTCGTGTCCTAACAACACGCAAACAGCAGTTTGACTCTTTGCACCAGACGAAACACGACAAAAATGTAAATACAGCCTTTCAGAAGCACAGAATAAGCACTCACTCACGAAACGGTAAGGTTTATAATCCATTCAAACTCACATTGTTAGCATTTAGCACTGAATAAAACACACGAGGCTTACCTGAGGTGCACTGTCATAGGTTTCACATGTTGAGCTGTGAGAAATAGAAACCGTTTCTAATATCTCAATTCGAGGTGTTGGTTAGAACTAAAACTCCTTTTAATATGGAACATAATTCCTTCTATCGTGTGTCGTTGATTTTATTTAGAACACGGTTTAAATCACTCGCTCCTGTGTTTAAATCACTCGCTCCTGTTCTCAATCTCTGGCATCCCACGCGTGTGTTTATTTTGATCTAGGAGTGCAATACCCAGTTCAACCACTGGGTGTCAAACTTACATACTGCACCTTTAAGACTTTTTAGAGGCCTAAAATTTAGTTTTTTAAATTATAGACAATTTAAGACCCAGCGGACACCCTGTTTTATATCGGAGATGATGTTACTTGAGAAAGGTTTATAATAATAATAACATTTGTCCACATAAAACAGTGAAATGTGACATACAGTGGAATTTGTTGTTCATCTAAATTTGTATTTTGTATACTATAGTAATACGTTTAAAAACCAAAATACAAAATACCTTTTCTTTTCCTAATATTCATCTTATTTATTATATAAAGCCCTTTTCTGGAATAACTACCTTTATATAAACTATATTGTGAAAGATATAGTTACCGTGAAAGAAACTCTATCATACTGTGAAATAAAATTTTGGTCATACCGCCCAGTCGTATTTACAAACACTTAAGAAATAACTAATTTCTTTAATAAATAAAGATTTATACAAATACACCAAAAACAATAAATAAAGATAGAATATTTTCTTTTCTATTTTTTTGTGAATTACTATTGATTAAAATAATAATAAACAACCATTTTTGAAAGATTCGCCTTTAAAAACAATTCCTTTCCAGAAAAAAATTGTTGTCTGATAACATTAAAAATAGAGCATTGCAAAAGCATACAGTGCTCAGCATAAATAAGTAAACCCCTCACAGATCTCTTTTTTTTAAATTAATATTTTCTACAGGATGCTTTACAATAATATAGTGTGCATATACTGAAACTGAAACCAAACAAAAGAAAATGAAGATCACAGTCCAAAAATCAGTACACCCAAATTAATGTTGGGGAAAACTACTAACAAAAATTGTAATAAATAGGAAAAATCAAAAGAAACATTAAAAAAAAAAAAATCTAATTTTGCTAAATTCTTTATTGCCATAAGTTGTTTAAATTTAAATTATCTTTCTATTCCTAAAGATGTTCGGTGACCAAACTATTAGTTTACTGATTACAACTTTTAATAAAATGTTTAAATGCACCAAAATGTATTGACTACAGGGCTGGTGATACGGCAAAAATGCAATGTCGATCAATTCATTTCCATATTGAACAACGATATATGTTTTGATATAAGTTGTTAATGCTTCCATATTTAAAAGACTGCCCCAACAATGACTGAAGCCACAAGCTAGTAGGTCCATTAAATAGCATAGCCTATTTTTGGTGGCCGATTATCTTTGGTAGCTGAAAATTCAGTGCATCCTAGCATAAACACACTTCTAGATATCAATTTTTGTACATTTCTGCTTCTGTCATTGGCTCTTAGATCAATATAGAGCAGGGGTGCTCAATCCTGTTCCTGGAGATCTACCTTCCTGCAGATTTCAGTTGCAACCCATATCAAACACACCTGCCTGTAATTATCAAGTGCTGTTCAGGTCCTAAATAATTGGTTCAGGTGTGTTTGATCAGGGTTGGAGCTGAACTATGCAGGAAGGTAGATCTCCAGGAACAGGATTGAGCACCCCTGGTATAGAGTAAAAAGTCCAGAGCTTACCATTGTTATTGACAAAGATTTTATTGCGATTTGATATATCATAATAATATTGTTTATCAGCCCAGGCCTAACTGCCTATATTCTAGAGCTGCACGATTCTGGCTAAAATAAGAATCCCGATTTTTTGCTTAAAATAAAGATCCCGATTTTCTCACGATTCTGTAGATGTAAAATAAAGGTTAATATGAGGAGGCTGTTATTGTTATTTCAGAATACAACTATACATAATTCTGATGTTGAATTATTGTGTTTGAGACATATGCTTGCCATCTGTCATTGACAACATTATTAGACCATTTTTTTTCTACTGGTAAAATGAGACATTTGTCATTATCAGATTTCTTCTTGCATTATATTCAACATTATATAGGCTAGAGTAGATATAATGACACTGTTAAACATTTATTCTCATGCACAGCACTCTGTGTTCACTATGAAAGAAAAACATATTAAATGCTTGTCGTGATCATAACTCTAAAATGCGATATGATCATTTAAATGATGTGCCTGCTTTCGGTTTCATTTTCACTGCTAAGTGCGGTTCATACTTCCCGCGCGGCTCCCAAACGAATGAATGCTGTGCCACAAACTGAATGTTATTTACAACTTTATTCACAGCGGCCTATGCAAGTTCTGTTCACTAAAGTAGGCGTCATTCACAGGCACGCGACCGCCCTCTTTGTGGTAACAGCTCAAGATACAGTCAGCTCACGTCACGTGTGTTTTCGCGGCCGTGAATACATCATTACATGAAGACAGAAATTACATTTATGGGTGAATTATACCTTATAAATACAGTATGTGAGTCTATCAACACCATTTGGAGGTGTCCACGTTGTTGAACATTGTATGTAAAACAACGTGAAGACTTGTGCGGCCGCATCTGCTTCTCTCCTGAACTTGATAATATGATTGGCAGAATCGTAGAAATGCTGGATTAAGATCGTCTAGGGCAGTGGTTCTCAACTCCAGTCCTCGGGCCCCCCTGCCCTGCACATTTTGTATGTCTTCCTTAGTTAACACACCTGATTCAGATCATCAGCTCATTAACAGCGAGATCCATGAACTTATCCTTGTGTGTCAAATAAGAGAGACACAAAATGTGCAGGGCGGGGGGGCCCGAGGACTGGAGTTGAGAACCACTGGTCTAGGGGGTCGAATCAAGACCGCGATCCTTTTACGATTAATTGTGCAGCTCTATTATATTCACTGACAAATGGAGCAAAATATTCATTTTCAAAAGAAGGTGTGCTCATTTATGCTGAGCGCTGTATGTTTGACAGTTTTTACCATTGCAAATATTGACTTCACTAAAAAAAAAAGAGAAAAGATTCATACGAACACCTCCCACAAGATATAAAGTGCTAAAAGACATACTACAATAGTGTAAATGCTTGCAATAATCCCATTTAAATGACTCCTATGATTTAGTGAGATAAAATATAGTGAGAGACTACATAATTTTCAGGTTTTAAACACATTTAAAGAGATAGTTCATCCAAAAATGAAAATGACTTATTATTTACTAACCCACAAGTGCTTGAAAAGCTTTGTGTTTCTTTATTCTGTTGAACATAGAAGATATTATGAAGAATGTTACAAACGAGTAACCATTGACTTTCATATAGTAAAAAAAAATACTACGGAAGTTAATAGTTAAGCCTTGTTTATACTCGACGCGTCCGCTAGTACGCTTGAGTGCGCGCAGAGAATCTGACGTCATCGCAGGGTTTGCGGATGTTCGATTTGAGTGCGCGCGACATCATTTCGGCTGGCGGTGCGCACGGCATTTTTTGAGACCCAAGCGAACAGTGCGCGCGGCGCCGCATCTGGTTTGAGTTGAAATGAACCACTTTGAAGAGATTTTGTCTGAAACAGGAACACCTGTACAGACATCTTTATGATCCGTGATGATAGAGATAACCTGATGAACAATAATTTTTGGCTAGAAATTGCAACAGCAGTGGGAAAGGAGGAAAGTCTTTGTTAAAAAGTTTGGAAAAACCTGAGGGATAGTCTGTTAAAGCCAAAAGAGGCCATGGCAAAGGTGGAAACCCAGCTACACAATTACAGAAATATGTTTTTCCACCATTTATAGGTTTTACACTGATGTATATGTTACAATTTTGAATTTAAAACAATTTTATAATTACAAAACTATAATTAAGGATCAAATTATTTCTTTGATAACTGGGAAAGAATATTTGAACCTATCAGTTTACAATATACTGAAGCCCTGTTTTTCTAGGCTTTATTGGTGATAATGGTCAGGAATGTTTGGACTATTATTGCCTTTTTAGCATAAGAGGACAGAAACTAGCCAGACAGTAATGTGTGAATTGGGGAGCGGGCTAAATAAATAAAAAAAACACCTGTATTTTTAAGTAAGTGTGCTTTTTTTTGGCTTTTATTCTTGCCATAATAGAAATATATTTGTAGAGCAACCCATTTTCTCTCCTCATTGATATTTTAATAAACTTTGATAGGTAAAACTGTCCGAGATATGAACAAAAGCAAGTGATGCATCAAAGTTTGATTAAAACACACCTTGAATGGTTTTAAAAATCCTTATAATCATTAAAATAATTTATAAAAACAATAAAAATAATTTGTTTAAAAATCTTGAATGATATTAATGATATGACGTAGTTCCGGAAACTTTCTACTTCTCTGTTTATCTGTCTGACTTTACGGTCAGTTTCTTTTGACCGCCCCCTGTCGTTTTAAAGAATATCACAACGGCGAACGCGGCAAGTAAAAAAGCCTAGTCGGTTTCGCGAGGTGCGCGCGCAGTCAGCGGAGGTGCGCGATGCAGCGCCAGGCGAAAGTATAACTCCAGCTTTATTGGTTTCTAACATTAAACATTAAAAATGTTCAACAGAAAAAGAAAAAAGATCATGTGATGTAGGAATGATGACAGAAATTATACGTTTTGGCTGAACTATCTCTTTAAATCTAATTTCAATTCATTTTAAACACATACACTGCATTCATAACATTACAAGTTTTCTACTGCATCATTCAGCCTTACTAACAATGCATGTCAGGCCTTTCACTTGAGCCAGTAAGAAACCACCTAACAACCATTCTGAACACCCTAGCAACCGCCCACAATCTTCTTCAAAATCTGGTAATCACTAGCTAGCACACATCAACAATCAGACACAGAGGAAACAAGCTAAACTCCATCAAAATACTATCTTGAAGCGGTTTCTGCGAATCTAAACCCATCTGAGATCCTGGTCTGCTCACTGGTTTCCTCAGTCAACAGTTTACCATCTGGATGAATGAGGTTGCTGAGTTGCCATATATTTGACAGTGCAGCAATGAAGTCACATGGCAGCTCGTTTAAACATACACACACTGCACTGTCATCCAACCCAGCACATACATTATTTAACTGTTAGTTTTAGTGTCATTTATTACAGTTCTGCTGAGACAACCTGAGCTTTAAAGGGATAGTTCACCCAAAAATGTAAATTTGCTCACTATTATTTACATTATTCACTATTATATGACCCTCAAGTGGCTCCAAACCTCCAAAGTTACATCATTCTGTTGAACACTGAAAATATATATTGAAGAAAGTAGGGCTGGACAATAATTCGATATCAATATATATCGCGATAGAAATTATTTCAATAACGATGATATGATTTTTATACCCATTTCCGATATTTCGATATAAATTTGCATATATATATAAATATATATATTATTAATATTTATATAAGATCGTATACATGCATCACTTGTCACTGAATGACGTTCAGTGCTCAGCCGTCAGAAAGAGCGTGATCTGATGTCACTTACGTGATGACGAACAACACAGACACGCTGCCAGCGCTCAGCATAGCAGTTGGTTTAAGCTGCGCCGCAGAAAGTTTTAGCTACAAAATGAGTGCTCTGAATACAGATGCGAATGAACAAGCTTCCACAAGTAAGAATGCAGACGAAATAGTTGATAAGAAAGGAAAGACTAATGCAGTGGTGTAGAAGTGGTTCAGTTCAGTAAAGTTAGCAACAGATTCGCAGATTCGTCTTTTCTGGATCAATAACTCATGACCGAAACATTGTTCCTACACAAATAGCACATTTTTTCAACTGTCGCAATGTATACAACCACCTACAACCTTATTTTCCTAAAAATGAGCTTTCCTACGCGCTGGACGCAATATATTGATCTCTATGCGCAGGCGGCAAAGAGACCGATCCTAAGGGACCGTCTACAAAGAGCAAAACGCAAAAACCAATACTACAAAAGCTGTCAATAACTTCCCTCTAACTCATTATACTGCCATCAAACTCAGATCACACGTCACTGCTGTCCTGCTGGTTAGACTACAACACTTATTTTTCTAAAAAACTATTTTGCATATTTTTTATGAATTTTTATTATGAAAAATATTCAATAACTGTACTGTAAATTACTGTACTCTCACCAAATTCAGTTCACACATCACTGCTGTCCTGCTGGTTAGACTACAACGCTTATTTTTCTAAAAAACTATTTTGCATATTTTTTATGAATTTTTATTATGAAAAATATTCAATAACTGTACTGTAAATTACTGTACTCTCACCAAATTCAGTTCACACATCACTGCTGTCCTGCTGGTTAGACTACAACGCTTATTTTTCTAAAAAACTATTTTGCATATTTTTTATGAATTTTTGAGTTTTATTTATTTGATAGTTTATTTCACATTTCTTCTTTGTAAAGGCTAAATACAAATAAAAAGTGAACAAATTTTTTTGTACTGTTTTTATTTTTAAAAAAAAGTTATAAGAGTCTGGAGGTATTATCGACTTTGCAAATTCACTTTGCAGACATTTGTAGGTACAGACATCCATTGTGTGCGTTCTTGGGAGTTTTTCCTTTCTTTTCAATATTGTCCATATCGATATCGGAAATTATATCGTATCGACCGAAATAAAAAAATATATCGTAATATAAATTTTTGCCATATCGTCCAGCCCTAGAAGAAAGTTATATATCTCTAACTATTGATATCCATAGTAGATAAAGTGTAAAGGTAAAGCTGGTTTTATTATCGCACATTCGTTCATTTTTGAACATTGACAACTTGAGACACATTCCCTATATCGTTTACTTTGAATATTCGGTCTGAAATTGCATTGAAACACGACTCAAAACAACATTAGCACTATTTAATCAACTGTGAACAACAATGTAATACAGTCATTAGCTATGTTTCCATCCACCTATTTTTATGTGCATTTTGGAGGTGCGCATAAAAAACCAGTTGATGGAAACGCCAAGATGCGAATAAATTTTTAAAATGCGCATAAAAAACATATGCTCATAACTGAGTAGGATAAACTTTTTATTCGATAAGAGAAGATGCGCTTAAACTGGGATGGAAACACTTTTACCGCACAAATTCCAGTGTGCGCATGAAAAAAGGTCATGTGATTTTGTTATAAGAGATCATGTGATGATAAAAATGGGTGTAAATGGACAAACCAGCAGGCTGAGCACATTATAAACCATCTGAAATGTTGTTTTGGTCATTCAAAAATGCCTTACCGTTTAAGTATTAGTGTTATTATATTATAAATGACTCAAGAGCGTCTTTGCTCCGCGTCTGACACCTTCAAACGCCACCGTGCGTTCACTGCGTGTCAGGATTGTCCTCTGAGGCGCAAGTCATTTATTATATAAAGATAAAGTTTCTCCTATTGCAGCAAATTCCGTTTTTACTGTTGATATTTGGCGCCAGTTAATCAGGAAGTTTTGTTCGCTTTGACTCGTTGGATGGAAACGCAGCTTTATTCGCATGTCTTTTATGCGATAATCCAGTTTTGCGCATAAAGTTCATTCGCATTTTTGGATGGAAACATAGCTATTGGCTGATAATTAGGCATGGGTCGGTATGAGATTTTGACGGTATGATAACCTTGGAAAAAAATATCACGGTTTCACGATATTATGATTAATGCTCTAAAATATATTCTTTTAAAATGTCCGTGTTAAAAACAAAACTTTTTACCCCTTTGAAAACATATTTTATTTTGAGAAACATTTAAAATATTTTGGAAGAGTAAACACGTCAGGCTAAATTAATTATTGAATTCTGCTGTTATTTGTTTCAAAAACAGATTTTTTGCAATTTAATACGGCATCTTTGGATATATTTTCTGCTGAAGATGTTGCCCTAAAAAACAAAACCAATAAAATGTAAATTAAAAAATCGTGCACATACCTTAGGAACGGTATTGCAGAACATTTTGACGGTTTTAAAACCTTGACATTTTGAAACCGCGGTATACCTTGAAAACGGTTATCATCCCATGCCTACTGATAATATGATCTCCCTACACTTTTCTCAAATTATATTACTCATGAGAAAGTTGGAATGTGCAAATATAAAACCAACTTTACCCCAACAGTAAAACAAATACAATGGAAGTCAATGGTTACAGGTTGTTCCAACATTCTTCAAAGTATCTGCTTTTATGTTCAACACAAGAAAGAAACTCAAACATCTTTGTGACAATTGTGAACAAATGATAACAGAAATTTCGCTTTTTTGGGGGTGAACTATCCCTTATGTCTAGATCAGTGGACGTTAGAATAGGTGACTGTTCAAAAATCTTTCAATGGGTCTCGAACATGCAACATTTTACTTTCAAATTATTAATTAGTACGTCACAGATCCTATTAATAAATCGTAACCTGCCCGCTCAATAACAGACAGACACTGATTTACATAATAGACTAACTGTGCATTCAGAGTTTTGTCCAATACCTTTATAAACCGTAATAAAAGTGGAGATTTAATCAAATCGAACACGTGGAGCAAGTGCGCGCGCACGTCATGACTCATTCGCGCGCGCCTGTGAGAATAAACGATGACGCAAGAATTTACCTCAGAGACTTTTCTCCCTGTATGTAACTACACATCCATAACATTACTTCACTTAGATTTTCAAAAATGCCAGCTTAGTTATTAAACACCTCGATCAGAATGACTTTCATTGAGTATTAGTGGAAAACAAAGATATTTGAATGAAACTAAAAGGCCTCGCGCGTAGGGCGGCACACGCACACAGCTGACGCTCCTTTTCTCTGTCTAAATGTCTTTGAAATTTCTCTTAGGTTTCAGAAAATGGCAATAAAACACTGCTCACCTCCCGCTGATAGGAACAGCTCAGTATAACGCGTTAATAAGCGTTAAATGTCGTCTTTCTGTATGAAGAAACGAACAGCGTGTGCTGCTCCGGCGCGCACGAGACAACACCGGTAGCAAAGATGGCGCCAGAGCGCGTGACGCTGAAGGGACGCGACCGAAAGCTCTGACGTGATCAAAACGCGGATGTCCCGGGCAATTGCAAACTGTAGCGTTTATGATCTTATACGACCATTTATATGAAATTAACCGCAAACGGACGTTAACTGTGGACACAAAAGGAAAGAGACGAAGGTGAAGGTGAGGGTGAGTTATTGTGGCTTTGTTTTGCTGTAAACAATCAAGCCAGACGGAAATTTGATTAAACTGCCCTGCGTTTTTATAAAATTAAACATTCTAGTCTTTGTTTTCCTTTTCCTTTAAATGTATATGTGTCGTATAACGCGGGTTATATGCCTTATATTTGAAATATTCTTAGCCATGTTTACGCTACAGTACTTTTTTTCTATGGTACAAAATAAATAAACATAAATTACGAGTCGAAATGTACAATTTTGGTGTTCACATCAAGTTATAAACGTGATTTTTATATACACGAAAGCAAATTAAATGCTAATTAAACTACAAACAAGTCTAATGGTCCAGATTTTGATTTTACTGTATGCCTAAACAAACATTAATTCGTTCGTTTTCCTTCGGCTTACTCCTTTTATTCATCAGGGGTCACCACAGCGGAATGAACCGCCAACTTATCCAGCGTATGTTTTACACAGTGGATGCCCTTCTAGCTACTGGGAAACACCCATACACACACTTATACACTACACTACGGCCAATTTAGTTCATCAATTCCCCTATACGGTATACCACATGTTTTTGGACTTGTGGGGGAAACCGGAGCACCCGGAAGGAAACCCATATCAACACAGGGTGAACATGCAAACTCCATACAGAAATGCCAACTGACCCAGCCGGGACTTCAACCAGTGACCTTCTTGCTGTGAGGCGAAAGTGCAAACCACTGAGCCACTGTGTCGCTCTTTCAAACATACAACACAAAATTAAAACTATATTTGTTTTCTTGGCGTGTTTGAATGATGCATATAAATATATGAACGTATAAACTTCTCTCAGTTTTACATGTTTTGAATTTATTTATTAATCACATTATTTTCAGTGCATTTCAATAGTATTATTTTCCCTCCTCAGAAACAATGGGAACCGCCACTAAAACTCCTCCAGGGGCAGATCCTAAACAGCTGGAGCGCACAGGAACTGTCCGAGAAATCGGGTCACAAGCTGTTTGGTCACTGTCCTCTTGCAAACCAGGTGTGTGTGTGTGTGTGTGTGTGTGTGTGTGTGTGTGTGTGTGTGTGTGTTTATTCAATTCAACTTTTTGTCCATCTGTTTGCGTATTGATTGCATCATTGTGTCTGTGTGTGAAGGGTTTGGAGTGGACCAGCTGAGGGATGATAATCTGGAGACGTACTGGCAGTCTGACGGCTCTCAGCCTCATCTAGTGAACATTCAGTTCAGGTAAAGCCAGAGAGACTCTCAGACAAACACTGAATCACTGTTGCCAACTAATTTTCTAAGGAAGTTGCTAAAGGCAAACAATTTATTGCTAATTTTCTTTTTTTCACTGCTCATTCAATGTTCAATATTGCTAATTTTGTTGCTAGGTGCTTTTTGAAAATTGTTGCTAGGGTAGTATGAAAAGTTGCTAGATCTTTCTTTCTTTTTCTTTCTTTTTGACTGCTCCTACATAAATATGGATACTTTTGTAATGTAAACCTTTAAAGGTGCTGTATGTAAGTTTTTGACTCTTCTAAAGCATAAAAATACCATAATATGTGTGCAGATATTTAAGAAACATCCCAAGTGAACATACTTGTTTAACTGAAAAACAATGCTGAAGTCAGATATTCTGCTTTGAAAATATTTTTTTCATGCCGGAACGCTGTCTTTGTTTAGGTAAATTTAACTTGCACAATGCCAGTTTAGCCAATTATAAATCAGCACTCCGGGTTGCCTTGTTGGAAAACAGCATATTTCATTCATTCATTCAGAAAGACTCTAAAAGCGTGCGCCCGTGACCGAAATGGACAGTATCAGATGGCGAAATAAGACAGATTCTGTTCCACATGAGGTTATTAATTAGTAAATGATATAAATATTACGAATGTAAACATTAGGTAAGCAGGTTACATTGTAACCGTGTGTCCTAACAACACGCTTTCTGACAAGATTTGCAGTGATGAGCAATTTAGCTCTGTGCACCAGACGAAACGCGACAGAAATGTAAATACAGCCTTTCAGAGGCACAGAATATGCACTCACTCACGAAACGGTAAGGTTTAGAATCTATTCAAACTCACATTGTTAGCATTTAGCACTGAATAAAACACACGAGGTTTACCTGAGGTGATCACTGTCATAGTCATAGGTTTCACATGTTCAGCTGTGAGAACTAGAAGCCGTTTCTAATATTTCAATTCGAGGTGATGGTAGGGCTGGGCGATTTTTTTTTTTTATTTTTTTTTTTATTTTTTTTTTTTTTTTTTTTTTTTTTCCAATTAATTCGAATTTACATTTTAAGACGATTAAATTTTTTATAAAATCAAGGTATCGCAATTTTTTTAAATCAAAATATTAAAGCAGCTTTTCCAATATCGTGCCAAACCGTTCTAAACCTGTTAGACAACCATGCTGAATTGTGCTGATAGATTCTGTGTGTTGACGTCGCGGCTCTGTTGATAAGCTACCACAGCTGGCTCAGCGCAAGCGCACTAGCCCATTGTCGCGAGGTGCGCGGTCAGTCAGCGGAGGCACGCGCTGCAGCGCCAGGCAAATGTATAAATCCAGCTTAACACTCAAGGCCGGCGCGTTCATAGAGGCGACCTAGGCGGCCGCCTTGGGCGGCAGAATAGTGAGCGAGAACCCCCCGGTCCTCACTTTCATCCGCGACACCTACCCCCTCATGGTCCTCATTTTCATCCGCAAACCGGTAAGTTTCTATTTCACTTTCAGGTTGAGGGCGACGTGATTGCCGTTCGCCTAGAGCTTGCTCTGTTCAGCTTGCTCCAGCCCTGATGACACTATATACGTTACACAAAATAATAAAATAGGCTAAAAGTTTTATTCGTGGCTAGAGCTTAATTCATTTGATTGACATATAGGCAATGAGTCCTTTACTTCGCCTGACTGAGTGTGAGTTTATTGCATGCTGCGCTGTATTCGGTAGCACAGATCGCTCTGATCTGGGTGAGAACTTTACCAGCGACTACATGCACTGCTGAAAGCCTTTTTTTCCTGCTGCGCATCGAATTTGCAGACTCTTTGAACAATGAGGAAATAATTGCACCTAATTCAAAGCCCAGACGTCTGGTTTTGTATTTTATACCTGCGCACCACCTGAAGGATGGTTACGGCGTTTTGTGAATGTCGGCTGTCACCGCAGAAAGTCAAATCTTTCTTTAATTTGGACTTTTGCTTGAAAGCTTTACGGAGTGGCACAGTAGCCGTCCAAGGTACTGTAGCTATGAATTAAATCATAACCCATATATGCACCAATAAACAAGTCAAATGAATGAATAAATAAAATAAATATAAATTCTTAAATGTCGGTATTGTTTTTACTCCAAAAAAATATCAATACGTTTTGACAAATGTTTTATAAAAATAAATTGAGCAATTTTCAACATTTCAGCTACAGGCTGTTATAGGATTCAGTTAAATATAAGATAGACATTTAAATATAGATAGATATGTAACAGGTTTCTGTGGGGTTTTTTGTTGTTCACGGTGATCTTTAATATATACTGGGTGGTGTAGCTACGCACAAATATTTTCTAAAACGTGAAGCAGGAATTTGTCTATAGGAATGTAATAGGCTACACCTTGTTGACCAATTTATGTATGTATGGCCATTAAAATACATGTTCCTTAACCAGATGGTTTTTCAAGTTACTTATAAAGAGATTGTTACTTCAGTCATGTTGTTGTAATGTTTTAAGTTGACTATAGTTACACAGTGAAAAAAAAAATCGAAATCGTGAATCAGTCAAACTTTATAAAAAAATATAGTTTTTTTTTTTTTTTTTTTGCCATATCGCCCAGCCCTAGGTGATGCTTTTGACAAAAACTCCTTTTAATATGGAAAATATTCCCTCTGTCACGTGTTGTTGCTTTTATTTAGAACACAGTTTAAATCACTCGCTCCTGTACTCAATCTGGCAACCCGCTCTTGCGTTTACTTTGATCCAGAAGTGCAATACCTAGTTTAACCACTGGGTGTCAAACGTACAAACTGCACCTTTAAAGGAATGGTTCACCCAAAAATGCACTATTTACTCTTGTAAGTCAATGGTTACAGGTTTCCAGGTTTTTTTCAAAATATAGTCTTTAAACACGTTAATTCTTTCAAACTCATACAGGTTTGAAACAAGTGAAAAGAGGGTAAATGATGATAGAATTTTCATTTTTGGGTGAACTATACCATTGAGAACACAACATTTCTTACAATAGGGCAGTGGTGAAAAGAGTACTGAAAAATGATACTTAGGTAAAAGTACCATTACTTGCTTAAAAATGTAGTGCAAGTAGAGTAAAAGAATCTGTTGTAAATATTAAAGTATGAGTGAAAAGTAGCCCTTTCAAAAGTACTCAAGAGTAGTGAGTATTGAGTATTATGCTGTTAAAAGCTGATGCATTTACATCTAATTTGTGGATGTGTGTAAACGCAACATTCTGTAGTGCATTTAGTTATTGCCCAGCAGGCACACAATGTCATAAGATGTTGATATTAGGTTAGATTTAGGTCGTGATGTCAGATGACCAAAATTTAATGTCTAGCCAGCGTCTAAGGACAACATTATTTAGATTTTCAATAACGACGTCAAATGACGTTGATGTTTGGTTGATTTTAGGTTGTGTTGGAAATTGACCGAAATCCAATGTCGAGCCAACATCTTAAACCAACATCATATTGACGTCAAATACTGACATTTATTCATCAGGTATGGCAACCAAAATCCAATGTCTGATAAACGTCATAGTGGTAACGTCCACACAACGTCAAGCTGTGACATCATTAGATGTTGATATTTGGTTGGATGTTGGACATTGACGTAGGCCTGACGTTTAGTTCTGACGTCAACCCGATTTTCATTTTCAAACAAAATGCAACGTCCCCACGATAATAAGGAACAACGTCAATCTAACGTCATGTTGACGTCTTGTGCCTGCTGGGTGTTAAAGGCCATATTCTGTCATATTCTGTCTCTGGGTCAATGCGTGTAAAGATTTTGGACATCTTCTTGGACACTTTTAATGCTTCCAAACAGTTTGCTGCAATTATAAATCGCCCATGTCTTGAGGTAGTTCATTATGATGCGATTTACCCTCTATGTGCGATTTGATTGGACAGGAATCTCAGGACTGATTTTCCTAATCCCTATAGACAAGAAAAATAAAGTAGTGACTGCAGGTTGAAGGAAAGTAGTGGAGTAAAAGTACTGATACTGCACTAAAGATGTACTCTGGTGAAAGTAAAAGTACATTTTAAAACGACTTAGTAAATTACAATTTCTCAGAAAAACTACTCAATTACAGTAATTTGTGTATTGGAATTTGTTACTTTACAGCACTGCAATGGGGCCACTTGATTTTGGGAAAAAACATTGGAAGATATATATATATATATATATATACAGTATATATGCTCAGCATATATGAGTTCACCCCTACAAATCTCTCATTTAAATTAATACTGTATTTTCTATAGGAAGCTTTACAATATTATATTTGTGCATAACAATTAGTTTAGTCAGCCAAATCTGGAGTTTATCTAACTAAACATCTTGCTATAATGGTTAAAAAATTAGTAAGCCAAATTTATATGTCATAATCGCCTCACAGCAAGAAGGTCACTGGTTCGAGTCCTGGCTGGGTGAGTTGGCATTTCTGTGTGGAGTTTGCATGTTCTCCCTGTGTTCACGTAGGTTTTCTCCAGGTGCTCCGGTTTCCCCCACAAGTCCAAAAACATGTGGTATAGGTGAATTGGGTAAGGTAAATTGTCTGTAGTGTATGTGTGTGAATGTGTATGGGTGTTTCCCAGTAATGGGTTGCGGCTAGAAGGGCATCCGCTGTGTAAAACATATGCTGGATAAGTTGGCGGTTCGTTCCGCTGTGGCGACCCCAGATTAATAAAGGGACTAAGCCGAAAAGAAAATGAATGAATGAATTTATATGTTAGGAAAAAATATTAAATACAAATTTCAAAAGTAGCAAAAATCAAGAGAAACAAAAAATGTATGAAATTTAGTTGAAATGTTGTAGGTTGTCATTTTATTTTTGCAATATTTATTTTGCATGAATTTAAATGAATTATCTTTCAATTTCTAAAGATGTTTAAAGATTAAAAATATTATTTTAATAAATATATCTGTTTAATAAATCTGTTTTGTTCAAATGCACCAATATATTACCCATAATCACTGAAAAATGGATAAAAATATAAATTTTCAAAATTGAGTGTACTCATATATGCTGAGAACTGTATGTATGCATGTATGTATGTATGCATGTATTCATGTATGTATATGTTTTTGCTATATTGTGTCTATATTGTGTAGCATTAGAAATAAAATAAGATCATACTTTATAAGTGCTAATAAAGGCTTAATATCTTAATAATAGGCAGGTTATACGCCAGTAGTAAATGGTAATAATAGCTACTTAAAATAAACTGTTACCAATGGATGTATTAAGTAAATAGAAAAACAGTGGAAAAAACAGAGGAAAATAAATTAGTAAAATAAGATGGTATATAACTATAACAAAGTATAAAATAACTATATAATAATGAATTAAAAGTATCCCTTTAAATCAGCTCCTATTGTGTGATATTTCGAGAAAAGCACATTAATATTTATATTATGCTGAATAATGTAGGTTGTGTTTAAACTGCTTGACTGAATGATGTCTCTGTTGCGTCCCGACAGGAGGAAGACGACCGTAAAGATGCTTTGTATTTATGCTGATTACAAATCAGATGAAAGTTACACTCCCAGCAGGATCTCAGTGCGCGTCGGAAACAACTTCCACAACCTGCAGGAGATCCGGGTAAGAGAGAGAATGATTACTGACTGGGCAACACAGAAGAATTAATGAATGTTACACAGTTAATGATCTGAACTGATTCAACACTTTAATAATGATACTTCTGTCTAGTTTGGGGGTTTAAACTTTTCAGCCCATGACTCCCAAAATAACAATGCCAAAGACTCAAGACCTACTCTATCCTCAGGGTGGTTATAAATTAGGGCTGAACGATAAATTGGCATAACATTGAATTATGTGAGGAAATTATGTGTACATTTGTGCTTCATCTAAAACTCCACATTTATAATGCTCTTAGTCTATGCTGATATTATCTTCAGCAGCTCAAACACTCTAATGGCTAATGGACCGACGGCTGCTTCTCACTCAGGGCTGCTGTTTATGCTAATGAGGGACAGATAGGCACTAGTGGGCGGGGCTTTCCCCCTCTGACACATACAAAGGGAGAATGTCAATCAAAGTGTTTCTGCAGACTGTTTTTATCAAGTCTGATTATAACAAATACAATTAATGTTTACCATTAGTGGCTGGAGATATTCCTTTTATTATTGTGATGTTTTTGAGTTTCTTTGACAGGTTTTTCAAGTTTCTTTTGAAATGTTTTTAAATTTAGTTTTTTTAATTTATTTATTATGTCTTGGTTTGATGTGGATTCATGTCAATTGATTGACTACCACTTTTGAAGTGACTTCCTGCTGATTGACTGAGGTGACTACTTTAGTCTGGTTTATTATCTGCAAAATAAGATGTTCTTATGGTGCGTTCACACCAAACACAATCTCGCGGCAATTCGTAACTTTTTGACTTAGTGGGTAATTCGTATGAATTAGTACGATCTAATTCGTACAATTTAGTACGATTTTCTCATCACCCAATGACGGTTGGGTTTAGGGGCGTGGTTGGGTGCCACGATTTCTTTTTAAAGTCGTACATTTTCGTATGACTCAACTCGTATGAATTAGCCACTAAACTGACAAAATGTAAAATACTTACGTTTCCTCGTGAGATCAGGCTGTCAGACCAGATGCGGATGAAGCTTCTGGAGGAGTTGATGAACTCGCAGAGCTGTGTGCACCTCTGAAAGTATCTAGTGGACTCAGACATGGCGCTGAATGAATTTACACTGTTTTTCAGCCTTTTTAAAATCAAATCAAATCACTTTTATTGTCACATCATCAGCAGCACGTGTGCTACGATGAGTGAAAAGCTTAGGTGCTGGCTCCAGACAGTGCAAAATACAGACAGTGTAAATACAACGACAGTGCAAAATACAGACAGTGCAAAATACAGACAGTGTAAATACAACGACAGTGCAAAATACAGACAGTGCAAAAATACAGACAGTGTAGGATACAGACAGTGCAAAATCCAGACAGTGCAAAATACAGACAGTGCAGTATACAACAACATACTCACAAAAAAAACAAGACAATGTAAAATTGGCATTGTTGACAGCGATACGTAGGCAGTATTGTTTTAAGTATGGATTTGTTAAAGTGCAGTGCATGCTACATCTTGATGGTGTGCAGTGCGGGGTATGGAAGAGTTTGTGTGGGGTGTGTAAGGTGTTCATCAGCCTGATAGTCTGAGGGAAGAAACTTTCCTTCAGTCGGCTGGTGCATGACCGGATGCTGCGGAACCGTCTGTCTGAGGGTAGCAGACAGAAAAGTCTATGGCTTGGGTGGCTGGAGTCGATGATGATTCTCTTGGCTTTCCTCATGCACCTCCTGGTATAGATGTCCTGGAGGGAGGGAAGCTCACCTCCTACTACACGTCCAGCAGTACGCACGATCCTATGTATTTAAATCCTATCCTATTTAAAGTACATAAAGCACAGCTAATCGCTCAATAAAATCCATGTTAGCCATTTAGCAATGAAACTTGCGTCACCGGGCAGACAGAAGCCCTGCCTATGACGCGAATCCGCATCTATTGTGAAGTGAATTTTACGCACGAATGAAGCGAGTAAATTTAAATGCATATACTTGCACGTGAAGAGCACGATTTATTTGCACATGCCGCGACTGGTGTGAACACAGCATAAGATGGAGATGTATATTTTAAGTGAGTAAATTTATTTATAAAGCACATTTATCTTCAGTTTGGTACTGACCAATATATAAGGACTTGCAACAGTCAAGACGAGATGCGATAAAAGCATGAATGACTTCTTCCAGTTCTTTTTCTAGACAAAGCCTTTTGAAATGTTTGCATGTGATGTTTTTTGTGCCCCGAGGAAGGCTTGTGAGCTGAAATGCATTAAATATTCCCCTTCAGTACAAGTGTTGCTGAAATCCCTATATTTTTTTACTATATTTGCGTTTTGTCCATGCACCTTGTATGGTAGCATAGATATATACACTAGATCTCGCATAGGGACCCTGAGCATGCGTCAATAGCGCCGCCACATTGGTACAGTGCTTCTAGGACAAACGTCATTCAACCGCACTAGTCAAGACAGTGTGCCAATGTGAAGATGCTGGACTTTAGCGCTGTGTTTGCATTGTAGTAACGAGCAAACAAAGAAAACAAAGCACAAAGGCAGAACATTTCATAGGTAAGATTTTGTTTTTTATGTTTTTGTATGTTATGAACTTTTGTGCTTAACAAGTAACGTTATTGATGATAATACAGTCTCCTACTGCAGTGACCATAAGGCAAAGTAGCACCAACTCGCACTAAATTCTAGACTTATGCTAGTTTTGTTGAATAAAATAAGCAAACAATGTTATGAAATATGACAAGAAGATGCTGCCGTGCTAGAAACTTGTGTTATTGTCAGCTAAGTGAACGAGTCGTTCATAACGGAGATTCATTCACAAACGGATCGCTCCCTCCGTCAGAATGAGAAGTGAAAGCAGGAGAGGAGGTGTGTTTCAGGACATGGATTAGATCAAATTAAACAGGGATGGAGGGTAATGCATTTCCATGCACACAAACACTCACTCTTTGTCAGGAATGCCCGTGCGGTCACATCCATCAATGTAGAAAAGTGACGTAAAATTATAATATTTCGTAATTGAAAAAAATATTTGCATACTGACCACCAGGGAAAACTCCCGATCATAGATATATGTGTATATGTGTATTTCTCTGGCTTTGGATGGCCACAGTCCTCCGCTTCACCTTGGTCCCGCATTCATTTCAAAGGAGCGCTACCCTGTACTAAAATGGCGGCTCTATTGACGCATTCGTTCTAATAGACAATAGCAGGGTAGGCGACATCTAGTGTATATATCTATGGTATGGTAGTTGAGTGCTCCAGACCTTCCCTTACCAGTTATATTCACACACTGTAGCCACACATCTGTGTATAAACCCCTTATAAAGGTAATTTTTGCATAATAACTCCCTTTTAATGAAAGAAATCTTCCATATTGTGGCTTTAAGTGATCAGTTGTGTTGTGTGTTGGAGCAGCAGCTGGAGATGGTGGAGCCGAGCGGCTGGATCCACATCCCTCTGCTAGACCTGGTCAACAATCCCATCAGGACCTTTATGATCCAAATCGCCGTGCTGGCTAACCATCAGAACGGACGGGACACACACATGCGGCAGATCAAAGTCTACACACCCGTGGAGGAGAGCTCCATCGGCAAATACCCGCGATGCACCACTGTAGACTTCATGATGTACCGCACCATCAGATGACAGCAGGAAATGTGTTTGTGAAGAGAATCGTTTGAAAAGTACATGCACAAATCTACAGGAAATAAATGTGTTTTTTTTTAAATGACGACAAAGTTTTGTGTCTTTTGATAGTGCCTCACAGCAAGAAGGCCGCTGGTTCGAGTCCCGGCTGGGTCAGTTGTCGTTTCTGTGTGGAGTTTGCATGTTCTCCCCATGTTGGCGTAGGTTTCCTCCGGGTGTCCACAGTCTAAGCACATGTGTTATAGGGAAATTGAATAAACTAAATTGTTCTTCGTGTATGAGTGTGTGTGAATGTGTATGGGTGTTTCCCAGTACTGGATTGCAGCTAGAAGGGCATCCGCGATGTAAAACATATACTGGAATAGTTGGCGGTTCATTCCACTGTGGCGACTGCTGATAAATAAAAGGACTAAGCCAAATGAGGCGACGCAGTGGCGCAGTAGGTAGTGCTGTCGCCTCACAGCAAGAAGGTCGCTGGTTCGAGCCTCTGCTGGGTCAGTTGGCGTTTCTGTGTGGAGTTTGCATGTTCTCCCTGCGTTCGCGTGGGTTTTCTCCGGGTGCTCCGGTTTCCCCTACAGTCCAAAGTGGTACAGGTGAATTGGGTGGGCTAAATTGTCCGTAGTGTATGAGTGTGCATGGATGTTTCCCAGAGATGGGTTGCAGCTGGAAGGGCATCCGCTGCATAAAAACATGCTGGATAAGTTGGCGGTTCATTCCGCTGTGGCGACCCCGAATTAAAAAAATCTCCCCGAAAAGAAAATGAATGACTAAGCCAAATGAATGAATGAATGATGGTGTTTTATAGCAGGATTGATTGGTTATCCTGAGTGCTACAGTTTAGCTGTTAGCCTATATGGCACGTGGATTGATTTCTAACTCAATCATGCTTGACTATTTGATTTCTACACAACCTTACAGAGATGACTGCGGGTTTTTATTGCTCTCAAGGTTTTACAAGCAACTTTATGAGGGAAAACTTGTTAGTAGGTAGGCTGGGCGATTACTCAAAGTAATTGAGAACCTATAATTGAGCTAATTTTTCCAGGTCAGTATGGAGTCACATGACGCCGCTCTGCTTAGTACACTTTGCAGCCACATCTGATCTCTGGTTGGGACGATGGACCCATTTTTGAGCCTTACTTTGCACTACATTGACGATGATTTAAAAGCTGCGCCAGAGATGCATTGAGATGGCATATTTTCCATTACATTAAAATAATTATTTACAATAAAATATTTGTTTACAGAAGATGCAAGAAGTGCACTGATTAAAATATTATTTACAGGATATGCAAGAGTCATTTTATTCAGAAGAGATTCTGCTTGTTTTCTACTTGGAAATGATAAAAATAATTAATTATGTTTCCAAAAGTGCAAGTTATTTATGTTAACTTTTTTATTAAGGAAAACAGTGTCTGTTGGTTTTAGGCAGTGTGTGTTTCAAATTCAGTTGTTTAACGTTAATGTTCAGTAAATAATCATAGATAGTAGATAGTGTGTGTTTCCTTTAATTATTTTAAGATTAAGTACTACACCCTTCATTCAGAAATCTCTCTCACTTGTAATATGTGAGCAGATTTACTGTACAAAACTTGTCAGTGAACTGCGAGGGCAAT
Source organism: Danio kyathit (assembly GCA_903798195.1). Classification (NCBI taxonomy): domain Eukaryota; kingdom Metazoa; phylum Chordata; class Actinopteri; order Cypriniformes; family Danionidae; genus Danio; species Danio kyathit. The sequence continues at coordinate 52,516,411 of LR812541.1, forward strand.
AAAATAAAATAAATCTAATACATAAATAAAATTATATTAAATAAATAATATAATTTTCATTAATCGTAATCAAGTTAAAATGTTCAATTAGTCGAGATTTTGATTTTAGGCCAAATCAGTAGGTCTGTTATAGTTTGTGCTTGTCTGCAATTTTTATCGAACAACAATTTTTATTGTGCGCATTGTCCTACAAATTGATAAACGTTAAAATTTTCAGTTTAGAAATAATAATAATAATATGGTGACGCAGTGGCGCAATAGGTAGTGCTGTCGCCTCACAGCCAGAAGGTCGCTGGTTCGAGCCTCGGTTGGGTCAGTTGGTGTTTCTGTGTGGAGTTTGCATGTTCTGCCTGCGTTCGCGTGGGTTTCCTCCGGGTGCTCCGGTTTCCCCCACAGTTCAAAGACATGCGGTACAGGTGAATTGGGTTGGCTAAATTGTCCGTAGTGTATGAGTGTGCATGGATGTTTCTCAGTGATGGGTTGCAGCTGGAAGGGCATCCTCTGCGTAAAACGTGCTGGATAAGTTGTAAGTGTGGCGACCCCGGATTAATAAAGGGACTAAGCCGAAAAGAAAATGAATGAATAATAATAATAATATATAAACTCAAAATGACTTAATACACTAAATAATACAGCAATAACAGAACTGTCTAATCCAGGGGTTCTCAAACTTTTCTGTCAGCGACCCCTAAAATAACAATGGCAGCGACTCGCAACCCCCAAATTCCTCTTAGGTTTTTTTAAATATGCAGACGTTGCTCATACAACATTATACAAGAGACTAACAACCGTATCATTTTATAGTCATTTAATAATTTGTTTAATTTAATATTAACCCTAATTAATAATATTAAGTAAAGAGACTTGTGGACACAATGTTTTCAGCACAAGTCTATTCTTGGTTTAATTTTGGAGACTGCCAAAACCTGGTAATAATAAATAACCTGGTGTTATAAAATCCATCTGCTGCAGCTGACGCTATTGGTGTGTTGTTAATCTAATGTAAACACACCGATCCTATAAAAATAATTAAAAGGCTGATGGCTTTTCATTTGCTTGTTGTTGTTTTTACTATTAAAAACTATATATTTTTTTAATTTTCTGTTGGTTATGGATAAAATATAGTAATTCTAATAGTTTAATAAAATTTATTTGACTTTTGGAAATCAACAAGGGACCCCCTGTCATTGTCCCGTGACCCCCACTTTAGGAATCCCTGGTCTAATCCATAAGTCTCAAACTCAATTCCTGGAGGGCCGCAGCTCTGCACAGTTTTGCTCCAACCCTGATCAAACACAGCTGATCTAGCTGTGTCTAGTAGTCTTGAACACCTAGATTAGTTTGATTAGCTGTGTTTGATTAGGGTTGGAGCACAACTGTGCAGAGCTGCGGCCCTCCAGGAATCGAGTTTGAGACCTATGGTGTAATCCAGGGGTGCCCAAACTCGGTCCTGGAGGGCCTCGCCCAGGTGTGTCTGATTGGGTTGGAACTAAACTTTGCAGGACACCGGCCCTCCAGGACTGAGTTTGGCCACCCCTGGTCTAATCTATACACTTTCAATGTCCATCAGTTCAACAAAAGACTTACCATCTCAACCAGGGTGTCAAACTCAGATCCTGGAGGGCTGCAGCCCTGCACAGTTTAGTTCCAACCCTGCTTCAACACACTTAAGCTGCGGTCACACAGCACCTTTCTCCCCATAGACTTCCATCCATACGCACGTGAATGCTTCAGACCTGAAACGCAAGGTCGTGCGTCAAGTTTCGCAGATTGCTGCGTTGGAAAGTTCAAGCTTGGTGAACTCTGACCTGCGAAATCGCATCTCTTGACTGTGTGAAACCAATCGAGGATTAAAACATGACCTCTCTGTACAGAAATTAAAAAATATGGAGCAATCGCTCGCTTTTTAAATGTCTAATCATCTTGTTTAATCCCGCCCCTTTTCGCAGCGTTGTACGACAGAATTTCGCAAGCTTAAAGTCTAGTGTGACTGCAGCTTAACCTGGAGGTTTAAACAAGCCTGAAGGACTTCATTAGTTTGATCAGGTGTGTTTAATTAGGGTTTAATTAATAACTAAACTGTGCAGAGCTCCGGCACTCCAGGAACTGAGTTTGACCCCTGTGATGTAGACTCTCCAAGAAGTCATACTTTCCAAATAAACCAAATATATGAATTTTCTTTTTCAAAAAATAGGTTATCTTTACTAAGGCGCTTGTGTGCAATTTATTCTTGTTTGTAAATTATTAGGGATGAGACTGTTGAATGCTTGATTCTGATTGGCTGATTCTAAGGCGCTCTAATTTTTATATAAGAGCACAGCTAAAGTAGTTCCGGCAGGTTTTGAGCTCATTACAGCTCCATATATCACTCCGCTGAATTTGAGTTATTTCACAGTTACAACAGTCCAAAATCACATCAAAACACAATTGAAGGCTTTGAAGGAGATGTGTTAAGGCCCTGGTTTACTTGAAAATAAGTAATTTTTTCTTTTATACTGTTTTTGAAGACTCCAACAACGCCTCGCTGCAGTGGGTGTGGTTGTAAATGTGTCGCACTGCACAACGATGGCCGCTGAGAGAGAAGAACAGGGTTGTAGCCATTTGAAACTGTTCTTATTAAATTTAATTTAATTCAGAAATTTAAATTAGGAGTACTTTATTATTTAATTAAGTTTAAACATTACTTGTTTTGTTATTTAATTAGTTGGTTGTGAATGTCATAAAGGCATGGTAAACAGGATAACTACGGTGAAAAAAAAAAGTGGGTCCTCAAAACGAACTTTGTTTTGGCCCGATTTAGCTTGAAATTTATGTCATTTCAGTTCGTTTTTTGATTTCACTTGAAGTATAACGGGACATTGAGAAACTAGTGCTACACACAGGAGTAGTTTAAGGACAACACAGCAGCTTAAGGAGCCACAGCCATATCACACTGCAGCCCAAGACCGGTTACTCACTGAAGCTAAGCAGGGCTGAGCCTGGTCAGTACCTGGATGGGAGACCACATGGGAAAACTAGGTTGCTGTGGGAAGTGGGGTTAGAGAGGCCAGCAGGGGGCGCTCAACATGCGGTCTGTGTGAGTCCTAATGCCCCAGTAAAAGTGAAGGGGACACAACACTGTCAGTGGGCGCCTTCTTTCGGATGAGACGTTAAACTGAGGTCCATTAAAAATCCCATGGCACTTCTGGTAAAGAGTAGGGGTGTAACCCCAGTGTCCGGGCCAAAGTCCCTCAATCGGCCCTTACCCATCATGGCCTCCTAATCATCCCCATCCACTGAATGGGCTCTATCACTGTCTCTTCACTCCACCTATAGCTGGTGTGTGGTGAGCGCACTGGCGCCGTTGTCCTGTGGCTGTCGTCGCATCATCCAAGTGGATGCTACACACTGGTGGTGGTGTGGAGAGACCCCCCTCATGATTGTGAAGCGCTTTGGGTGTATGGCCATACACAATAAATGCGCAATATAAATACACATTACATTACATTACAAAATCTATACAAAAGTCTGAAATACAACATCAGTTATTTCTTGAAACTGATATTGCGTGCTTTATTTTCTAATAATTCAATGGACTAGAATTAAATGTTTCGCCTATACTACGGTTCCCACAGCTAAAGCCACTGTTCAGGTGTTTTATTTCAGACATTTGTATTATTACCTGTATAATATAGGATGTTATTGATAATTCTAATGTTAATAAAAATAATAATCTTGTTACTAACATTAATACTAATATTATTGAAAATATTATCAGGGTCATGTATAGCACTTTCAAAGCAATCTTATTTATAGATGTTTATGAAAAGGGTTCAATTTAGTCCCAAAATGGGTTCTGTTATTGTTACAAGCAAAAAAAACCCCTAATTTGTTAACTAATCACTTTAAAAGCAACAGGTTTACTCACTTTTTAGGTAAAGTAACTAATTGCTTTTTATAATTAATGTAATTGCAGACTTTGCTCATAATTATCCACCAGGAGATGCTATTTAGTCAAAAAATAAAATTTTGACTGATAAAAAAAGACTATCATACTCATGTTTTAGATTTGAGCATGCATTTCACTGATTTTATTTAAAACAATTAAATTATATTGAAGGTATTATATTAATATTAGCGTTTAAATCTGCTCATGCAACTATATTATCATTGCACTATATTTAAAAATGCATAATAAACCTGCAGACTCTTTAATGCAACTCCTGATAACCCCAATTTAAAGAAGCATCAGTTATCAGTTTTTCCAGTCATTATCAATACACCAAAGTGTTTGTGATTTTAAAAATGCAGTGTTTATAATCTGCCATATGATGTCACAGCTTGTATTTAGCGCTCAATCTTCGCTGTACTTCCTCTGAGCGGTTAGGAAAGGTGCACGTTTGCATGTGTCTCTGTTCTGCATCCTGTTTAGGCCTCTCGCTGTGGTTTTGCATGATGAAGAAGTGTCAGAGAACAGAAAAACAAACTTTAGGTGGAGCTGGACTGTTACTGTCGCCCCGACACGAGCAGGAGGAAAGATGCGCACACACACTCTACTTTTACACACTTTTGGTGAGACTTTTTTAAATTATATTTAGTTTTTAAGGAAGGCCTGGTGAGGTTAAGGAGATGTTTTATAGATAATCAAGTCTTGTGCTTGGATTTCATTAAACGTGCACATGGACATCACCTATGTACTATGTAACTGCAGGTTAACTATGTTTATCTGTAATAACTTTAACTGTTAAAAGCTATTAGTTACTAGTTAATTGGTTAAAGTTATTGTTCAATTCAATTCATGTTTATTTGTATAGAGGTTTTCACTATAAATATTGTTTCAAAGCAGCTTTACATAAGGTGCACATTAGTGCATTACAGTCAACATCAGAAAATGTTAAATTATTAGTGACCATAACTATTACTAATAACTTTAAATATTTAACTAGTAGCTAAAAGCTTTTAACAGTTAAAGTTATTTTATATGATACAGTTGAAGTCTGAATTATTAGCCGCCCTGTTTATTTTTTTTCCCCAATTTCTGTTTAACGGAGAAGATTTTTTCAGCACATTTCTAATCATAATAGTTTTAATAATTCATTTCTAATAACTGATTTATTTTTTCTTTGCCATGATGACATTAAATAATATTTGACTAAATATTTTTCAAGACACTTCTATACAGCTTAAAGTGACATTTAAAGGCTTAACTAGGTTAATTAGGTTAACTAGGCAGGGGTAATTAGGCAAGTTATTGTATACAGTCGGGTTAAATTAGCTTGAAGGGGCTAATAATTTTGACCTTAAAATGGTTCACAAAAAATTAAAAACTTCTTATATTCTAGTCGAAATAAAACAAATAAGACTTTCTCCAGAAGAAAAAATATTATCAGACGTACTGTGAAAATGTCCTTGCTCTGCTAAACATAATTTGGGAAATATTTACAAAAGGGAGAAAAAAAATCAAAGGGGGGCTAATAATTCTGACTTTAACTGTATATAGTATATAGGTGATGTCCATGCGCACATGTTTAATGAAGTGTATTTGTGGATTAAGTGTATGTGTTGTCCTATATTAGTAAATATAATAACTAGTTTATATTAGAGTTATATGAACATACATAACTTTAATATAAACTAATAAAGTTATGGTCACTAATAACCTTAACTTTTCTGATTTTGATAGTAATGCAATAATGTGCACCTTTTGTAAAGCTGTTTTGAAACATTAACTATTGTGAAATACGCTGTAGAAATAAATAAAAAACATTGATGTATAACTATTTAACTATTTATTCTTATCTATATATGAGCAATTCCAGCGTTATGGATGTGATATTTGCAGTAAAAACTGAAAACATAAATTCACATAAAAAGTTTACATTAACATTATATTGAACCATCTGTTTATATTTTACAAAACTACTGACCACAGAGTTATAAGATCATAAAAATATCAGTCTGTGTAAACATGTTTTGTACTTTAAATGAGGAAAATAAACATGCGTTACGGATGTGACGAAAAAAGTCTGTGAGTTTACAGTATACAACATACTTAGTAGAAATTCTGTCAAATAAACTGCACAACCCCCCAAAAATTATGCTAATCAACAGGATAAGAGTTGGCTCTCTATAAAACAAACATCATTGATTTTATTTTATGTAATATTTTTGCATTTATGAGGAAAAAGCTCGTTATGGATGTGACACCTCTGCGTTATGGATGTGACCGATGTGAAATTGCCATTCGTGTGACTTTGGTAAAGCAAATTAAATTGTTCAAAAACAATGACAGAGACATTTTTGAGTATGTTTAAAGTACTGTAAAATACTTAATTACACGAAAAACATAGAAACTGTTTCGGTATTTTGTTGAAAACGTAATTAATTTCATGGGAAGGTTGACATTTGCATGGAATTGCCCATATTCAGTTTAATGTTTATATCTGTGTTGAATGATTTAAAGTGAAAAATGTGCACTTATTGACTGAACTTTCCAAAAAAAAATAAATAAAATCTTTTCATGTGGAAGCTTCAGAAAAAAAATTAAGAGACCAATATTTCTGGTTGTACTGGATTTATCATATTCTTTTAAAAATGGTGGGTTGTTGTAACACAATGCTGGGTCAAATATTAACAAACCCCAAAGTTGCGTTTAAAAGTGTCATTAAATTTAATGTAAAAACATTTTGTCCATATTTGACACAATGTTGAGTTAAAAATGACCCAGCATTTTCTTTAATGTGTACATGTGTTTGCATCAAATATTCAACTTTTTTATGCTAGAAATGTTCTTATTTTAGTTAGAAAAGGAGAATTGGTCAAAATAACAAGTTTCTTTTTTTTTTTAAACAATTTAGTTTATTTATTGACTTTATTGAAAATTACAAAAAAGATCTTCCTGTAGAAGCTTTGGGAAAAATTAAGAGAGAAGATTTTGTCAATGTACTGTACTACGACAAAAGTGCTGGGTTGTCGTAACCCAATGCTGGGTCAAAAACTAACAAGCACAACCATTGGGTTAAATTTGTCATATATTTAACTGAAAAAATTAACCCAACATTGGGTATGTCTATATTTGACTTAACATTGGGTTAAAACAACCCAACATCTTTTGTGTTTGTGTAAATGTATAAATATTTATAATGTTTTACCAGCAAATGAAGGTGAGAATGAAAATTGTTTTTATTATTAAATATAATTTTTAAAAACCTATATGTTTATTAAATGTGTTGTGATTGAAAATCTGTTTTCCATCAAATGTTGATTTCCTATAACTACACTGATTTAATATATATAGGTCAAGCATCGGTATTTTGTTGTGTAATTAATATTAGATTGTGTGTGTGTGTGTGTGTGTGTGTGTGTGTGTGTGTGTGTGTGTGTGTGTGTGTGTGTGTGTGTGTGTGTGTGTGTGTGTGTGTGTGTGTGTGTGTGTGTGTGTGTGTGTGTGTGTGTGTGTGAATATTAAATGCAATAAAAACAGAATATTATTTTGAGCAGTTGTCATTTTATGCTTTAAAGGACTTTGTTTTAAATATTGAAGAAATGTCAGTAGTAGTTTATTAAAAAAGATTGTTTTACTCAAACAAATACCTATAAATTGTAAATTCAGAGAATTATTTTTAAAAATAATAAATTTATTTATATATAATATTACATATTATTATTTATTATTTATGTATATTTTTATAATTTTGTTATTTTATTTATTGTATTACTCATAATTTGTTATTATGATATATATGCTCTCATTGTAGTGGTATTTTTGTTATGTTGTTCATTCGTTATTTAATTGTTATTATAGTTTCACAGTTGAGTTGTACTGTGTATGTGTTAATGTGAACACCTGTACAAACCAAAGGATAAATAAAACACACTATTCTCCGGTTTCACAAACAAGGTTTAAGGCTAGTCTTGGATTAAATAGCATGTTTGAGCTGTCTCAACTGAAAATAACTTGCAGTGGGATGTCTTAAAATATGTCAGTGTCATTTTTTGTCTCCAGGTGCACACCAGTAATGTATTTTTCTAAGGCTGATTTTATAAATGTGGCTTAAATAGGCTGATTTAACTAAGGTCTAGTCCTGGCTTAATCTAAGCCCTGTTTGTGAAACTGGGCCTATATTACACTTTTAAGCAGCTTAAAGTGTTTTAGAAAACTAAAAACTGTTGTCCTCTTTGATTCTGTTTCAGGTATCCTTCTGTTGTGTGATTATGGGCTGTTCTCCACGCTATCGCCATCACTGGCTCCTTCTGAGAGGAACATTACTGACACAATGACTATTTCTACCATAAACATCACAACAGCAGATTCAACAAATCTAATCAACAAAACAAATGTCCAAACTACTGAGGATCTTGAGTCGAGTGGTTTAAATGGGTCTTATGCAGCCGAAGACTCTGACGACACAGATCTAACAGATTTTACTGAAGAATCTAAACACACACCTGAATTGATTTCTTCGACATCTCGTCCGCTCAGCACCACCCGCACCGCTGCTCCAATAAATGTATCTTCAGAAAAAGGTTGGAAGAAATATCATGAGATTTAAAGCTTGGAGGATTTAGAGATCTAGTGATTTGTTTGGTACACTGTAAAATATTCATTAAATTAACTGTTGTCCCCCTACTGAAAAAAACACCTTAAACTAGCCTAAGTTGGCTAGCCTGGTTGCCTGGTTTTACCTAGTCAACCAGCCTGGTATCAGAGGTGTTTGGGCCATTTCCAGGCTGGTCTCAGCCATTTCCAGCCTGGTTTAAGCTGCTCAGGCTTGGAAATGACCAGCTAAAACCACCTTGACCAGCCAAAACAAGCTATGTCTATCGTAAACCAGGCTGGTCTAGCTGGTTTTAGCTGGTCATTTCCCAGCCTGACCAGCTAAGACGAGACTGGAAATGGCCATAACCCCTCTAATATCAAGCTGGTCGACCAGCTAAACCCAGCCAACCACTTTAGGCTAGTTTAAGGGGTTTTTTTCAGCACGGCTGTATTTTGCAATGCATGTTTTGACTTTTATCTCTCCTTCAACTTTTGACATTGAAAAGTTTGAAACAAAGTCACTTTTATTGACATTTTTAATAGTTTGAAGTTTGGATTGTTCAGTTATAATAGTTCTGTTATTTTACAAACTAATTTATATATATATATATATATATATATTGCGAATTACAGGGGGTTTTGGGGGGCCTAAACTCCCTAAATAATGGGGGGGGGGGGTTGTGTCTGCCCTTTAATTAAATAAATAAATAAATATTGCTCTGGTCTGTAAATAATATTAATTAAAATAATAGATAACTTAAATATACATTTGGCCACACCCCGAAAACGATTCATACCCTTATGAATGCATGCTCACGCCAAAAATATTACTGGCAAATTTACAGCACAAACAGACAGCGTAAGTTTTCACAAAACCGCCAGCTAGCTCCCACATGGTCACCCAGTAAGCTAAGCAGGGCTCAGCGTGGTCAGTACCTGGATGGAAGATCACATGGGAAGACTAGGTTGCTGCCGGAAGTGGTGTTAGTGAGGCGCTCAACCTGTGGTCTGCGTGGGTCCAAGTATATTGATGGGGACTCTATACTGCTCAGTGAGCACCGTCTTTCGGATGAGATGTTAAACTGAGGTCCTGACTCTCTGTGGTTGTTAAAAATCCCAGGATATCCCAGGAGGGGTTTAACACCCCCCCCCCCCCCCCCCCCCACATAATAATCAGCTTCATCACTCTGTCTCCTCTCCACTAATCAGCTGGTGTCATCCAGGTGGATGCTGCACACTGGTGGTGGATGAGGAGATTCCCCTCAATGTGTAAAGCGATTTAAGTGTCTAGAAAAGCGCTATATAAATGGAAGGAATTATTATTATTATTATTATTAAAACATTTTCTCGTCAAATAGGTGTTTTTTTTACCCACATGTAGCCTAAAAGTAGGGTAAAACTAGATACATAATTTGTATTTTATTATACACTTGGCGCATGGAAGTAAAATGATCATTAAGTGCAGTCTGTCATGCTCATCCGTTTATTGGTGCAGGAATGCAAACTTGTCACCATTTGTTTAATACTAACATTTGATCTACTAACATCAATAAAAGTCACTTTGTAAAGTCCATGTGATATCAAAATGGACAATGTTTACTTTACTAGCGCACATTGTTATTCTTTAGGTGAATTGTTCATCCACTGAAACCCAAATGTTTGTTTTGGTAATTTTTAAAGTCCCATGAAATTAAAAATAGCGTTTTTTTTTTATTTATTTATTTATTTATTTTTTTTATAGATGTTAGTATTAGTATGTTAGTCTTAGGGATATCTATAAGCTAGTGTACTACAAAACAGTGACAAAATTCATATTCAGAACATATAAACCTGATACAAAAATCTATAGCTTGCAGTTTGTCACCTCCTAAATGGATCAATGATTTTTCTTCACCTCATACATCAGTTTCTCATCAAATATTCTGACCAATCAAACGCTCTCTAGTGTCTGACATGCCCCGCCCCCTTCTTCTCATTGGCTATTCATTTGATGCGCTTGAGCTCAACCACTCTCACTGGCAGAGCTGTGAGGAAACAAAACGCTATTGGCTGCTTTTTAAAAAGGGGAGAATTTAAAATACTCTATGCCCCGCCCTCTCTGCGTATTTCAGTTGAGATTATGTCAAACATCGAATTAAAATGTACATTTCAAATCACTTCACGGCACCTTTAAGCTGAAGTCACACTAGAGTTTGAGCTTGCGAAATTCTGTCGTACGGCGCTGCGAAAAGGGGCGGAATTAAACAAGATGATTAGACGTTAAAAAAAGCAAGTGATTGCTCCATGTTTTAAATTTCTGTTCAGAGAGGTCATGTTTTGATCCTGGATTGGTCTCACACAGTCAAGTGATGCGATTTCGCAGGTCAGAGTTCACCAAGCTTGAACTTTGCACTGCAGGAACCTGCGAAACTCGACGCATGACCCTGCGTTTCCGGACTGACGCATTCGCGTGCATATGAATGGAAGTCTATGGGGAGTAAAGTCCAGTGTGACCGCGGCTTAAATCAAAGTCTGAGCATCTCCTTCTGCTTTTGGATTGGCTTCTTCTCTGATGATGTCAGTTTGATGCTTCAGACGTAATATTCTCAGCCCCGCCCCTCTTATTGTTAGTTTGCTTTGAGGCAATGATGCGAAACAAGAAAGCCCCGTCCTACTCAATATTCCGCTTCCATTGGAAGTACATAAACATACTGAAATAAAACTAACTTCCGCTTCATGCAGACTTCAAACTGCAGAGTTTAATTGTAAATTTCAGAAGTGAACAGAGCAGAGATCAAGATAATGCAATAATAATCATAAATTAACATAAAACACCTGTAAATCGTGAAATATGGAAGCAGCTATAATTAACAGATATTTTCACAGTGTAGCCTATTATGTTTTCTGTTTACGGTATAGTTATCACACTGTGCTATAAGCTAGGAATTATTGATGACACACAATTGAATTAATCGAAAATAATGAACATCTAAGGTGGTTATATGGTCCTAACACTGTATGTTTCACATTACGTGTGCATTATTTTCTAATAATTCAATAGCCTGGAGTGCATTACTCTGCTTATATTCTGGTCTCCACATCTAAAACCTCTGTTCAGATGGTGTATTTGAGACATTTGTCAGGTTTTTGTCCTCTAACTGCTCCTGTGTGTCGCACTAGTTTCTCCTCTAAAGCCTTCTGTTGTGTTTTGTTGTGATTTTGGACTGTTGTAGCTGTGGAATAACTCAAATCATTCAGCGTAGTGATATGGAGCTGTAATGCACTCAAAACCTGACGGAACTACTTTAGATGTGTGTTTGAAAATAATTAAAATGCTCATCAGCCAATCAGAATCAAGCATTTAACAGCCAATTAGAATCAAGCATTTCAACAGCCAATCATAATCAAGCATTCAACAGCCACTGTAGTATAAAGTGCTCATATTTTGAGATTTTCATTACTCTCAAGAGAAATCAGATGATGTGAATTATCTGCGATAGCTTTTTAGAAATGTTCTCCCAGTATCGAGGGATTTTACTGAAGCTTCAGAAATTACTGGCTCTGAGCCTTAGCAGCTTTCTGACATCAAAACTGATGAGCACTGGCACGCAAAAGCTGATTTTACATGGTCAAACATACAGTGTTCGCGTGGGTTTCCTCCGGGTGCTCCAGTTTCCCCCACAGTCCAAACATGCGCTATAGGTGAATTGAATAAGCTAAATTGGCTGTAGTGTTTGTGTGTGAATGAGTGTGAATGGGTGTTTTCCAGTCTTGGGTTGCGGCTGGAGGGGCTTTTGCTGCTTAAAACATATGCTGGATAAGTTGGTGGTTCATTCCGCTGTGGCGACCCCTGATTAATAACGGGACTAGGCAGAAAAGAAAATGAATGAATGAACATATTGATTATTGTAAAACACTAATGCAGTTTTTATACAACTGTTTTCTAAGTGAATATATTGTGAAAAGGAATTTATTTCTGTGATGTAAAGCTGTGTTTTCATCATCATTATTATTATTCCAGTCTTCAGAGTCATTTAAAAATCATTAATACTTCATTAATAAATTAAATCATTAATTAAAACCAAATACTCATAGGTTTCTGACTGAGTGATAGGATGGTGGTTGTACACGACCATCCTATCACTCAGTCAGAAACCTATCAGTATTTGGGCATTTACATTGACAGTTCTTTCACATGGAAAACACACATTGAGTGGGTTTGTTCTTGTTTAGAGCAGAGATTGTATTTTTTACTGAGATTACGTCTTTTTGGAGTTAAGAAGCTCATGATGTTGTTTTATAAAGCAGTTCTTGAAAGCATTGTTAGATATGGTATCTGTTCAGTGTAAATCTAAGTTGATGCATCTCTTAAAGACAGGATGGAAAATTGTTGGACATGATGAATATTTTAATCCTCAAGTTTTATATGAGAATTGTGTCCTCACTCATGTGGAAAGGATTGTGAATGCTCCAACTCATTATTTGTTTCCACATTATGAACTGCTTCCCTCTGGTAGAAGATACTTAGTCCCAAAGTGTAGGTTGAACCGTTATAAGAAATCCGTTGTACCTGTTTCAGTGGGTTTATTTAACAAGAGTCTATCTTAATTAGCATTATAACTGCTGTGTTTTTGGATTGTTTTTATTGCCTGTTTTTATGGAATGTCTGCAGCAATATGGTGATGCCCAGAACAAATTTCCTGCCAAGGACAATAAAGTTACTACTACTACTACTATTATAAAATGCTGATTTTATACTGGAGAAACATTTCTTCTTATTATCAACATTCAAAACAGTCGTGCCGCTTCATATGTTTGTAGAAACCTTTATTTTTTAGAATTGTTTAATTAATCTAAAATGTAATAACATTAAAAAATGACTTATGATTGATTTAAAACATCCTTGGTGAAAAATATCCATTCCTTTCTTGCACTGTAAAACCAAAAAGTTAAAGTAACTCAATCCATTTGAGGAAACCGATTGCAACAAACCATTCAAGTTCAAAAACGAATCAAAATGAGTACTGTGAACTTAATCCATTTGAGTAAACGAAGCAATTTGAACACAGTAAATCCCAATAAATGAAGAGAACTCAAACCAACTGAGTACTGTAAAACCCAATAAGTTAAGGCAACTCAAACCGCTTGAGGAAACCGATTGGAACAAACCATTTAAGTTAAAAAACTAATCTATATGAGTACTGTGAACTTACTCCATTTAAGTTGAAGTATTGAGGGATTTAATTAACTCATTACCTTCAACACTGAGTTCAAAACTCTTTTCAAATGGGTAGAATTAACTTTCAGTAGATTTTGAGTTAGCTACACTCATTTCATTTGATAAAGTTGACTGTTGGGTTTTACAGTGCACCACCAACATTCAAATGGTAGTTTCCACTAAAACATGAAGCAGCACAACTGTGGCAGCACTGGTAATAAGAAGAAATGTAATAACAATTTTTTTTAAATCTCAGCCATGATGACAGAACATAATATTTTACAAGTTATTTTTCAAGTTGATTTCTGAAAGGATCATGAAAACTGGAATATAGTGATACTAAAAGTTCAGCTTTCAATCCAGAAACAAATTACATTTAGCAAAATTTTAAAAATGCGCACGGTGGCTCAGTGGTTAGCACTGTCGCCTCACAGTAAGAAGGTTGCTGGTTTGAGTCTCGGCTGGGTCAGTTGGCATTTCTGTGTGGAGTTTGCATGTTCTCCCCGTGTTGGCGTGGGTTTCCTCCAGGTGCTCCGGTTTCCCCCACAGTCCAAACACATGCTCTATAGGGGAATTGATGAACTAAATTGGCCATAGTGTATGAGTGTATGTGTGTGTGTGTATGTGTGTGTGTGTGAGGGTATGGGTGTTTCCCAGTACTGGGTTGCAGTTGGAATGCCATCTGCTGCGTAAAACATATGCTGGAATAGTTGGCAGTTCATTCCACTGGTGACCTCTCTTATAAATAAATCAGAGACTAAGCCAAAGGAAAATGTTGAAAAAAGAATAAATACTTTATATTGTAATACTATTTCACAATATTACAGGTTTTACTGTATTTTGTGACCAAATAAATGCAGCCATGGTGTGAACATTTATTTATTCATTTTCTTTTCGGCTTAGTCCCTTTATTAATCTGGGGTCGCCACAGCGGAATGAACCGCCAACTTATCCAGCACATGTTTTATGCAGCAGATGCCCTTCCAGCTGCAACCCATCACTGGGAAACATCCATACACACTCATTCACACTCATACAGTACGGACAATTTAGCCTACCCAATTCACCTGTGGTGTGAACATGAGAGATTAAATAATTATTTAAATAATTCATCAGTGATGTGCATAATAATGGTGCATTTGTCTGCATTTATTTAATATACTTTTTGAAGTTAACCCTTGTGTGCTGTTGGGTCATTTTCCTCCACTCTGGGGTGATTTTGAGGCTTAATTCGGCCATAACTTTCTCCGTGTTTCAGTAAATGGGATGATTTTTGGTGACAAGTCTTATTTTGACACATATTTTGGGAAATGCTTTGAAAATTACTACAATAACAAAAACATAACACCCTGGGCATAATCTTTGGTTATGCTGGTGGCTCCATTGACTTCTATTATAATCACATTTATTGATTGCAAAGCCATGACAGCATATAATCATGCATTCTTGATTGTTGCTGCATGCTTTTCCCTGTTGGGAAGAGGGACAATGTGTCATTTTTACTGTTGATCATCAGTTGTAAGGCAAGGCAAGGCAAGTTTATTTATATAGCACATTTTATACACTGTGGCAATTCAAAGTGCTTTACATAAACAAGAATAAAAAGACAAGTGTAAGAAAAAATAAAAACAGATAATAAAAAAACAGATAAAAATATGTTAAAACAGGTTGTAAAAGAATGAAAAAGAAGAGAATAACATAATAGTACGATCTGTCGGACGTAGCACAGTGCTCATTCAGTAAAGGCACAGCTAAACAGATGTGTTTTCAGTCTGGATTTGAATGTGCCTGATGTTGGAGCACATCTGATCATTTCTGGAAGCTGATTCCAGCAGCGAGGGGCGCTGTTAGTAGCTGAAGGCTAATTCACCCTGCTTGACTGAACTTTATATGATCCTAGAGATCTGAGTGATCTATTAGGTTTGTATTCAGTAAGCATATCTGTAATGTATTGAGCTCCTAGGCCATTTAGTGATTTATAGACAAGTAGTAATACTTTAAAATCTATTCTGAATGTAACTGGGAGCCAGTGTAAAGACCTGAGGACAAGTGTGATGTGCTCTGATTTCCTGGTTCTGGTCAGAATCCTGGCCGCAGCGTTCTGGATGAGCTGCAACTGTCTGACTGTCTTTTTGGGAAGGCCGGTGAGGAGGCCGTTACAGTAATCCACCCTGCTGCTGATAAAAGCATGAACAAGTCTTCACTGGAAACAAAGCATCTGATTCCTGCAATGTTTTTGAGATGATAGTATGCTGATTTACTAATTGTAACTAGTTGTAGTGCAAAATTTGCTTTGTTTCTGGCTTTTATATTGAGTTATAGAGTGTGAGAGACCTTTGCGCACTTACCTTGATATGTCTGAGAAAATCTAAAAAATCACCTCAGCTTTCAGCACAGTAAACACTGTAAGTGTATTTCTGCACACACACCATGATCTACTGTTTTACTCCACTGAACTCCATATAAAAGCCAGAAACTTTTTAGCACTATCTAAAGGGTTAATGCAGCCAACTGATGATCAACAGAAATGACACATTGTCCCTCTTCCCAATAGGAAAAACCAGCAACAATCAAGAATGCATGGTTATATGCTGTCATGTCTTCGCAATCAAAAAATGTGATTATAATGGAAGTGAATGGAGCAAAAACAGCCCCCAACATAACCAAAGGGGAGACAGTTTGAACAATGCACAAGGGTTAAGCAAGTCTGTTTAGTTACAAAAAGAACATCTCTCAGTGAAAGTAGCTTTCAACAAAGACGTTGTTTCTGAGAAAACAACTGAAAGTGTGGAGTGTGTGAAGGGTTTCAGAGCTGCTCTGAGATCTGAGCGGTTATCGTATATGTGTGTGTGTGTGGGTGCGACTGCAGCATGTTTGTGCTTTCTAAATGCAAACCTACCACAGCGGTAAAATCACTCTCTGCACGCTTATTTAATGCACTTTATTCATTGCAGGTAGGGCTGCACGACATTGGAAAAATCGAACATTGCGCTATTTTTTTTATTCTGCGATATATATTGCGATAAGAATACAGTTTGACTTGATGTGTTGAATAGCTATTTGGAAAGAGTTTATAATTTTAGACTGAGTGGGAGGATGCTGTAGGGGAGTGCTACAAGCATAGATGGATTCAATAAAGAAATATATACTAATTAAATAAACAGCACTTTATTTTTAATAATTAAATGTTAAAATAATACTTCAAAGTCTTCGTTTAATAAACAAATCAATATAATTGATCGTTATTCATTTGTCAAAGTTATAATGGGTACAATTTCTTACGCCTGAATGCTTTTAAAAGTCTTACACAGTCACAGAACACTTGCAAAATGATCAATTATAATCCAGACTCAACATTGTGTATACTCAGGATGTGACTATTGTGAATGTTCACATTGCGGTATCGATGCTGAAACGATATACAGTTGCAATCAGAATTATTGAACCCCCTTTGAATTTGTTTTTCTTTTTTAAATATTTCCCAAATGATGTTTAACAATGCTAGGAAATTTTCACAGTATGTCTGATAATATTTTTTCTTCTGGAGAAAGTCTTATTTGTTTTATTTCGGCTAGAATAAAAGCAGTTTTTAATTTTTTAAAACCCATTTTAAGGTCAAAATTATTAGCCCCTTTAAGCTATAAATTTTTTCAATAGTCTACAGAACAAACCATCATTATACAATAACTTGCCTAATTCCCCTAACCTGCCTAGTTAACCTAATTAACCTAGTTAAGCCTTTAAATGTCACTTTAAGCTGTATAGAAGTGTCTTGAAAAATATCTAGTCAAATATTATTTACTGTCATCATGACAAAGATAAAATAAATCAGTGATTAGAGATGAGTTATTAAAACTATTATGTTTAGAAATGTGTTGAAAAAATCTGCTCTCCATTAAACAGAAATTGGGGAAAAAAATAAACAGGGGAGCTAATAAATCAGGGGGTTGAATAATTCTGATTGCAACTGTATTGTGCAGCCCTAATTGCAGTCTCTGTCTAACCACACTGTAAAAAAGGCCGTGATTTCAACAGTAAAAAACTGTAATAATGCTACAGTAAAAATCCGTAACCTGGTTAACAGAATGTTTCCTTAATATATACGCCGAATAACCGTAAATTGACTTTCTCAGAAATCTCTGCATGGCACATCACTTTTAATGCTGTTTGTTGACATTACTATGGATCTGTTTAGTTGTTTCCCCATTAGTTATGTACATTAGAGATTTATGTTACATCTAATGTTGATATGCAATGTTTATATCATCACTTTAATTTTATGTGTGTTACCATACTGGTGTTTAGTAGCTGTGTGAATGACACTGAACACCTTTTTTTTTACACTGATACTCTTTTCTGCTTGTGGGAAAGTTCATCACGAGCATTGGTTCATTATGTATGAACTTTCTCATCACAATCTGCATATGACTGTGTTAACCTGTCTATCTGTGTAACAAAGGATGTGTAGATGTTGCTTATTCAAAATACAGACTTATTACCTCTATAAATTAATGAAATACAGTAGTTTACTGTAAAAATTAGAAATGACTTTTATGGTTTGTACCGTATTTTTTACGGTTAAATACTGGCAACCACAGCTGCCGTTTGTTTTTACCGTAAATTTTACGGATTTATTTTTTACAGTGCAGTGTTGGGAGATTTCAAAAAGGCAATTCAGTATTTAATACATCATTAAAGTTGTATTTTTAATATCTTTTTTAATTACTGCACTGTAAAGTTCATTGTTTTGTGTGGATTTTATAAGTTTTACTTATTTATAAAAGCTCAGCTGACTCAAGTGAAGTTTTGAAAGCTGAATCCAGTCATTTCTAACTAAATTTCCCTTTAGTTTACTAATTGGTTAGTTTGCTGAACTGTTTTTATACCATATATTGTCTTTAGCAAAAATAATTTGATTTATTCTGCAAATTTATTGTCATGAACTAGTTTCTGACTCAATTCATTGTTTCTTAAATGTATTCAGTCGCAAAATATGTATAACAAAAACAAACTCTGAATTGATTTATGCAGAACTGTTGCATTTATTTACAGTCTTTAAGAGTATTTAAGGCAAATACATTATAAATAAATAATGAAGATAAACATTAATCCCTCACTTTACCTTTTCAGTTATTTAATTGCAGCAAATGACAGAGAATTAGACTAAGTTTATTGTTTTTTACATATTTAGTTGTGTTGTTTTAGCTTGTTTTAAATAAGTAGTCTGAACACGCAGCAATATTTTGTTTTGTATTTGGAGATAACTCCTTACACCCAACACTGTAAATGATGATTGCATGTTCCAGATGAAGTAGTCATATGTTTGTCAGTGAGTGTGAAATCTCTCTAACGTGATTGTTGTTGTGTTTCAGGCTCTGGAAATCTTGTAGTAGGTGAGCATGATTCTCGTCTGCTTTGCAGAAGATATAAAAACCTTTCTTCCTGTCCTACTGTTTAACTTTGACACAATTGACTCACACTCACTTTACACACTTCGTTTTTCATATCATCGTGACATTCTCATGTGCTTAAATGGTTTATATTCACTAGGGGTGTAACGATTCATTCAGCTCACGATTAGATTCATAATTTTTATTTTTCATTTTTCTCACAATTGTTTTTTTACCAAATGGAAATGTCTCCTTTTATTAGACAATCTAGCTAAACTTTTAAACTAAACTAGACTATAATTTTCAAATCTGAAGCTAAAACAGAACAGTCTGACTTTACTTTAGTCAAACTGGTCATAAAACATGTGAAGGAAACAGCAGATTTACACTCTGCCAGATTTAAATTAAACCAATTTGAATCTCTAACATATTTAAATTGAATCAAACCTATTGAATTGAATCAAACCTGTTTGAATCAAATCGAAATAGCCAGATTTGAATTGAACCAATTTGGACCTAATCTATTTGAATCAAATCTGAATTGAACTGATTTGAATTGAACCTGTTTGAATCAAATCGAATCTTTCAGATGTTTTAATTGAACCAATTTGAATAGAAGTATTTGAATCAAATCAAACCTGCCAGATTTGAATTGAGCCAATTTGAATCAAACCTATTTGAATTTAATCCAAACGGTTTGAATCAAACCAAACCTGCCAGATTATAATTGAACTGATTTGAATCAAACTTATTTGAATTGAATTAAATCTGTTTGAATCAAATCGAACCTGCCAGATTTAAATTGAACCACTTTAAATCAAACCTATTTAAATTTAATCAAACCTGCCAGATTGTAATTGATCCAATTTGAATCAAACATATTTGAATCGAATCAAACCTGTTTAAATCAAATCAAACCTGCCAGATTTGAATTGAACTGATTTGAATTAAACCTATTTAAATCCAATCTGAATTGAACCAATTTAAATTGAACCTATTTGAATCAAATTGAACCTGTTTAAATCAAATCAAACCTGCCAGATTTGAATTGAGCCAATTTGAATCGAACCTATTTGAATTGAATCAAAACTGTTTGAATCAAACCAAACCTGCTAGATTTGAATTGAACTGATTTGAATCAAACCTATTTGAATTGAATCAAACCAGTTTGAATCAAATCGAACCTACCAAATTGATGTGAAACGGCATATTTTAACTGAATCAAACCTGTTTGAATCAAATAGAACCTGCCAGATTTGAATTAAATCGATTTCAACTAAATATATTGGAGTCGAATCGAACCTGTTTCAATCAAATTGAACCTGCCAGATGAACCTATTTGAATTGAATGGGACCTGTAAGAATCAAATTGATGCCAGATTTGAATTGAACTAATTTGAATCGAGTCTGTTTATATTGAATCCAACTTCAACCGATTCAAATAGTATAATAACCGTATAATAACTGATTAAATTTTACTAAAACCGATTTAAATTAAGCCTACTTGAATCTAATTGAACTTGTTTAAATCAAATCAAACCTGTTTAAATCAGCTTTCAACCAGCACATCGTTACATCCCTAATAATATTTGCATTAGAAACTGAAAAAATATGACAACAGATCTTGTGTTTTTGACAGGTATCATCATTTTGATCTTCATCCTGATCCTGATTGGCCTTCTACTTGGTGTTTTGTATTTTCTGAGAAAGAAAGGAAGGGTAAAGTCTAATTTAATTATGTTTTGTGCATTTTTTACAAAACCCTACCCTTGGGAAGTCATTTCAGAATTTAGTTTTTCTAATTAAAATGATGACTAGAATGAGTGTGTGATATTAATTATCTTAAAGTATGTGTGAAATCAAAATTTACAATGTTTATTTTGCTTGTGCACTGAAAAAAACAGGTATATCTTCAATCTCCAGTTTGCGCATCTGTTTCTGCATTTGGATTGGCTCCTTCTCTGATGATGTCAGTTTGACACTTCAGCCACTATATAGCCACACAGAATAATGCTGAAAATAAAGGCCCGCCTCTACTCAATATTCACTTTCAGTAGGAAGTACATCAACACTGAAATACAAGTCTCAGCAATTTCCAGTTCACACATACTTTAACACTCTGAAATGGGCAATTCATTCCAAAATTCAGACTTTGTGACCTCATAAGTCACCTTTATTTTGTCATACCCATGTCATTATATAAATCTGTGTGCTTTATATGTCTTAAAAACACAAACACACAGACTAAAATGATCTACTTTGTACCATATTGAATATAAATCTTCTCTTTTTGCCTATTGTGATGATAGAGTTACTCATTTGATCTGACTCGAATCGACGGACCTGCCAATGATTACGACACGCCGCTGAGGAGCGAACAGCAAGGCATAAGCTACGAACAAACCAACAAAGGCAAGAATAACTCACAGTCTGAATTAGGGCTGGGCGATCCACATTTTGATTGTCTTATATTCTCATATAGCCTATATATCACAATAAAGCCCCTTTTCTGTAAATTCAGTCATAGTTTGACCACATGAAAACAACTATTTCTTTTATATATTTTAAAAATGACCTATTATGCCCCTTTTTACAAGATGTAAAATAAGTCTCTGATGTTCCTAGTGTGTATGTGAGTGTGTGTGAAGTTTCAGCACAAAATACCACACGAATAATGTTTTATAACTTTCTGAAACTGACCCTTTTAGGCTTTGATCCTAATTTTGGTGACTAATTTTGGATCTGTTTTGGTGACTGTCGCTTTAAATTCAAATGAGGTTGTGCTCTTTTTCAAAAAAGGGCAGAGCTACAGATGCCTGTGTGTCAGCATAGTGGCAGATTAATAATAGGTCCCCTTTAATTCAAGGCAAAAATTAAAAACCAGCCTGTGAGATCTGTTGATTTATACACATGTTTTTCTGCTCAGATCTGCCGGTGTGTTTGGACTACATCCAGGAGGAAAAGTCTGAGGAAAAGACGATGGCCAATGGATGTTCAGCGGAGAAAACTGAGCAAACACCTGCCACTGAAAACGGTCAGTTAAATCACTGTTATTACTGAAGAACATTCATTCATTCATTCATTTTCCTTCGGCTTAGTCTCTGATCAGAGGTCACCACAGCTGAATGAACCACCAACTATTCCAGCATATGTTTAACACAGCGGATGCTCTTCGAGCCGCAACCCAGTACTGGCAAACACCCATACACTCTCACATTCACACACACACTCATACACTATGGCCAATTTAGTTAATCAATTCCCCTATAGTGCAAGTGTTTGGACAGTGGGGGAAACCAGAGCACCCGGAGGAAACCCATACCAACACTGGGAGAACATGCAAACTCCACACAGAAATGCCAACTGACCCACCCGGGACTCAAACCAGCGACCTTCTTACTGTCAGGCGACAGTGCTAACCACTGAGCCACCGTGCCGCCACTGAAGAACATAAACATGTTATCTGATATATGCAGCAGCATTTTTACATTACAATAGTGTCATTGCATGTATTCTGAAGGTATATTTCAACATTTACCACACATTTAGTACACTACTTGTTTGTATGTGTACTACTGGTCAAATAGTTTGGGATCTGAAAGATTTTTTATTGCTGAAAATAAAGCTTTAAACCAGAGGTGTCCAAACTCGGTCCTGGAGGGCCGCTGTCCTGCATAGTTTAGCTCCAACTTGCTTCAACACACCTGCCAGGACGTTTCTAGTATATCTAGTAAGAGCTTAATTAGCTGGTTCAGGTGTGTTTGATTAGGGTTGGAGTTAAACTCTCCAGGACACCGGCCCTCCAGGACCGAGTTTGGACACCCTTGCTTTAAACACAGAAATAAATTACATTTCAAATTACATTCAATAAGGATTTTATTTTATTCTATTTTTTTATTTATTATTTTTTTATTAGAGTATGCAAGGAGTACACAAAATGGAATTACATACAAAGAAAACAAAACAACAACAAAAACATAAAAAAACAACAACAATACAGTCAGATTTGTGTGTGTGTGTGTGCGTGTGCATGTAAAAGTAACTAGGTGGAAGGTCAGAATACATACATAAGGAAAGAACTATATATATATATATATATATATATATATATATATATATATATATATATATATATATATATATATATATATATTCACAAACAACATGTATAAATGTCAATAAATGAAGCAAATAATAACAGATATAAATAACAGAGATAGAGAGAAAAAAAAATCAATCAGTGGTAAAGAGTGATAACAATAATAGTAATGTAATGATAATAATAATGACAGTAAAAAGAAAAGACAACAGTAATAACTGACAACAACAACAATAATAATAATAATTATTACAAATACTACACCAACTACTACTACTACAGAAAAGTACTAATGCTGCTACTACAGCCACAGCGACAAGTACTACAGATGTCTACTACTACTGATACCACTACAACAATGACTACTACTACCGATAGTACTACAACGTCTACTACAACTGATGCTACTACATCAACATCTACCACTACTAACACTGATACTGCTACAACAACGACTGCTATTACATCTACATCGACAACATCTACTACTTTTGATACTACTTGGCAAGGCAAGTTTATTTATATAGCACATTTCATACACAGTGGCAATTCAAAGTGCTTTACATAAACAAGAACAACAAAGACAAGTGTAAGAAAAAATAAAAACAGATAATAAAAAAACAGATAAAAACAGATAAAAATGTGTTAAAACAGGTTGTAAAAGAATGAAAAAGAAGAGAAAAACATAATAGTGCGATCTGTGGGATGTAGCACAGTGCTCATTCAGTAAAGGCACAGCTAAACAGATGTGTTTTCAGTCTGGATTTGAATGTCCTAATGTTGGAGCACATCTGATCATTTCTGGAAGCTGATTCCAGCCAACGGCGCTGTTAGTAGCTGAAAGTCGATTCACCCTGCTTTGACTGAACTCTTGGAATTTCTAGTTTATATGATCCTAGAGATCTGAGTGATGTTAGGTTTGTATTCAGTGAGCATATCTGTAATGTCTTGAGGTTCTAGGCCATTTAGTGACTTATAGACAAGTAGTAATACTTTAAAATCTATTCTGAATGTAACTGGGAGCCAGTGTAAAGACCTGAGGACAGGGGTGATGTGCTCTGACTTTCCTGGTTCTGATCAGAATCTTGCCGCAGCGTTCTGGATGAGCTGCAACTGTCTGACTGTCTTTTTGGGAAGGCTAGTGAGGAGGCCGTTACAGTAATCCACCCTGCTGCTGATAAAAGCATGAACAAGTTTCTCTAAGTCTTCACTGGAAACAAAGCATCTAATTCTTGCAATGTTTTGGAGATGATAGTATGCTGATTTACTAACTGCTTTGACATGACTATTGAAACTCAGATCTGACTCCAGAGTCACACCAAGATTCTTGACCTTATTTTTTGTTGTTTGACCTTCTCATACTACAACATCAACGATGACTGCTACTACTACAACATCTACTAATTTTGCATTAAGGATTTTAAACGATAATATTTGTTCTAAATTTTCAGTTTTTACTGTATTTTTGATATAATAAAAGTTTTGAGAGCAGAACTCACTACAGTAAAAGCTGTAAAAATGTGAAATAATATTATCATTTACGTTTATCAATAAATGATTTTTGATCAAATAAATGCACGCTTTGTGACCTCAAAGGTCTTTTTAAACAATTTTTTATTATACGTTTTTTTGCAAACCTGTATTTCCTTTTTAAATTTTGCATAAGACACTTAACAAGACACTAAACTTGAAGACAGTAACATCTACATTGAGAAAAACATCTGAATAGGGAAACAAAGAAAAGTAAATTGGCAAAAAAATAGAGATAGAAAAACAATAAGAAAAAAACAATACTGACAGATTGTAACCTCATGCATTCATTCATTCATTCATTTTCTTTTCGGCTTAGTCCCTTTAATAATCTGGGGTCGCCAAAGCAGAATGAACCGCCAACTTATCCAGCATATGTTTTACGCAGCGGATGCCCTTCCAGCTGCAACCCATCACTGGACATCACCCATACACTCTCATTCACACACATACACTATACGGACAATTTAGCTTACCCAATTCCCCTATATCGCATGTGTTTGGACTGTGGGGGAAACCGGAGCACCCAGAGGAATCCCACGCCAACACGGGGAGAACACCGACACAGAAATGCCAACCCAGCCGAGGCTCGAATCCGCGACCTCTAAATTACGCTGCCCTATTTTACATTATCCATTAGTTAATGAACAAATCTAATAGTTTTGCATTTTAATTATCTACTCTTTTTATATGACTCTAAAGGAGAGACGAATGTTCCAGAGGAAAACAGTTTCTCCTCAAGCTCAGTCAGCTTGACACCGCCTTTGAAGAAAGTGGAGTTTAACCTGGACCTAGATCTGATTGGAGGAGAATCAGACTTTAGTAATCCAACCGCATCTGAAGCTGACAACGCAGCGCAGAATGAAAACAACAACGCTGGTCAGTCCATAATTAACCCTAGTGTGTTGTTGAGGATGTTTTTGAGGCTTCATTTGGATACAGCTTCTTCTGTGTTTCAGCAAATGGGATGATTTTTGGTGACAGATCTTATTTTGACATATTTTTCAAAAACTCAATATACTCTGGGCAAATTGAATACTCTTTGGTTAAGTTGGTGGCTGTTTTTGCCCCATTGACTTTTATTATAACAAAATTTTTTTGATTGCAAAGCCATGACAGCATATAATCATGTGCTCTTGATTGTTACTGGTTTTCCCTGTTGCTGGTTTTTACTGTTGTTCATAACGAAACGGGAGTCAATCTGATCTTTCTCCAGAAGTAAAATATAATAGAAAATACTATAGATGGGTATTTGAAAAAAAAAAAAAACAATTTCACAGGAGGGTATTGATAATTTAGTCTTCAAAGGTATGCATGTTTCTAGTATTAATGTTGGTGTATTTTTCTGTATTGCAGGGCGAGGAACAGCAGAAGAGATCTTCACTGAAGTCAGCCTAGATGAGCCGAGAGATCTTGTGTAATATATTTATAGTACAAGACTAATGTGCAGTTTTACCTGTATTCAAACTATTATCTGTTCCAGTTTTTTCTTCAATTCGGACATGTGCAGAACATGAAGCTTTTTCTGAATTTGAGGTTTGTTTCATATACAGTCATGTGAAAAAGTTTTGGCACCCTATGAAATTCCAATATTTTTATAACAGGACTTAAACATGATCTAAAGCTTAAAATTGGGAAATAAACCTTTAAATAAGTAAGTCAGGCAGTGCTCAAACACCTCAAACAAACACCTGAACTTATGATCAGCAGAGTTTATCAGTGTGTTGGTCTGGAGCTTCAGATGTGTATGAGCTGAACACACTCGTCACACAGCAAGAACTGAGCCAAAACTGGGTCCTGAACAAGACTATAGGCTGTTTCTCAATTCCAAGAACGCTGAGAACGGACTTGCGTTCTTGTGGAGACCGGTCTTGCCAGGTGTCCTCGGTAGAACGAACTCGGGAGACCACGAGAACAGAGAACGCGTCCTGTGAGAAATGAGATGCTGCGTTCTTCCCAGGTTGTTCCTGATGGTCACTTGACCTTCACGCGTTTTAAATAAAAAAATTATTTAAACATTACAGCATTCATACAATGATTTATTGTTTTTCCCCTTTTCAAAATATATATTATGCATAAAAACATTATAAATATACGTTGCACAATACAAATAAAACTGATTTTAATACGAATTTGAGCAAACAAACACTCTTACCCCCGGTTTCACAAACAAGGTTTAAGGCTAGTCAAGATTAAATTGCATGTTTGAGCTGTCTCAACTCAAAATAACTTGCAGTGAGATGTCTTAAAATACATCAGTGTCATTTTTTGTCTCCAGGTGCACACCAGTAATGTATTTTTCTAAGCCCATTTTTATAAATGTGGCTTAAATAGCCTAATTTAACTAAGGCCTAGTCTTGGCTTAAGCTAAGCCCTGTTTGTGAAACTGGGCCTTAATGTGTTTATTCCTTTATTAAGATGTCCATGGAAATATTCATGGTTTATATTCACCGTTTCATTTAGGGAAACTCTTGAGGTAAATAAGTGATATCTCTGAACTTTAATAATAAATCTAAATAAAACGCTGCGCTTCCCACCTCCAATCGCAATGACTTCTGGGACTTCTAGAGCGAGATCGGTGCTCAAGTCTGCATCGGTGCGTCCTCGATATCAAGAACACATCCGGGAAGTTTCACGCGTCCTCTGTACTTGCGATCTTGAGTATTGGAACTGAACTTTGGCAGCTGATGATGACGTTACACGAGAACACGAGGACGCAAGACCGCTGAAGATCGCATATTGAGAAACAGCCTCTCAAACACAACAGCAAATCAACTACACAACAGCTGAAGAAAAAACACACACACAAAAACAAGCTGTTAGTCAAAGTGCAGAGCTTATCTTGACTGAAATGCAGAAACACCAAAACTCCTCCAGAATGATCTGAGAAATGAGAAGATCATCCAGAGAATCAGGACTTTAATTTCTGCTAAAGGTGCATCTACAGCATCTAAATCATTAATCATCCTGCAGTTTCTATCTTGGCTTTATTTTTGTTCACTAAAAAATTAAACGTGTGATATTTAACGTCATGATGATCATCTGAAGTTTTATCATGCACATTTTAAGACCTGCCAATGTCCATATAGTTTTTTTTCTTATGTCCTGGTACAAAATAAATTAGGGAATTCAACAGGGTGTCCAAACTTTTTCACATGACTGTACGTCTGAAGGAGATTTTAGACTGTACATAAATTAACAGTAAATAATTGGTTGATGTTTTGTGGTAAAATGTTAGCATGCCAATCCTTTGTAACATAATTTGTGGATATAATAAAGATTAAACCTTGAATTCACTCTGTGTATCAGTTGGCCATATTGGAAAGCCAAACTGTAAACCCCTCTTAACCAAATGAAACTGGCGAATTTTGCTGATTACTAGTGCTGCAAGTGATCAGTTATTATCATGTTTTGGGCTGCACTAATCAGTCTTACCATTAAAATAGATTTAGAGTACTATAGAGCAGTGTTTCCCAACCCTATTCCCAGAGGCACACCAACAGTACATGGACGTCTCCCTTTTCTGACCCTTCTAAGTCCCTTCTAATGTTCTGATGAGTTGATTCAGGTGTGTTTGAGGTTGAAAACGTGTACTGTTGGTGTGCCTTCACGAACAGGGTTGGGAAACAATGCTATAGACTGCCAAAAGTTGTAATCAAGCAGAAGAGAGCAAAAATACAGGAACAAAAAGTGTTTGTGGCCACACTTGAAGCAAGTGTCTTGACCACACTGATGTCCTTATCATTTCTGCTCAAGTGGGTGAAATATTAAGCTATTATCTTCATTAATACTGCTCATACATGTGTTTTAATGTTTATTAAATACAGTTTGTCAAAATAATGCACCCATTTCTGATTACTTATTCTTTCTCTACACTACCTGACAAAAGTCTTGTCGCCTATTCAAGTTTTAGGAACAACAAATAATAACTGGACTTCTAGTTGATCCTTTAGTATCAGAAGTGGCTTATATGAAAAGCAAAAGCCTCTAGATGACGCTTATTTGAGCACAATAAAATATGATCATGCCTTGATTTTAAGTGATTTCATTAGGACAGTAAGGTCTGACTTTGCTTAGACAAAAGTCTTGTGACTGAACAGAAATAATGTCCAGTATAGAATATAAAGTCATGGTGCAGTGGAAACAGAATGAATATTGTGTCTGACTCCATCATGAGCTTGGAGGACTGCATCATACATCTCTGCAATGACTCAAATCACGCATTAATAAAGTCATCTGGAATGGCAAAGAAAGAGTTCTTGCAGGACTCCCAGAGTTCATCAAGATTCTTTGGATTCATCTTCAATGCCTCCTCCATCTTACTTCAGACATGCTCAATAATGTTCATGTCTGGTGACTGGGCTGGCCAATCCTGGAGCACTTTGACCTGCTTTGCTGAACTTTGACATGGAGGCTGAAGTATGAGAAGGAGCGCTATCCTGCTGGAAAATTGTCCCTCACCTGTTGTTTGTAATGTAATTGGCAGCACAAATGTCTTCATACCTCAGGCTGTTGATGCCATCCCCTCTGCAGACCAGCAAAAAAGATTTTTGCCTAATAGGTCCCCTTTAAACAGCATACATGGACAGAACGGTGTATTTAATTGTGCGTTATTTGTACAATCCATGTTGTAATGTGTATTTGTAATGTAATGGTTATTTGTATAGCGCATTTATTGTGTATGGCCATACACCCAAAGCGCTTCACAATCATGAGGGGGGTCTCTCCACAGCACCACCAGTGTGTAGCATCCACTTGGATGATGCGACGGCAGCCACAGGACAACGGCGCCAGTGCGCTCACCACACACCAGCTATTGGTGGAGTGAAGAGACAGTGATGGAGCCAATTCAGTGGATGGGGATGATTAGGAGGCCATGATGGGTAAGTGCCGATTGAGGGACTTTGGCCAGGACACCGGGGTTACACCCCTACTCTTTACGAGAAGTGCCATGGGATTTTTAATGACCACAGAGAGTCAAGACCTCGGTTTAACGTCTCATCCGAAAGTTGTTGTTGTTTACATCCAAATATTGCCAGTATGTCTGCCCATATGAGTATCTGACCAAATCTTGTAGTAAACTGATTTTGTTACTTTAAGTTCTATCACATTTGCACATCTATGTATGTATTCTATAGACTCAAAAATTAAAACAAGATTCTGTTTAAGTGTACGTACAGATGAGAGAGATTTTCATCAACCAGCTGCTGTTTAATTTTGCTAAAATGGTGACCTCGATGTGGGCTTGTGGTTTTGTGCCCTACATAATAACCACTGCATTTATTGACTAGACTTCCTGCGCTCACCTGCATTTCCTTTCAATAATGTTCATTATAACTGAGGAATTGTTAAAAATGTCAGAAAATGTCATTGTGATCTGTTGTGGATTCCCCTCAGTGTGTGTGGGATCTTCCAAACACACTCCTGAAATGAGTGACTCTATTAAGAGAATCTAAATATAGCTGATGGAACTCCCCTGTGTTTATTCTCAGAAATAACGCTCTCACACATGTATTTCCTAAAGTGTGAAGATCACTAGAACAAGTATGCTTTAAGCCCCAAAAAATATTTTTCAATGGTCTTAAATGTTCGAGGAAAAGAAACTGGAGGATGAACATTGGAGACTTTTTTTTCAGAGCCTTGCTAGTTTGGTCAGCATGAGAATAATGGTGAGACAGCGACCTCTGGTGGTCATAATAGACTCCACTAAATAAATGAATAGACTGTGTGTGTGTGTGTGTGTGTGTGTGTGTGTGTGTGTGTGTGCGTGCGTGCGTGCGTGCGTGCGTGCGTGCGTGCGTGCGTGTGAACAATTGTTCAGACAAAATTGTTTTGTTTTGTTTTTTACAGCTTTCGAATTTTCTTTTCTGCATTAAATCGTATTGCTAAACTGTGATTAGAATATACATTTAGTCTATTAGTCAATATACAATTAGCTTTGTATATTGTGTCTTCATTTGGTGAACATTGTCTAATAAGACTATGATTCTGTTTGAGTTTAGCATATTTTTTTTTTATAAAAACCGCTTATAAAGATTTTGAAAAGGTTATATTATAGAAAATAAAATAAGTGAAAAAGAGATATGGCTATGCTTTCTAACAATTTTGAATATGGGTTGTTATGAGTTAAGTTGCAGTTGCTATGGCGTTTTTTTATGGTGCACACCCACAAAACACACAGGT
Source organism: Danio kyathit (assembly GCA_903798195.1). Lineage (NCBI taxonomy): Eukaryota > Metazoa > Chordata > Actinopteri > Cypriniformes > Danionidae > Danio > Danio kyathit. Next base: position 52,547,328 of record LR812541.1, read on the forward strand.
GTGTCTACCTTGCTACGTTTTATTTCTTTTCGATTTTCTTACGAGCATGGAGTCCGTTTCAGGTAAGATTCAAATCCGACCAAATAGATTTGTATATATGAACTACACAATTAACCTAAATTCTACAGTATTCTTTAATTTTATTATTTAGGTAACGCAGTTATTTTTATTAAAAATACCTTAAGTGTTTCCCCCCCTCTAAGGAACAACGCAGTTTGTGATTACGTTTTCTTTACTCAAAATGTAACAATTTTACAACTCAAAGAAACGTATAACTTTAGTAGGCTAATCGTGTTATAACTTTAAAAATAAAAAGAAGCGTTTGAGCAGCTCTGAGTTTGTTATTATGGTTAAGGAGATCCACCCTAGCCTAAAGCATTTTGAAACCGAATGTTAATAACTCATACGTTGTGCAAATAACGACCGAAAGACACTAACCTATTGCCAGATTTGCACTCAAAATCAGATGCAGCCATCGGTAATGCATAAATGACGTGGAGGAAAACAACATATCGCACAATGAAAATAACAAATATTCAAACTTTGCTATTTCTTTTTGATGGAAAAACCAAATTCTAGATATTTGTCTTTTGAGTGTTCATATTGGCTGAACAGAAATACCCCTGCTCAAAAAGTGACACTTGAGGGACAAGTTTGTACGCAAAAAGTAAAAAAGTTATCACTTCAGACGGCCATTCAGCCTACAATTTGCTTGTACAATTTGTTTGTGACAGTTTTGGACCAAAAAATCATTTGCACAATTATCAAAATTTTAATGCGCGCTTAAATAAACAATTTAAGAAAACATAATGGTGAATACAAAGAAAGATGCAAGCTTTTACTAATAATTTTGAATACAGGTTGTAATGAGATCTATAGATCAGTGGTGCACACCCACAAACACAGGTGCGTTCTCTTCCTTTCTAAATTTCTTAACTTTTGATTTTGTCATGAACACGTAATGGCGTCCATTTTAGGTTAGACTCAAATTCCGCGCATTATGTTTAACAAGCTGAAATACACAGTTTACTAAATTCTAGGCACACATTCTATAACTTTATTTATTAGATAACAGTTTTGCATTGCAGTTTATAATAACAGTTTGTAATAGATTTTTCAAATCGAGCACTTTATTGCAATGCAATTTAATAACAATTATGTGTAATTTGTGAATATGGATAACAAAAGAACGAAAAGGTGAAGTTAGAGAATATATGACATGTAGTATTTTTTTCCATTTTTATTTCACAATGATTGACATGCACATAAAGCAATCTGTTGGGTCTGTGCCATTATTTTTACCAATTTTTTTTTGTTTTATTTTAGATTCAGAACTATAAGAAAAGTAGAAAAGTATAAAGATCCCCTGATGAGAAAGCTAATAACTGGTGGAAAGAGCCTACACATTAATAAAATAACACAGATATACAGTAAAAATGAGCGAAAAACAAATATTTGCCATTTACTTTTACTATGTTCTCCAGTTGCTGTATATTATTTCCTGAAATATGGTTATAATTAAGATATATATCCCTGAGCTCCAGTAAACCACAAACAAACAAAAAATTATTGTGTGTATGTTTTTTTTTATTAGTCATTCACAGTTTATGTTCAAGTGTTAGAAATGTCCCACATTGTCACACACAAACTTTCTGTAACATACGATAATGGCTACGCAGTTGAGGATCCAAATGCAGCGTCTTTATTAACAAGAGTAGTCAGGCAGGCAAAGGTCACAAGCAGGAGCAAACGGTAACATACTGTAAAGGGCAATCCAAAAATATAGTAGCGTCACAGACAAAGAGATCGGTACAAGCAGCTTACAGCATAAATCAATAAACAAAGCGAGGGTCAGGAAACACGGCACGAAAAAACAAGACAAGGAAATGCTTCGTAGTGCTACAAAATAACAAGAGTAAGCAAAGTGTAAGTGTGAGTCAGATGCATATATAGTCCTAATAATCAGCTAATCATGAGCTTCCAGCTGTGTGTGAGTAATCAGTGGAATCAGGAACTGGTGTGTGTGGTGCATGAAAGTATTTGTAGTCCAGTTTGTAGTGTAGTTTCAGTCCAGAGCTGAAGAGGGCCTGAAGCATGGAGCTGCGAAGGGCTTGGAGCTTGCAGCTGTGCAGGACCTGGAGTGTGAAGCCTCGGAGGACCTGGAGGATTAAGCTGCGGAGGACCTGGAGTGTGGAGCAGTGGAGGGCCTGAAGCAGGAGACAATGGCAGATTAGATAACCCTGGTGGGTCAGGTGGTTCTGAGACAGGAAGCCCTGGCGGTTCAGGCCACCCCAGTGGATCTGGAGGCTTTGATTCAGGAAGCACTGGTGCTTCAGACAACCCCAGTGGTTCAAGAGGTTCAGCCCACGTGTCCTGCTGTTAGGAAGCGCTGGCAGCCATTTTGTGAGTGGCAAGCCCGGCAGCCTGTGAGTCTTGCTGTTGGGAATTGGTGTCGGCCATCTTGTAAGGGCGTACTCACACTATGTACAGTTGCCTTGAACCGGGCCGAAGCCACCTCCCGTCTCCCCCGACGGCCCACACTCACACTGCATTCGGGCCTGAGCGCGCTCACGTCATCGATGATGTGCTGTTCAGTTTAAGAAGCGCTCTCGCTCAGCACAGTGGAGATTTCTTTATATAGTTTTAATGGTTTGGGATGCAGTAACACGCAGTCTAATATTTTGCTGAACAGATCAGCCACTTTTGACGCTCATAAACAATCCTAAAGTCCTCGTGCTGCAGGTATCAGGAGGTTTGCTAAAGGTGCAGCTGTCGTGCAGTGAGGGGTTTGTGTCTTTAATAATCTACGACAGTTTACGTTCATTAAACAGTAAGAATGATTGATAAACACATATGAAACAGTCCCTTAAAAATCACGTCTCATCTTCAGTTTCGGGTTCAGGGGCGCTTTGCACTCACACCCAAGTGAACTGCGCTCTGGCACACCTCTTCGGGCCAGGGCCGGCCAAGTGAACCGTGCCTGAGCCCGATTCAGAGCACTCATACTTCTCAAACAATCCGGGAAATGGGCCTGGGCATGGTTCGGATAGCATAGTGTGAGTGCTCCCTAAGTGGCAATCCCCGTAGCCTGTGAGTCTTGCTGTTAGGAATTGTTGGCTGCCATCTTGTGAGGACAAAATGGGAGAGCTAGAGCTGAGATTGATAGAAAGCTCAAAAATATTTAAAAGTCAAAATATTGTGGGAAGAGCTTCTACCTTTAGTAACCCCTGTCTGACCCTCATTGGTTATAATAGGCAAAACTTTCTCCAGCCATAGCGCAAACATTTTAAATAGCAATTTTAAGTCTGAATTTAGCAATGCTAAGAGCCACAATTTTCTGGGTTCTTGCCTTTTTTTTTTTAAATAAGTGAAATATTGGCTTCGTAATTTGAGGAGGGCAGGTTTTAAACTGAAAATGAATGATTAAGCATAGCTAAAAGAAGGTCTAGCAGAATATTCTCAAATTCTTTATAAAATTTGATTGCAAGGCCATCAGGACAGGGAGATTTACCAGGTTTCAGACTGTGGAGTACATTCATAGTGTAATGACAAGCCAGACTGAGAGGGATCCATCTGCAGTATGTTTATTAAGCACAATGGAATTAGAAACAAACACCAATATCTGGTATGCAAACTCACATCAATGTCAGGCATAAAGGATCTCAGGGCAGGCAGCAAACACTCGTTGGTTGTAGAAACAGGCATGGATCAGGGGCAGGCGGCGTAGGTCGAGATCGGGTAGGAGAGCAAGGGGTCAAGGCAGGCAGCGAGATAGATATGGTCAGAGACAGTCCGGGTCGGTAACAGTAGATCTAACAGGATGCAGGAATAAACGCTCGGTAATGTTGACTGGGCAAACAAGACTTCGCAATGAGGTGAGCGTGCAGGCTGCTTATATGTGTGTGTGTGTGATCAGAGTCAGGTGTATGGTAATCAGAGACAGGTACGGGGCTTCTGGGGAATGTAGTGCTAAAAGTCCGGTGAGAGAGACCTCTGCTGGCCAGTGAGGGGAATGACTGGGACCGAGCTGGTGACACATAGCTTCCTCTTTTGAAATGGCCATATTTAAATGTTTTCTCTGTTCTCCAGGAAAAAAAACAGGAAGAGTTAGGCGATCAAAGAATGACATCATCTTGTCATGCTTTTGGGGACAGTAATGTGATTTGTAGAGAACTGAATAAAATAGCTTGAAAGTGTTTTTTAAACTCCTCCTCAACTTCAAACCATCTAGACCAAAAGTTATGGCATTCATGTCGATAGACAAAAAAGCATGCCATTTAGCACATGCACAAACTTGATGTAATGCTGTCAGATGACATTACAGGTTGAATCACTGCAATGGTTTGAAGTCCATGCTGAAAAATCCAGCTTAAACCAGCCTTAGCTGTTTGGCTGGTTTTAACTGGTCAACCAGCCTGGTTTTAGAGGGGTTTTGGACATTTTCAGGCTGGTTTCCAGCCATTTCCAGCCTGGCCTTAGCTGGTCAGGCTGGAAAATGACCAGCTAAAACCAGCTTGACCAGCCTGGTTTAAACTGGACATAGCTGCTTTTGGCTGGGCTCCCAGCCTGGCTAGGCTGGTCAAGCTGGTTTTAGCTGGTCATCTCCCAGCTCTAAAACCAGCCTGGTTGACCAGCTAAAACCAGCCAACCATCCTAGGCTGGTTTAAGCTGGATTTTTCAGCAGGGGATATGAAACCAAACTTATTGTGTGTGATCTAGACCTGATGTTGACCAAACTACATCAGTTTGCGCCACCTTCTGGGTAAAATTGACAACCAATTAAATTCTGTCAAGTTTTATCAAATGACTTTTGAATAGTTTTGTCTATTGTCATGAGACTGGTCTTGCAGATTCCATGTATCATGCAGAGACACTGGGCTGCTTGGCCCCGATAATTGCTGCTTGCAGCTATATTTCTTTTTAAAAATGTAAAATCCTAGGACAGTCACAGTTTTAGTTTGTTTATATTAATGAGTCTTCTTTAGTTTGCATTATTATTATTATTATTATTATTATTTTTGTTTTGTTTTTAAAATAGCAATTTAGTTATGGCGGAAAATATATTATTTTGCAAAATAATTTGCATCAATTAAGAAAAAATGTAAGGGCTCTGCACTTTAAATTTGTTTCAAATAATTTTGTTTAAAAATCGTTACTAAATAGTGTCGTGAGATTTAGTATCGTGAATCGTATTGAATTGAGTCAGGTGAATTGTTACATCCCTAGAGTCTATTATGGAAGTACTGAATTGTGAATCAGATTTAGACTTTGCCAGATTAGCTAAGAATTTACTAGGTTTAATGGCCCATTCGTATAATTTTTGTTTTGAAAGCAATACATTTGAATGAAATTGCTGGATTAACAATAAATTTAGGGAGACTCTGGTGGCACTTATTTTTTCTTAAGAAGCTGGAGAAGGGTAATTTAAATAACTGCTTGTAGCTGCATTTAATTCTGATTCTACTTGTTTCTGTTTCTCTAGCTGTTTTCTTTTTTAGTGCTAGAATATGAAATAACAAGGTCTCTGATATATGCTTTGGCTGTCTCCCAAAGAAGCAAGGGGTTAGCTGAAGATTCCAAATTGATGGATAAAAATATTCTAAATTCAGAGTTAAAATATGAAAGAAATATATCATCTTTGAGTAATAGATTAATAATAAATCTATGGTCTATAAAAACCTTTTATATTGACATCCTATAGCATGATCAGAGATAATGTTCTTTATATTGCAGCATGAAATTGCATGCATCATTGTTTTCGGAGTAAAAAATAGTCTATTGTAGAATGACAATAGAAAAAATGAGAAAATGAGAAAAAGGTGAATTCATTTGTTTGAGAGTGCGCCAAACATCAAGATACTCTAAATATTCACATAATTCAACAAGAGTTTTAGACTGTTTAGAAAGATCTCTAGGGGGAATCCGTCTAATGAAGAATTTAGTAAGCAATTAAAGTCCCCTCCTTTGACGCTCAATCCGCACATTCCTTAAATTTAAGAAAAGCATTTTTAGGAAATTCTGAAAAATAATTTAGGGGGCAATATATGTTTAGAAATGAGATTTCCTCCGTATTTAAAGTTCTCCTAATAAAGATGTATCTACCATGTTTGCCTTTAATACTGTCTGTAACTTTAAGAGAGATCTTTTTATTAATCAAGATTGCTACTCCTACTGCTCTTTGTGAAGAACGAAAAATAAATCTGAACGATCCATCTATTACGTATCAAATTCAGATGCTCATTGTCGATTAAGTGGGTTTCTTGTAATAAGGCTATGTCTATGTTTTCTTTGAGAAGTCGTGTAAACGCTTTGCTATTTTTAATACGCCCATAAAAACCTATTATATTCCATGTACAAAGTTTTAAGTTACTAACTGTTGCGTAAAACAATTGAGAATAAAGTAGTGCTCTTCTTCTGTCAAAAAAATACATTATCATTACCCTGTAAAGCAGGGGTGTCCAAACTCAGTCCTGGATGGCCAGTGTCCTGCACAGTTTAGCTCCAACTCCCTTCAACACACCTGCATGGAAGTTTTAGTATACCTAGAAAGAGCTTGATTAGCTGGTTCAGGTGTGTTTAATTGGGGTTGGAACTAAAATATGCAGGACACCGGCACTCCAGGACCGTTTGGGCACCCCTGCTGTAAAGTTTAAAGTTTAAAAAAAGGAAAACCCTTTTTCTCACAACCTAGAATATCTCTCGCCTATTTTCCGGTAGCAGCGGTACAGAACGTGGTGTATAACCAAAGCACAAGCGAAAGCTGAAACCAGCTCCTGTCACTTAATGGTAGAGAAACTTAACAATAAAATACGTAAACTTAAACTCACATCGTGAAATAATCGCATAGACGTAGAGTATATGAAGCTGGATCAGTTCATCCCTAGATTAGGTACTAGAAATCGAGCTGTTATCAAGGTATTGCGACACATCAACGGCCATCTCAAAAACTTTGTTAGTGTTCCCAAAACTGACTCGAAGCCTGGCAGGATACAGCATCGCGCAGCAAACATCCATATCTCGAAGTCGTTGCTTGACTGCTGTGAATTCTTTACATCTTTGCATCACTGAAGCTGAAAAATTCTGGAAGAATAATATCTTGCTGTTTTCATACTGCATATGTCCATCTGCTGAACGATTCCAGCTGGCATCAAGGACCGCCTGTTTATCACTGTAGTTTTGGAACCAAACAATGAGCAGCCGTGGCCTATGCTTTGTGCCATCGTGCGATGTGCTCTTTCAATCTTAATGTGACCATTTTTAGTACGCAGTCCAAGAAACTCTGGAATTCATGACTCAAGTAAGGTGACAGCACTACCTCCCGCCACCTCCTAACAAAGGCTCATGATCCAAATATTTTTACAGCGGCCTCGGTTTTCCAAGTCATCAATATCATTTGGCATGGGTACCTGTTTTTCAAGAGTGTAAACGTGGGATTCTCTGCCTCGCCAAATCTATTCTTCCAGCTGATGGGTATGTATGTTCACCGTTTCTGCCAGTGGACCAAGTTTTTCATCTATTGCACTTGAGATTTTGTCAGTCTTTTGCAAATTTAGCCTCGTTGTTAGCAGTGTCTGCTTGAGTCTGTTCAGGCCTGTCAGCGGTCTGAACTCCTTTTGACGTTTTCTTTGGCATTTTCAGCAAAGACTGTGGCCAGAAAGTGTGTAGCGACATACTACACGAAATTTATGACCAAAGTTCGGCGTTTGTGTGCCTTATTTGAACAATATATATTAATTTCAAGTAAATGTGACAAAAGTGACTCAGTACGGCTGCTACTCCCCAGCCGCCATTTTCATTTTGATTTAAAAAAAAAAACATATGTACATTTATACAAGATGATAATAACGTGCCCACGTCGACTTTGTAGCTTCCCTGTCAGGGGTCTGTCCATTTGCCATTTCCTGGCAAAGTTTTTAGGGCGTCTCTCCTCCATAATCAGTGCAAAGACACAGGTGTTAGTAATTTGCCAATTTACCAACTTAGAAAGCACCATTCTCCCAATCCATTCTCCCCTCTTGACAGGACACCTTCAACCACACCTTGCTCATAGCTAGGGTTGGATGTTGTTTGGGGTTATTTCAATACTGGTGCTAAACAATACTTTTAAAACAGTACTGGTGCCAAAACGGTGCATGAGCCGATACTTTTAAGCCACAAAATGATGGTGGATGACCATACCTGCCAACACTCCCGTTTTTCCCAGGAGTCTCCCGTATTTCAGACCCGTCTCCCGTATTGTTCTGTCTCCCGGTAAACTCCCGGAATTCCCCCGCCCCCCGCTCCTCAGCCTTTTGGTACAGTCCGGGCTGAAACTTGGCGCTTGTGCTCTTCCGGTCGCGCTACAGTTCGCGCGCCCCCATCTCCCCAAACCTCTCACTCCTCCCCCTCCCCGCTCTTCAGTTTCCGCCAGTGTTGCCAATTTAGCGACAAAAAAGCGACTAGTGACAAATCTAGCGACTTTTTTGTGTTACTGGCGATTTTTATAGACTGTCGTTTGTCCATTACTGTACCGTCCCTACTCTTCTCAACGAGCCTCCGTTGCAGCCTGAGAGCAGATCACCTCTCTGCGTACCGACGGCAAATGATTTAGAACAGGTGGCAGTTTGAAGGTTTTTCCCTTGTACAGTCAACCCGATCTGCTTCTCCTTTATTTGAACAATTTAATTTGACCGTTTATTCTTGTTGCACAATCAGAGATGTTTTAAGTGAGAGTTTCAGAACTTGTCTGAGTATATTACGTCTGAGCAGGGGAGGAGTGGACATTTTAAAAGTGGGGGGGGGACAGCTGTATGAAATCCAAAAGTTTACATTCTTAATCACCTTTTTCTAAATGGTCTATCTCTAAAAGTGAGGGGAACATATCCCCCCCGTTTGCTACGCCCCTGCGTCTGAGAGATTACTGCAAATTCCCTACTCATCTATAATGATATACTGTATTCAAACAGCAATAAATTTAGTTAAATTGACAAGCTTACATAAAGCGTAGTGGGAATATAATACCCCATTTATTTACCATAGGCTGTTAAACAAACAGAAATGGTAGAACGCGATGACGTCAGTAATATGCAAATTAGCGTATGACATAATTACCCCGGAATTTACGAACCAAATGTTGGCAGGTATGTGGATGACTCTAGAAAACCTTTTTATTTGACAAAAAATAAATATTTTAATCATTTTAATTGAACAATATAATTAAGGTTTAAAAGGCACCTATGGTGAAAATGATCTTTTGTAAGCTGTTTGGACAGAACTGTGTGCAGGTATAGTGTGTCCACCGACATATTGGGGTGATAGAAAAAAGCATTCTACGTAATGTTCTGAAAGATATAATAAATAATCTGATGGGTGTTTTGAGCTGAAACTTTACAGACACATTCTGAACACAAAAGACTTATCTTAAATCTTGATAAAGGGGTAAAATAGGTGCCCTTTAAATTACACCTCAATTCATATTTTATTTATTTGAATTGCATTAATATATTTTTGTTATTTGTTTGTTAGCATGAATGCAAATTTTGCATTATGCAATTAACATTACATTAGCTTAGTACTAACTCGTGGAAAGGCTTTTAAGGTTGGGACATGAGTCACCTGAATATGTATACATGGACACCAATAATCGGATTTTAATACGATTAAGACAATACTCTGATTAAGAGTCTACCATGTAAACAGTGATTTTTAATTACCTTAATCTGACTAATGTCATAATGGAACTAAACAGAAATGGAATTAAGACATGTGGAGTATTCCTGTTTTAGTAGCAGTAGACAAGTAGTAGACAAGTAGACAAGTGCAGTACAGACATGTAAACAGCAATCAAACTATCACCGTCATGAAGGACTTTTCGCCACATTTGGTGACAGGATATTCCATACACGCATGGCTGTTTGACACTATTCGAGTCAGTAAAGTCAGTAAAGTTTTTTTTTCTTTCCATTTAGCATTTCCACCAGTCCTTACACTTCATACGTGCATTAGCCTCAGTTTGTCACGGGGGCATGATTAAAATGTTCCTGAGTCCTTGCTTGTAAAATATAGTCATACTTTAGAACACTTAGGCCCAATCTCAATTCTATTTTTGTATCCCTACCCCTTCCCCTTCCCCTTTGTCCTTAAAACCGAGTGTGAAGGGGAAGGTCTTCAAAATTTAGCCCTAAGAAATGGGACACCAATACAGCACTTGCACACATCATCATATGTCATCGCGATCTCCTGCTTCGTGTGAGATCAGATGATCACGACTGCTGTAGTTATTCCAGTTGTGTATTTTTTGGTATTTATCTTCAGGAAATCACTGAAGGCATATATTATTTTATCATAATGATATAATGTGACAATAAGATTGTAACTATACTGTGCATTTACACAGTGGCCATATTCATCAATGTAAACACACCAAAAACAACACTAACATTAGCAGACTCTGTAAAAAGCTCATTCTTGGCCACTAGACTTTTCTGACAGGGTGTTCGAGTGTCATCGAGTTTCAGAATGTTGTGGGACTGCTGTACAGAAGTTATTATTATGGATTATAGATAGTCAAATATAGCAGTTTTTATTTTAGCATTTTTTTTTTTATAAAACATGACGGTAAAACACGAACGCGGTTATGAATATATTAAAACATGTGCTTGTTTGTTGTAAAAATTCGTAATAATGACAAAAAAATACTAATTTGGGGATCTCCTTACTTCCGGGTTCAGCAATACAGCCGTTGTGACTGGTGAATTCTGGGAAAATTCTGGGTGTATTCTCGGTTTTGAGTGTGGTCCTGAAAAATCTCCTTTCGAAGGGGTATCTACCCCTTCCCCTTAGCCCTACGCCTTTGAGAATTGGGACACCCCTACCCCTTCACATGAACGCGAGGGGTAGGGGTAGGGGTAAGGGCTAAGGGGTAGAATTGGGATTGGGCCTTAGTTTAATCAAATTTGATTAACGTGACCATGCGTGTTAATGAATCTGAAGGGAGTCGCTCACCGGATGTGCTGTACTGTGCGTGTTGCCTTCTATACATTGCTAAGCAACAAAAACAAACGCAAAATGCCTAACATCGCCTACGGCAAAGAGCATAGAATCACCAAGAGGTGACACTCTAGTGCGATTTGGGAAACAGCCACTAGATGGCGCGGCGAAAATGGAAAATTCCAATAAAACAACAGCATATTATACTGTAAGTCTGTAAAATAACTATTAAATAAATATTAAATAACTGTAAAATAACTTTAAACTATTAAAAGTGCTGATGATTGTGATAGTAAGTGTTCTATTGTCGTCTTTCAGGTTGTATCTCAGCTTTAATATGCTTTTTAAATAAATGAATAAAAAGCAAACCAGCTGCTTTGCCATCGCGACAGCAATAACATCCAATGGACGGCCGATCGCTTTCACTCCACAATGGCGGAATCCGGGGCTGTTGCTGGGCGCTGCTGTTGCAATGGAACGTTCTATTGAGTGTCGCCTCTTGGTCATTCTAAGCTCTTTGCCTACGGTGTCTGTATCCTTCAAAGTTGTTTAGAATTAAATGTTTAGAGATGGTGTGACACAACACACAACTATCTATGCCTTTGATGTACCTCTTAATGCTTCTTACGTCCTTGTCGCAGCACCAGTGGCACCGAAATTAGGATACGAAAATCCTACGCTGATTCAGTCCAGTGCATACTGGTTACGGGTTTTGGTACCCAACCCTACTCATGACAGCTATATATTTCCACTTATCTCAATAGCAACTACCTGACTGGTCAAGGAATGTTGTTTAAAATATGCCATCATTTCCTATAGCTCACTTCATCCAGTATTAACATTGTTTGTGTTGTGTGTTCCAGTGAGTGATCTGAGGATTGTTCTGCTGGGGAGAAATCTGACAGGAAATAGTAAAGTGGGAAACTTCATCTTAGGAAGATCAGCGTTTGAGAGTGAAGCACCATCTGCTGATGTAGAGCTGCATGTTAAGAGAGAGAAAGGAAAACTGCAAGACAGAGAGGTTACAGTCATCAATGCTCCTCAACTTCTAATCCCGGATTTGTCCAGCTCTCAGATCACACAGACAGTGAAGGAGATTGTGAATCTGTCTGCTCCTGGACCTCATGTGATCATACTAATTCTGCAGCAGAACGACTTTACTGAGAAAGACAGAAATAGAGTGAAATATGTGCTGAATGAATTCAGTGAGGAGGCCATTAACCACACTGTAGTGTTGACTAAAGAGGAGGAGATTAACAATAACTGTATACATCAGTTAATACAGGAATGTGGAGGTGGACATCTTCAGTTTGATGAACTAAAATTTAAATGGAGATCTGAAATACTTAAAAGGACAGAGAAGATTCTTTCGAAAGAAGAGGTGCTGTTTCTTATCTGTGACATGTATGAAGAAACACGAAGAGGAACATCAGGGGATGAAGAGCAAAGCAGATCTGAAGGTTCAATCAAAGCTAAAGAACAAGCAGATAATCATCAATGTAATGTAGAAATCAAACAGCAAAAATAGATGTTTCTGTCCCTCACACTGTTATCTCAGATGTCCTTTTTCATTTACTGCTTAGCATTCATGAACAAATGAAGAAAAATCAAGAAAACATTAAAACAAAAACAACTTGTGTAAAAAACAGCCTTGTCTTATGTGTAATATAAATGTGAATATAATATATCATTATTAAATTGAAAGATGAAATAGTATTTTAATGTTTGAGCAAATTGCTTTTACACATTTTGTCATGCTTGATATAGATTTATTAGTTTTTGTGGAGGTACAATTTATGTGAATTCAATGAAAACCTGTGTCTGACCCACCATTGTTGTGTTTGTTTTTCAGTATCAGCGGGTGTCTGCATTTTGCCAAAGCTGAATGTTGTTCTGTGTGGGAGAGACAGACAATTAAAATTCTCCATATCAAAGCTCATGCTGGATCAGAGAGACAGAGGATCTGAGCTCAGCTCGGAATGTGTGCAGCTCGATGGAGAAGTTGATGGACGTCTGATCACTCTAGTGGAGCTTCCAGCTCTGACTTTGCTCTCACAGAAAGAGGAAATGCGTCAATCTCTCCACTGTGTGTCTCTCTGCGATCCTGGAGTTCATGTTTTTCTCCTCGTTATTCCTGATGGTCCACTTACTGATGAAGACAAAACAGAGACAGAGAAGATCCAGAAAATGTTCAGCTCAGAGATCAACAAGCACATCATGGTTCTCATCATCCAGAAATCTGAGCAGAAGACAGAAGACCTAAGTGAAGCAGTAATGACTGTTATTGAGTGTTTTGGGGGAAGATATCAATTTCTTGGTCTGAACACAAAAGTGTCTGAATTGGTGACTCAAATGAACCAGATGGTAGAGCAAAACAGAAGAGGCTGGTACTCCACAGAAAATTTCTTGGATGCACAAATAGAGAAATTTGAAGAAATGAGGAAAAAATGTATATCCTTGGATGCACAGATTCAACAACAAGGTAATACCTCATTTTACATTTGTGTATACTGTACAGAGCTAATAGTACATTTTCAAATGTACTAATTTTGTTTTCTGCAGTGTCTTTATTTTAATGACTCTAGTAAAACTATTTACAGTATGAATAATGATGACGACCTTCTGAAGACTTTATAGAATTTAATAGAATTTAAATAACGAACAGCATGCCATACACAATCAACACACAAGGGTGAGAAAATGTGTAGCTTAAGCTTGCCATAGACTTGGCTCAGTGGAAGTCTTCATACACACAGGCATACACACAGGAAAAGTGTAGGGGGACCTACAGTTTTAACCCAAAAATGACCAGTCTGTCAGATGAAGATGAGCCGGAGTCAGAGATTCAGTTAAAGAAAGTTTACTGAAGATAGTTTGCAGTCAGCAGAAGCCAGCTTCAACAATCGCAAAAAGTTTGTAGGCTGCTCTACTTACAATCTCAAAACAATAATAATTATACTCTTACATAACGTCATTCACTACATCATACATATAGGTGTTTTAACCTGATTGGGTTACGAGTAGGCTACAGGAGGGAGAAAAAAAAAGAAAAAAAAAGGCAAATTTGTGATATTTGTTCGGGTTCATCGGATCTATTTTTGCTGCTAAAATAGACCAAAACAGTCATTGCAAATTCCAAATGCGGAAAGGAGGTGGCAACTGGTGAGACGCAGGAGAGCTCCAGGCAGGAAGAACCCCATAGTCCTGAAGATCTCTCAGTACCTGCGTCACGTCAAGACCTCAGGAAGGACTCTTCCAATACCTCCCCAAAAAGCCAAACCCAGCCTGCGAGGGAGCGAATTAAATGGCCCAAGAAGGGCGACACCAAGGAATGGAACCAACTAGACAAAGACCTCGACAAAGTGCTAGAAGCCACACTAGCAGGGACAGCTGAGCAGAAAGTCAACACTCTCACAACAATAACGTACAATCTGGCAAGGGAGTGATTCGAATTGGAGCATAAGAAAGCAAACGTCAGGGTTGCACACCAACCAAGCACAAGAGAAAGGGAAATCCACAGCTTAAGGGAAGAAATTAAGGCGCTTAATAAGCTGTTCAAAAGATCCACGATTTATGAAAGGGAAGGCATTAAGAATCTGACAAGTTAACTTGGAAGGAAGGAAAGGGAGAACAAAAGATCTCAGTTCACCAAAGACCCCTTCCGATTCACCAGAACACTGCTGGTAAAGTCTGGAAGGCTGACCAGCCCCAGAGAAGATGTGGAGGCATTCTTGAGAGAAACCCACAATGACATCTTCAGAAACCAGGCCCTGGATGCCAACCCAAACATCGACAGCATTAATTCACCTGTAAAGGAGTTCAACATCAGCAAACCATCCTGGAAGGAAATCCAAGAGGTGGTAAAGAAGGCCAGGTCAGGTTCTGCCCCCGGGCCAAGCGGCATACCGTATAAGGTATATAAAAAGTGCCCAATGCTCCTCCGGAGTCTATGGAAGCTGTTCCAGAGAAAAAGGAAGGGCAACATTCCATCGTGATGGAAAAGGGCAGAGAGCTGCTTTGTACCAAAAGAAGAGATCTCCTCAACCAGAGACCAATTTAGAACAATCTCACTGCTAAGTGTAGAATGCAAGATCTTCTTCTCCGTACTGGCTAAGAGGATGACCTCATACATGACTGAGAATGGATACATCGACACCGCTATCCAGAAAGTGGGATCCCAGGCTTCTCTGGATGTCTGGAACACACTGGAGTTCTTAGCCAGATGATCAGGGAAACCAAGGCCAGCAGGCAACCTGACCGGTGTTTGTCTGGACTTGGCTAATGCCTACGGATCAATTCCTCACGCCCTCATTCATGCGACACTAGACCACTACCTTATCCCTCAACACATCAAGGGGTTGATCATTAGTTACTTCAAGACAGGCCACTTCACCACCCAGTGGCAAAACCTGGAAAAAGGGATCGTAACTGGATGTACAATCTCCCCAATCCTCTTCATCATGGGAGGAACCTCATAATAACAGCATCTGGGAAGGAAGCCGAGGCCCAAAAATGCAATCGGGCATCCGACAACCCCCAATAAAAAGTTACATGGACGACCTTACTGTGACGACCACGACCCATGTGGAGGCAAGGTGGGTACTAACTGCTCTGGACCGCATAGCAACGTGGGCCAGAATGAGGTTTAAGCCAAAGAAATCCAGGTATATGGTGATCAGGAAAGGAGAATTGACAAACAGAGTCATGCTGCATGTGCAAGGAGAAGTGATTCCATCAATAAAGGAAAATCCAATTAAGTGCCTCGGGAAGTGGTTCGATGATTCACTTACTGACAGGAACAACATAAGCAGTACAGAGAAGCAGACTGAGGAATGGTTGAGAAAGGTCGAAAAATCAGGGCTCCCAGGTAAGTTTAAAGCGTGGCTTTACCAACATGGATTGCTGCCAAGACTCATGTGGCTTTTAACGGTGTATGAAGTTCCCATGACAAGTGTCGAAGGAGTGGAGAGAAAGATCAACAAGCATCTCCGGAGGTGGCTGGGAATCCCTCCAAGTTTCACTTCAGTAGGCCTTTATATTAGATCAGAGCAGCTCCAACTTCCTCTGTCATCCGTGGTGGAGGAATTTAAGGTAGCAAAGTGCAGGGCCATAATGACATACAGAGACTCCCAGGATAAACAAGTCAGGCAGGCAGGTATCCTTACAAGATCAGGACGCAAGTGGGCAGCTGACTCACCTATTGCATAAGCTGAAAGTATGTTGAAGCTACGTGACATCATGGCATCACGCCATGCACAGGAAGACAGGGTCTTGGAACTTCCCATATTCAGCAATGGGGAAAGGCGGGATCCAAGGATAGACAGGCTATGACCCAGGAGGAGGTACGGAACATGGAGGAGGAAAGGCGAAGTGCAAGGGCAGAGGAGCTAGCGTCCCAGGGAGCATGGACCAAGTGGGACCTACCCAAGAGTAAGATCACATGGGGAGATCTGTGGAGATTGGAACCTTTCCGCATCTCATGTTAAGATCGGTGTATGACACACTCCCAACTCTGACAAACTTGCACAAGTGGGGGTTAAGAGAAGACCCATTGTGCAAGCTTTGTGTGGAGAGGGGTACCATGGCACACATCCTGTCAGGGTGTAAAATAGCACTTGCCCAAGGTAGATACAGGTGGCGCCATGACAAGGTGCTCATGGCACTCGCTAACACCCTGAAGCAAAAGAGAAGCAAGCAACACCAATCACATGGGAGAGCAACACCATCAATCAACTTTGTAAGAGCGGGTCAAAAGCCACCAACCACAGTAACAACAAGAACCAATCTGCTGCAAAAGGCCCAATCATGGGAAATGAAGGTAGACCTGAAGGAAAGACTGCAATTCCCCATGGTTGTCCAAACAACCCTGAGGCCAGATGCAGTACTGTGGTCTGAAGAGGCAAAGAAGATCATTCTCATCGAACTTACAGTCCCATGGGAAAAGGGTGGTGAGCAAGCATTTGAGAGGAAGAGCGCCAAATACCAGGACCTCTTGCATGACTGCAGGGAGAAAGGTTGGCAGGCATGGCTCTTCCCAGTCGAGGTCGGCTGTAGAGGATTCCCTGCCCAGTCAGTATGGAGGATGCTTACAGCCATTAGGGTGATGGGGAGGGGGAGAGAGATGGGGGAGACAGCAGAGAGAGCTTCTTGCTGGTTATGGAGCAGGAGAGAGGAGCTTAGCTGGAAGCCAGGGGGAGTTGATGGGCAGTGATTTGGCTACCACTGCTGACCCACCAATGTTGAGGGTGTTGCAGTTTAGGGTTGAAACACCCAATAATCGTTGGATACCGCCTGATGACATCAACTCCTCCTGGCCAAGGCTACATTCACCAAAAGTGAATGAAGGAGAAGCATCTTTGGATGTAATTGTAACTATCATCAAAAATATAAGTGACTTAATATTGTTAACTTGTTTATTGAACTGTCATATGAATCAGTGTCACATTTTCAATTGTGAGATGATGGTAAATTAAGTGATGGTCAGTTGTCAGCTCTCTTGGTCGTCAAGTCGTGTGATGTATTTTGCTGAACTGTATTCAAATGTTATAAATATAAAAACACCACATTTTGAAATGTAACTGCAGTATGTCAATTTAGTTTATTTGTGTGTGCTGCGCTCATAGACTTATAGACAACGCCGCTCATTTGATTTTTCCTCGAGAAACTGCACAAGCCTCAAAAGTTTAAGATCCTTGCACCCTGACTGAGTCCGAAACTGTCGTGTTTGTGTTTTCATATTCGTCATTTGGTGGCTCTCAATTGTCAAAAACACCCCTCAAAATATTTGCTACGGATGCTGAAAATGCAGAAAATCGAACCATCCGAATTAATTTTTATGACGGACAGATGTTGCAGAGGCGTATAAAACGTGAGGTCGTATTTAGTTTTTATATACATAAAATGATTAACCTAGTCAAAAAATAGGCTACAGTTAAAGCTTTCCTTTAGTTTTGTGAAATACCCACACACATGCACGCACGCACGCAGCCACGCACACACAAACATGTTTAAATACATTTATGTTGTTAATAAATAAATAACAATAAATTGTTGTAACAGCAATATCTCCAAGTTTTGTTTTTGCTTTGTTTTTGGCAAATGTAATGATTTGCCAATGCAAAGAGAGTATCTGTCTATCTGTCTGTCTGTCTGTCTGTCTGTATCTATGCAAGGTGGTGTTAAGGATGTGGGGTTTGGGGGGGGGGGGGGGGGGGTCAACTGCAATGAACCAGCTTTGTAGGGGCCAGGCTTTAAAAAGTTTGAGAACCCCTGTGTTAAGTTAATATCAAAATGAAAATAAGCAGGCAGCACTGTGGCGCAGTGGGTAGCACAATTGCCTCACAGCAAGAAGGTTGCTGGTTTGAGCCCCAGCTGAGTCAGTTGACATTTCTGTGTGGATTTTGCATGTTCTCCCCATGTTGGCGTGGGTTTCCTCTGGGTGCTCTGGTTTGCCCTACAAGTCCAAACACATCTGGTATAGGTGAATTGGGTAAGCTAAATTGTCTGTTGTGAATGAGAGTGTATGGATGTTTTCCAGTACTGCGTTGCGGCTGGAAGGGCATCCACTTCATAAAACATTTGCTGGATAAGTTGGCGGTTCATTCCGCTGTGGCGACCCCAGATTATTAAAGGGACTTAGCTGAAAATAAAATGAATGAATGAATGAATAAAATGAAAATAAGCAGTTTCTTGTATCATGTTTTCATTTTATTGTTGAGAAACAACGTAGCAAGGGTGATGTGAATGAGGTTATGAAGTAGCCTACACTGTTCCCTTTGAAGATTTACCCGATGTGTCCTTGGGAGTATGTTTTCCATAATAAACTTGCAAAGTCTGAACTGATTTTGCATTAGGCAAATGTCTGCATCCACACTGACACGCAGCAGCAGGGTTTTAAAACCAAAACGGCCTGTTTAGCGTTTTCAAAACGCTCCATTTTCGACCCTTAAAAACTTCAGGATAGTGTGGACGGAAGGCGTAACCGAGCAAAACTTATGCGTTTAAAACTAAAATATATTAGTGTAAACGGGCCTGAGACTGCACGCCACTAGAAGACAAAGTTACAGGTGTGAATGCCTTGAGAGAACTCAAAGTGCACACTCCAACAGCAACAAAACAAGAACAGTCTCTCTGGAACACAATACTTGACAATACAATGCCACGACTTTCCTTTTTCATGATATTTCTTTAATGTTTCACAGTATTGTTTAATCATTTTTAATGTTTATTTTACACAAAATGTGTAAATTTTACTTGTGTAACATTCATTGTTATTTTGTCAATGTTTTTATTTCTTATTCTCAATTTATTTTAATTGAATTTTTTCATTTTAGTATGTTGACTGGGTGACTTACTGGACATTTATCAATGTGAATAATTCAGATTTTTCAACAGAGGCTTCAGATGATTTAAGGATCGTCCTACTGGGAAAAACTAGAGTTGGGAAGAGTGCAACTGGAAACACCATCTTAGGGAGAGAAGCATTTATAGCAGATGTGTCTCAAGAGTCAGTCACTAAAGAGTGTCAGAGAGAAACCGCTGAAGTCAATGGCAGATCCATTACTGTGATCGACACTCCTGGACTGTTTGATACTAAACTTACTCAAGAGAAGATCCAGAGAGAAATCACAGAGTGCATCTCAATGATTCTGCCTGGACCACATGTGTTTCTCTTACTGATATCTGTGGGACAGTTCACGCTGGAGGAAGAAAACTCAGTGAAGAAAATTATGGAGACATTTGGTGAAAACTCCCTAATGTTCACTATGGTGCTCTTCACAAGAGGAGATGATCTAAAGAAGAAGACCATTGAAGAATATCTGGGTAAACCTGGATCTGCTCTGATGAACCTCATTGAACAGTGTGGAAACAGATACCATGTGTTCAATAATAATGAGACCGGAGACCATATGCAGGTGACTGAATTACTGCAGAAAATTGATGGTATGGTGGCAAAAAATGGAGGAAGTTTCAACACATTTAAAATGTTCAGACAGATGGAAAGAGAAAAAGAAGAACCAGAAACAAAGATGTTAATAAATGAAGTAGAACAACTGAAAAAAGAGAGAGATGAACTCCTTTCCAAACATGAAGAAGAGAAAGAAAATATGAAGATAAAGATGGAGGAAGAAAAAAAGACACTTCAAAATAAATTCCAGGATGAGAAATTGCAATTTATGACTTACAATCCCCAATTTCAAACTATGGAGTGTGAAACAGAGAGAAGAAAAGACATAGAGAACATGAAAATGTGCTGTGCATTTTCTCTTCAGGTAAGCGATAACTTAACATTTTGACACGAGTCAGGAGCAACTGGAGGATTTAGAACTATTAAAAAATCTCTAATTTGAGTGTTTTTAAATTACTTTCCTCATTTGCTGTTCACAAATTCTGTGGATGTTTACTTTTACAGTGTACACACATGATTTGTACTGACATGCCTTTACAAAATAATTCTGTCCAATTACAGTTTATTTATATTCTAATGACAATTTACAAATGAATCTTTTTATTTACAGAGAGAGAGAAAAATAAACCCAAAGTATGGATTACAAACCAATGAACAACTCAAAACACTCTACCACAGACTAGATTTGGACAAAAAGCATAATATAACGAGAATTCTTGAAATCACCAAGTCTTCAATTCAGGCACAGGAGCCACAGAAGGAGAATGAACTGGTAAACTCATTTCTGCAAAGGCTGATGAACATGGACTACAAAGCAAGATATGCTGTAATAAAACAAAAAAAGACAGATAAAGACCCCAAATCTCTCACCACCCAGAAAGAAGGTGAAGTAGATGATGCCAACAGGCCTGATATTCACCCAATGGATGTTCAGATGGCTGTGTTTCATTGTGCTGATGTTTTCCTGAAGCAGCTGATGGTGACTAAACTCTCTCAGTGTCAGTTTGCTCTGCCTCTGCTTGTTCCTGATCCATTTACACAACAGATTGAGTTTCCTCTCTGGACATTCAGACAAATCAACAAGAGCTGGAAGACGAAGAACACTAATAATGAAACCATCAGTCAAACCCAGCCGATCTACAAGGCTGAGACTCCAATGGTGTTTTTCTTCAGGTTTGGCCCTGTGTCCTCTTCTAAATCTCAGCTGGTGAACAGTCTGATCAATGAGAAACACAACATGTTCTTCCACAGGAACTGCCAAGGCAGCAGCAGAACCAGATTACTGATGGACGGAGTTGTGGAGATCGCCTGGTACTGTCCATCTGGGATAAACACAGATTCATTTGATGACTGTGTTGCTTTCTGTAATCTTCATGGTGACGCAGTGACCAATGAGAAACAATATGAGATTCTGACCAGTATGGCTTCAGTAAATGTCCTTTTTTTGCCAGATTTTGGACAGAGGAACCATTATAAAGGTTTGGTGAGATCACTCTTCAAATCCCCTCAGCCTCTCATTTGCCTTCTTACTGACAATGACTGTGAAAAAACTGAACTGGGGAAAGGAAAATACATATTTGGTCTTTCTGACAAAAATCAATGTGATACATCTAATCAAATAAGAAAGACTATCAGAGAGACTCTGCAGAAAAAGACCTTCAGACTTGAAGATGTGGCCAAACACCCAGGAATCAGAGTAGATGAGGAGAATCCAGAGTGTCACAGAGGGAAACAGGCAGCACTGAAGATCATGGATTTACTGAGAGGAAAAGAAACAAATCTGCCCTGTCAGGGAAAACTGTGGCATGACTGGTGTAAAATTAACAAAGAGCTGCATCGTCTACGAGGAGAAAATCTGGAGGAAGATAAAAGCACCAAACTCATGAAGATGAGAGAAATAAGAGAAAAGCAAGTGGCACATGGACTGACTGAGTTTATGAGGACATTTATTGAACAAATGAAATTACAGAAAGACAGTGAAAGAAAACATTTCCTCAAATGGATGATGAGCCTGTTGGATGAGTTCACATCAGAGAAGCTCCGTGAACTTCATAAACAGTATGACATGAAATGGAAAAAAGTCCTAGAACTGAAAAAGATTCCTGACCATGAAGATCAACTGCAGAGTGAAGAAGCAAACCTGGAAGCAATATCAGAACAAATCAATCATACAGGGTTTGGCTTGGAGCACATCATGAGAGAGTGTGGTCAGATCTATGAATCATGTTCAGCTATAAAGAAGAATTTGACTCTGCAGTTTGATTTCAGGTCTCTTCCGAGTCTTGCAGCAGAAATGATGATCTCTGGATTCCCCCTGGAGCTGATGGATGGAGATGCTGCTCATGTACCTCTGACTTGGGTTACAGCTGTTTTAGGTGATCTTGTGAAGAAACTGGGAAACAAGAAAGTCTTTGTGCTGTCGGTTTTGGGGATTCAGAGCTCAGGAAAATCCACCATGCTGAATGCCCTGTTTGGTCTGCAGTTTGCCGTCAGTGCTGGCAGATGCACCAGAGGAGCTTTCATGCAGTTGGTCAGAGTGTCAGATGAGATGAAAACAGAGCTGAAGTTTGACTATATACTGGTTGTTGATACTGAAGGGCTTCGGGCACCAGAAATGCAAGAAACATACACAAACCATCGTGACAATGAAATAGCCACATTTGTTGTTGGTTTTGGAAATATGACCCTGATTAACATCTTTGGAGAAAACCCATCTGAGATGCAGGACATTCTTCAGATTGTTGTTCAGGCCTTCATGAGGATGAAGAATGCAAGACTGAATCCAAGCTGCATGTTTGTGCATCAGAACGTCTCAGACGTCACAGCTGGAGAGAAAAACATGGAGGGGAGGAGAAGACTTCAGGAAAGACTAGACAAAATGACTGAACTCGCTGCAAAAGAGGAAGTTTGTGATAAAAGTGGGTTTTGTGATGTCATTGCGTTTGATGTCCAGAAGGATGTGAAGTATTTCTCTCAGCTCTGGGAGGGCAATCCACCAATGGCTCCACCAAACCCAAACTACTGTGAGAACATTCTAGAACTGAAGGAAAGTATTCTAACACATGCTTCACAGTCAGCCGGAATAATGCTGACACAACTAAGAGAACGAATAAAGGATCTCTGGGAGGCTTTACTCAATGAAAAATTTGTGTTCAGCTTCAAAAATTCTCTGGAAATTGCAACATACAAGAAGGTAGAGACTGAATACAGCAAGTGGACCTGGAGCCTTCGGAGTGCCATGCTGGAAATTGAACAAAAGCTGCACAACCAAATAGAAAATGAAGCAATTCAGATTGTTGAGGAAACTGATCTTCAAAATGAACTGAAGGAAAAAAGTGAAGAAGTGAAAAAGACAATGTCTGAATTCTTTGAGAAGGACAGAGATGCAAATATACTCAATCAATGGAAAGGTTTCTTTGAGATAAAAATGAGCCAGGTTCAAGAAAACATTGTGAGAGAAACTATGAGGAAATTAAATGGAGTTCTTCAGCAGCGTCACTTGAAGAAAAAGATTGATGATCAGAGGACACATCATGAAAACACACTCTTTGAAAAGAGCAAAGAACTTGCCTTAAAATCTAAAGAACAAGCAACTAAGGAAAATACCATGAAAACACAGTTTGATGCCTTTTGGAAACAACATACAGCAGAGATCATCAGAGACAACCCTTCAGCCAAAAACATTGACATACTAAGAGACATGGAAAAGCTCCTCAGAGAGAGCAATGCAAGTCTCCCTTTAGATCGTTTGACAGGGGGCAGTGAGTACAAAGATATGGTCTGTTTGTCAAGCTATTCAGAATATGTAAAGTTGAAGAAATCTGGTGGAATTGCAGGACCTTTTAAAAATGCCTACAATAAAGCAAAAACAACGCTTGGTTACGCTTTATCTAAAGAGGATGAAGCTGTGATAAGAGCCTTAATCTCAGACATTTCTGAGAACACAAATAAAATGATTCGGTCGTATAACATTGCAAAGATGGGCTACAACATCAGCTACATTCAACAACTCAAAAATAACATAAAGGCAAGGTTAGAGGAACATGAAAAAGCGGAAAAAGTGAAATATGTGTTCAAGAATGAGTTCTTCATTGATCTGGTGCTTTGGATATGTCAGAGAACAAGCAAGACATTCACTGACCAATACCAAATGTTCAGAGAAGTCAATGATCCTGTCCTATATTTTGAGAAGAAGAGTGAAGAGTACTACCGAATCTTCCAGAAATACTGTCTGGGAGCTTCATCAACAGCTGTCTTTGCTGAATTCATTTGTCATAAACTCAAAGAGCCCATTCTGCAGAGTGTCTACAAAACAACTGCCAGAGCTTTAGCAGATGAAATGAAGACAAACTGTGAATCACTGAATGGAAACAGATCAAACCTGGAGAAACACATCCTGAAGACACTGGCAGAAAAACATGATTTCCAAGCATACATTAACTACATTAATAACCCCAGAGAACACTTCAGAAATTTCATCAGAGATGAAGTCAACCAGTTTGTCAGTGAGACATTTGAAGATAGAGTTCAACCCAAGATGGAAAACAGCATTAAAGTGCTAGAGCAACAGATCACAAATGCAGCACGTGAATCCACCAAACATGTTAAAGAGACTGATGGAGATGTTGATTTGTGGTTGTGGTTTTTTACTCAACAGCTCTCTGATGTGCTGGTATTCTCCATTTATGATTTCACTGGAGTGAATCAGGATGATGTTGAAGTCAGTTTTCTAGAAGATGTGATAAAGAAGGAACTTCCTTCTATAATGTCTGATGTATGCAGCAAATTCAGTCCAGAGGTTTTTCCAGATAAGCTGGAACAGACATACAGACCAGATGAGATTCTGATTGATCACTTCTGTCAGTGCTGTTGGGTTCAGTGTCCATTCTGTGCCTCCATCTGCACAAACACCATAGAAGATCATCCTGGAGATCACAGCGTTCCCTTCCATCGTAATATTGGACTGAATGGGTGGAGCTACAGAGGAACAACAAACCTGTGTATCAACATCTGCACATCAGAAGTAGCCAGTGATCAATGTTTTTGCCCAAACAGCTCAGATGATGATACAGTCCTCTGGAAGGAATACAGAAAAGGAGGTCCTGAATATGCTGAATGGAGCATCACCCCAGATCTCTCAGAGCTGCCTTACTGGAAGTGGTTTGTGTGCGAATTCCAACCAGATCTGGAAAAGCACTATAATAAAACCTATCAGGGGAGCGGCAAGATTCCAGATGAATGGAGAAAATACTCTCAAGAGGAAGCTATTGAGAGTCTGAATAAATACATATAAGCAGCAATTATCATATACATATAAGCAGCAAAGGCCCTTGAAGGATATAGATGATATTAAAAACAGCTGATATAACAATTATCTCTTCCACAGACTTTGTTCAAAATCATGTAGCCATGAGAAATTCAGCGTACTGTTATAAACATTATAGCAGCCTAACCATGCAAAGTAACAAAAACTCTTAAAGAATATCTCCATATCATTCTCATGATAGAAAAGATTAAAGAACAAACTATGCTAGTTTACATGAACATTTCTTTCAGCCATCTTTTCTAGATAAACTAAACTTCGACAAGATATATGCATATCTTTCCCGAAAGCAAATTCATTTTAATTCTTCTCTATTTCTGTAGTGTGTTTAACAATGTAGATGAAACCTATTGTAAGAATGTTTTTATACTGGTTAGATATTAAATAGGTCAAAAATTGCTTTGTATTTTTTAAATGCAATGGAAAGCAATGTAACCATAAAAAGAAGAGTTTTACACACAGACTACTTGCTATATATAGGTACATATTAGAGTCTGTTACTTTTCTCAGTTATTATTCAGTATGTGTTTATTGTCATGTTTCTATTTAGAGATCCGGCATGTTTAACACAACACAAACACTTAGTAGCTTTAGATAAACATACAGTTTTGTGAAATATATTGAGACAGCAAAGATGAAAAAATGCTATAAAAATTGCATGTCGTTTTTATCATGTTTTAATGAATACAAAATAAAATGAAGCGATGATCAAATTTTGTGTACGCATTATTTATTGAACAGATATTTGTTATGTTCCCTTAATTCTGTCTATGGTGTCCAAACTCAGTACTGGAGGGCCGGTGTCCTGGAGAGTTTAGCTCCAACCTTAATCAAACACACCTGAACCAGCTAATCAAGCTCTTAAGCCGAAGACACACTAGAGTTTAAACTTGCGAAATTCTGTCATACGGCACTGCGAAAAGGGGCGTGATTAAACAAGATGAATAGGCATTAAAAAAAGCGAGCGATTGCTCCATGTTTTAAATTTCTGTTCAGAGAGGTCATGTTTTGATCCTCGATTGGTCTCATGCAGTCAAGTGATGCGATTTCGCAGGTCAGAGTTCACCAAGCTTGAACTTTGCACTGCAGCAACCTGCGAAACTCGACGCATGACCCTGCGTTTCCAGTCTGACGCATTCGCGTGCGTATGAATGTAAGTCTATGGGGAGTAAAGTCCAGTGTGACCGCGGCTTTACTAGATACTAGAAATGTCCTGGCAGGTGTGTTGAAACAAGTTGGAGCTAACCTCAGCAGGACAGTGGCCCTCCAGGACTGAGTTTGGACACCCCTGGTCTAGGGGAACACATACGCAGCAGAATTGGGGAAAATTTATGTTTTATATCACTTACCCCAAATGGGATGAATGAAGAATTGGATCTCTCTGTGTATGATCTAATTCCGTGTATGATGTTTTTCGTCATACACGGAATTAGATTGAATGTTTTTAATGATTGAGATTAATTATTTTATAAGAATATTTAATTACCAAAATGTAATAACCACTAAATAACTATACTGATAATTAATAATCATTCAAGTGTGCAAACAAGTGCAAATAATGAAATATACCATACAGTATAGCTTCAAATATAAACATACAATATAATGTGATGGCAAAATGTGCTAAGATTTCAAGAACTTAACCATACTAGTTTTAAACATATACAGATGCGAGGAAGATTCATTTATCTGGTTTTAACATTACTGATCATGGCGGACTGAGACAAAATTTCAGCCCTGGAACTGTAACTGTACTGGCCTACATTACCACATCAACAGGCCCACAATTCACCTATATTTGTGTACAGATGATGAAATAATATAAGCAGTAGCCTACCATAATAGTTAAACAATTTATGGACAGTATGTGACTATAGAAAAAGAGCTCACATAACAAATGTATACATACAATTAAAGGGTCATTATCACTATAACATGGCTTTGAGATGTTGGGTTTGAGATTTTTGATTTAAGCACATAGTTGTTGTATTTATTAGACCTTAGGCTGTAAGAAATGAATGTTGGTCAAGCTCCTGCACTTTTTACAAATAATCTGCAAGCAGAAAAACAGTAAACAAACCTCAAATTGTGCCAACGCTGTCATTGACCAATTCAAAGTAGTAAGTTTATTTTCATTGCAGTGTGTTTATAAAATGTATATTTTCAGAAAGGTAATGTGTCTTTTTACCAACCCAACTTTATAGATTATGGAAAAAGTCTCTTTATAATAATGAAATAATGGACAAAACATTTATTTCCAGCTAAAATATGCAATCGTTGAACGTTCTTTTCAAAATAAAACCCAAGATCTAAAATATTTTGTCAAACTTTCAAACAATATTAACTTGCTCGTATTGCTTAATTAATAAATCACACAAGATGTTTTGCTGAGTTATTAAATAATTAGTTTATTTTCATAAATGCTGAACATGACGGTGGAAAACAAGATGACAGGGTGGACATTGGCATGACAGGGTGGACGAAGGCTTTAATTAGTGAACTAAGAACATTTGAAAAACAACAGGTACAACAAGAAATATTAAAGGGTTAATATAAAAGGGATATAAAATAAAAGGGATTTATAATATAAAAGGGATTCTAAAAATGTAAAAAAATTTCAAAGATTTCTACTGCAACTACTGCAAACCACTGAGCCACCATGCCGCCTCTTCTGTTATTAATTGTTTTATCAATATGCAAATTAATGGGAAAATAAACAATTATTGTTCTTCAAATTAAACTAAGTTTACTAATGAATGTAAATCTTTACATTGCACATACTGGAGGAGTCTGGCTCAGGTTAATTTTCATGAGTTTCAAGAATATTAGGTGATGCAAAGCACTAGCTTTGTCTCTGGCCCTGGTTTGCATTTTGCCTCTCTTTCTTTCTTTCTTTCTTTCTTTCTTGTCTTCTCTCTTGATACTACTGTATTTTTTCAGAATAAGGTATATAATTAGATTACAGATGTTCACATAAATGTACAAATACTTAGGGCTGTATACTTTTATTTCAAACAGTCAATGCGCTCCTTTACATGGACTTTAAAAGGATATCCTTTATATAGACAGACAGATATTGCCAAAAGGTTTGTATTGTCCACTCATGTATTGCATTTACTGGTGTAGTATGTGTGTGTATAAGTGTTGTAACATTAAAAACATTAACTAATTAACAATAAAATATTAAGTAAATAAATAAAGTGTCAATAACAATGCATATGTGCACCCTGTCAAGGAATGTAATGTAATGTAATGTGTATTTATATAGTGCATTTATTGTGTACACCCAAATCGCTTTACAATCATGAGGGTCTCTCTGTCTCTCCACAGCACCACCAGTGTGCAGCATCCACTTGGATGATGCGATGGCAGCCACAGGACAATGACACCAGTGCTTCACCACACACCAGCTATTGGTGGAGTGAAGAGACAGTGATAGGGCCAATTTGGTGGATAAGGGATGATTGGGAGGCCATGATCGTATGGGGCCGAGGGGGAATTTAGCCAGGACACCAGGGTTACACCCCTACTCTTTACGAGAAGTGCCATGGGATTTTTAATGACCACAGAGAGTCAAGACCTCGGTTTAACGTCTCATCCAAAAGACGGCGCTCACTGACAGTGTAGTCCCCTAACTTTCACTGGGGCATTAGGACTCGCACAGACCACAGGTTGAGCGCCCCCTGCTGGCCTCTCTAACACCACTTCCAACAGCAACCTAGTTTTCTCATGTGGTCTCCCATCCAGGTACTGACCAGGCTCAGCCCTGCTTAGCTTCAGTGAGTAACCAGTCCTGGGCTGCAAGGAAGAATTTGTGACAGCGTAGGCAATGACAGGGAGGACATTTTTGGCTAAAGATAGCATTAATAGCAAAGTGTTTCCCTATTCAAGCTTCTTTTTATATATTAATTAATATTTCACTATGACAGGGTGGACATTTAAAGCTTGACAACATTGAGTCTCAAACACTATGAGGAAAAATATGAAACATAAGTGTAGATAGTTACTGTGTGCACAGCAGATGTGTTAACCTCCTCTGAAAAAAAGGCAAAATGGGCATGGGGATGCCAATGAGTACATTAGAGGGGTTCTTAAATGGGGCATTTACCACATCATGACAGGGTGGACAGCTATTTTAAGGACACGTGCAAAATGATTAATATTCATCATCATCATCATTTTCTTTTCGGCTTGATCTCTTTATTAATCTGGGGTTGCCACAGTGGAATGAACCGCTAACTTATCCAGCATATGCTTTAAGCAGCAGATGCGCTTCCAGCTGCAACCCATCACTGGAAAAGATTACTAATATTATGAAAACAAAATAAAAAGATCAAAATGACTTTTTTCATCAAATAACTTGATAAAGACAATAACCAATATCCATAATTTTATCTAATTTACCTGCTTTTTAAACTCAATGAAGTTGGCTGTGCAGTGTGTGGGACATGGCAAAATCACACCCATTCAATGAAAGAATATGCCAAAAATTGACAAAAACATATTTCAAAACACTTATAAATCTACCTGCATGTGTGTAAAGGTTTAAACAATGATATTAAAACATCAGAAATTCATTATATCGCATTATGCGCATATAGGACTGATTCAATCTTGTAGGACATCAAGGGCACTTTATAGTGATAATGACCCTAAAAGCAAAAGAGTCTGGTAATGTTGTGTAGCCTAGTCTGTAATTCACTGATTGCTCTCAACATAGGAATACACATGAATACATTCATCATTCATTTTCTTGTCGGCTTAGTCCCTTTATTAATCTGGGGTCGCCACAGCAGAATGAACCGCCAACTTATCCAGCACGATTTACGCAGCGGAGGCCCTTCCAGCCACAACCCATCTCTGGGAAACATCCACACACTCATTCACACTCATACACTACAGACAATTTAGCTTACCCAATTCACATGTACCGCATGTTTTTGGACTGTGGGGGAAACCGGAGCACCCGGAGGAAACCCACGCGAACGCAGGGAGAACATGCAAACTCGCCACAGAAACGCCAACTGACCCAGCCCAGCCGAGGTTCAAACCTGCGACCCAGCGACGTTCTTGCTGAGAGGTGACAGCACTACCTACTGCGCCACTGCGTCACCACATGAATACAGGCAAGTAATAAAATACATAAAGGAATAGAATATATTGCACAAAAAATAACAGTTGCAGTAGTAGGCTAGTTGTGTGTATTTTGTATTACAGTTTTTCTCCATTGGTTTGGCTCATTTCTTGAAACAGAAATTACATTCTCAAAACAACATGGACAAACCTCCAAACCACTTGTCTAATGTTCACAACAGAATTGAATTACTCATTCATTTCATCAAATTGCAAATGTCTAAGTATATCTTTCCAAATGATTTAGTACAGGTAGCCTACATTTAGCACAATTTCCAAGTGAATAGATCTCGTTGATCTAAACTGATTGTTGATTCTCAGTCTAATGGTTGTTCTCTCCAAAATGTGTTAGCGTCATTTCATTGTATAAGTCATCACATGCACAATAGTCTGTTCAATTGTCAAAATTAGTCTAGAACATAATACCATGAATACCATACAGTAGGTGAATCCTTGAAACATTTGATTACAATTTATTACAGCAATTGACAGTCAGGTGAAACTAAAACTTGACTAATAAATGAGGAGTTTCACACATCTCAGATAACCAATCAAACAGTATGTTTAGTTACCTGACAGGTGCTGCCGATGACTGTAAATGCTGCCTAACATGTATGTAAAGAGCTTGACCATGCAGGACCACCAGCACTATTTCTGAACATGGAGGCACCTGGCCAAGTAAATGAACAAGGGCAGCTGCCTGCTCGAGGAAGAGGAGGAGTAAGGGTGTGTGGTGGTGGAATAGGTGGAAGAGGCCGTGGTGCATGAAGACACTTTGCTGTCCTGGAAGAAATTCAGGCCACAGTTATAGACCATGTCATAAACCATGGCCTCACAATGGCGGAGGCAGGTCGCCGAGTGCAGCCTAAATGTGCCTCGCTCTACAGTCTCCTCCATCATCCAAAACTTTCACAGGGAAAGTTATACCACTCTAGTTTTTTGTTTGTGTATTTATATTACAGTTTATTATGCTGTATACAGTTTCTTTTTGCTCTGATATATGGAAGTTACATTGTGTGTGGTTGATCATTACAATAAAAAAAGCAGTTACCATTTCCTTGGCAGTATGAGTGCAATGTGTAACGTCAAACCTTTGAGGCTACTCTTACCCTGAAATCCTATTTCTTTTTTTTAGTTTTACACACAATTGTATTCTGTTAGCTAGACAAAAACAGCCATTGTCAATGAAGGACTGGGCTAAGACTGGAAGGTGGACATGAGTGATATTTTAGTGGTCCTTTGCCATAGTGACAAAACATCTAAACATTTTGACTTGCTGTGCTTACACAATGCCAAAAGGATGAAGCATTTTGGGGGCACTGACTGTTTAAATGAGAAGGAAATTTAGTTTTGACACATGAATGAACTGTTTTGGGAAAGGTATGAGCTGTTGCAGGTGAACCATGGTGTTATGCCGAACCATCCACATTATTTTGGCAAAAACACCAAGAGTGTTGAGAATGTCCGGTCTGTTTCAAGAAATGAGCCAAAGCAATTGAGAAGGATATTTGCCATTGTTGTGGCACTGACTTTTTATATGGGAAAGGAATTTAGTTTTGATGCATGAGTGAACTGTTTTTGGAGAGATATGAGCTTTTGCAAGTGAACTATAGTGTTGTGCTGAACTGTAACACTGTTTTGCCAAATGATCTTAGAATTTTTGAGAATGTAATTTCTGTTTCAAGAAATGAGCCAAACCAATGGAGAAAAACTGTAATCAGGTACCAAATGCTCTCGGTAATAGCAGTAATTTTGGACCTTAATGATGAAACAGCTCATAAATCAAACAGTATTTTGACAATTTTAGTGAACTATCCCTTACTTCCACGCAACTTTTCAACGCTTCATTGTGTTTATGAATATTTCCTGACGCTCCCTTGAGAATTGCGCATGCGCAGAGCTTCACTCCACCGCTAGTGGCCGCTGTTTCAGATCTCGCGTTGTGTTTTTATCACCAACAGCTGAAGGCCGAAAACATCCGACACCATGGCTCCGTCGCGACGCTCCTGCTGGCGTTTTTACCGACCCACACGCGCAACAGGCGGTAGTGTTTATTAATTGAAGCATTCACTCTTTTATCTGTAGTTTTTACAAACGGTTTACTCATGAGTGACGGTTGCCGCTCCGCGTAACGCGCACAAAGCGGGAGATTATGGAGTGAACGCGCGTCGAGCGGCCGTCAAACCGTCATAACAATAACAATAAACCCGCTATGGCGCTGTCTGTGATCCAGGCGTGTCGGAGTCTGGCTCTGTCCACCTGGCTGCTGTCTTTCTGCTTCGTTCATCTGCTGTGTTTAGACTTTACGGTGGCCGAGAAGGAGGAATGGTACACGGCGTTCGTTAACATCACATACGTGGATCCGGACACGGCCGAGGTCCGGACCGAGAAAACGGAGTGCGGGCGATACGGGGAGCATTCACTTAAACGCGAGGCCAGAGGCGTGCTGGCGATGCCCGCCGCATCGCACGACAGACACGCGTGCGACCCGAGCGGCAGATTCACGCCGCGCGCACACGGCGCCTGGATCGCGCTCATCAGCGCGCGGAACTGCACGTAACAAGGATAAAATCAGACACGCCGTGGGACACAACGCGTCAGCCGTGGTCATATCAACGTGGGCTCCTCCAACCCCAATGAGACCATCACCATGCCGCATCAAGGTGAGTGCACGCGCGTTTGTGTACGTCCATATGATGCAAAATGCATATTTGTTTTTGTCTTCTGGTAAGTGCATTATGTTTACACGTCCTTATGATATTAGGTTATATGAGTGATGTGCAGTGCATATGAGGCTAAATGCATGACTGCAGATGTCATGTTTACATTGGGTCAAGGCAATGCAATTTTTTTGGGTTATGTGCACGCGCCTATGTGTACGTCCATATGCATATGATGCTAAGTGCATGACTGTATATTTGTTTTTTGTTTTCTGTTAAGTGCATTATAAGTGTTTGTACGTCCATATGATGTTAGGTTATGAGTGATGTGCAATGCATATGAGGCTAAATGCATGACTGCAGATGTCATGTTTACATTGGGTCAAGACAATGCTATTTTTTTTGGTAAGTGCACGCGCCTATGTGTACGTCCATATGCATATAATGCTAAGTGCATGACTGTATATTCGTTTTTTTGGTTTCTGTTAAGTGCATTATAAGTGTTTGTACGTCCATATGATATTAGGTTAAGAGTGATGGGCAATGCATGTGATGATAAACGAATACTGCAGATGTATGGCAATGTTTACATTTGGTCAGGTCATGGCATGGCTATTGTTCTATTAAGTGCACGCGCGTGTTTGTACGTTTATATGATATTATTGCACTGATTCATTTATTTGAACTGTACATACCCACTGTACATATACATTTGTAATTGTTTATCTATCTGCACACTTCTGATTATTAATAGCAACCTGTACATATATCCATCTATTGTAAATCTCTGTTCATAGCTAATACAACCTGTATATAATGTTCATAGTACATCCATCTGTAAATATCACCATAGTTTTCTATAACTGCACTTAATAACAGTATCCTGCACTTGCTGCTATTGCACTCATGGTTAGACCTAAACTGCATTTCGGTTCCTTGTACTTGTACATGTGTAATGACAATACAGTTGAATCTAATCTAGTTTAATATTAGGTTAAGAGTGATGGGCAATGCATATGGTGATAAATGCATGACTGCAAATCTATGTCAATGCATATTTATTTAGTAAGTGCATTGTAAAGGATAAAAGTGGTTGCTGAAATTTCTGGCTGCATATTATGCTGAATGCATGTTTGTTTTTGGTAAGTGCTTTTATCAGTCATGTTTGGTATCATGTAATGTTAGTCTGAGGTTAATAGTCATGGGTAATGCATGTTATGATAAATGCATGACTGGAAATGGATGCCAATGCAGTTTTTGTGGTTTTCATGTCCAATGTAAAGGATACAAGTGATTGAATTATTTCTGGCTGCACATTGTGCTGAATGCATGTTTGTTTCGTAAGTGCTTTTATTATGTTCGCATGTGCAATGTTAGTCTATATTAGGTTAAGAATGATAGGTACTGCAAGTTCAGTTAAATGCATGACTGCATATTTATGGCAATCTTTACATCAGGTCATGGCATGGGTATTTTTTTCTGATAAGTACACGCTTGTGTGTTTGTACAGTATGTTCATATGATATTAGGTTATAAGTGATGGGCAATGCATCTAATGATAAATATGTGACTGCAAATGCAGGCTAATCTTTACATTTGGTCAAAGCATAGTTTTTTTTCCTGATAAGTACATTGTAAACGCACACTTGTGTGTTTTACAGTACGTCCATATGCACACATATGCATGCCAAAGCCATTGAGGTAAATTTGGTTTTATATTCTCACATTCGTTTAGTGACATCTTGTGACACTCTATATTTATTGTACGTTCTGCTTTGATAGTCATTGGCTGCTTATATGATTTCACTATTTAGAAAGAATACTTTTCTCAAATTATATTATTAAGAAGAAAGTTCAAATGTGTGAACATAAAACCAACTTTATGCAATGCATCTGGTGCTACATTTGCATATTTGTTTTCTGGTAAGTGCATTATAAATGTTTGTACGTCTATATGATATTAGCTTAGTGATTTGTAATGCATGTTATGAAACATGCATGACTGGAAATGTATGCCATTGTATATCAGTTTTGGGGTTTTCATGTGCAATGTAAAGGATAAAAGTGGTTGAATTATTTCTGGCTATATATCATGGTGAATGCATGTTTGTTTTAGTCAGTGCTTTTATCAAGTGTGTTTGGTAATATGCAATGTTAGTCTTTATTAGGTTAAGAGTGATGGATAATGCATATGTTGATAAATGCATGGCTGCATATGTATTACAAGGATGATATCCCCCTTGTCTGTCTTCTAAAAATTTTTGTATGCATTTCAGAAGTAATTTATTCCTAGCTTTAAACATAAATTGTGCCGTTTTAAATTTAACCAAATCATTGAACTTAAGTATCTTCAATTAAAAAAATAAAGGATTTATATGCTCCAAATACCCCACTTTTTTCTGCATTGTACATAAGGATCGTAAGTTAGATTTATATGTATTCCCCCAAATATCAACACAATAACCCATATATGGCAACATAAGTGTGTTATATAATACATACATTGATTTATTGTCCAGGATAAATCTTGCTTTATACACCATTGCTACAGTTTTTACTAATTTTGATATCACATTTATTTGTGGTTTCCAACAAATTTTATGATCCATTACAACTCCAAGAAACTTAATTGCATATACTCAATTTTTAAATCTATATTATGACTACTTTTTAATTTGCCAAGTAACATAACCTTTGCTTTACTTGTGTTTAATGACAATTTGTTTACGTGATTTCACTATTTAGAAAGAATACTTTTCTGAAATTATAATATTAAGGACAAAGTCCAAGTATGCAAATATAAAACCAACTTTACACAATGCAATGGATCTGTTTTTGGTAAGTGCATTGTAAATGTTTGTACGTCCATATTATATTAGGTTGAGAGTGATGGGTAATGCATATGGTGGTAAATGCATTGCTGTTTTTTTATGTGCAATGTAAAGGTTAAAGGTGATTGAATTATTTCTGGCTGCATATTAGGGTAAATGCATGTTTGTTTTGGTAAGTGCTTTGTCGTGTGTGTTTGGTAATGTGCAATGTTAGTCTTTATTAGGTTAAGAGCTGATGATAAATGCATGACTGCATATACATGGCAATCTTTACATCAGGTCAAGGCATAGTATTTTTTTTCCCGATAAGTACATTGTAAGTGCATGCACATGCTTGTACAGTACAACCATGCGATATTAGGTTAAGAGTGATGGGGAATGCATGCTATGATGATTGCATGTCTGCAAATGTATGCAAATGCATAACAAAGCATCTGGCCAACTCTTATTTGTTTTATTTTTCTGCTAAGTGCATTGTAAGGGATCAATTATATTGCTGGATAATGTCTGGCTTATGGTGAATGCATGTTTGTTTTGGTAAGTGCTTTTATCATGCATGTTTGGTAATGTGAAATGTTAGTCTATATTAGACTGCAGATGAATGGCAATGTTTACATTTGCTCAAGGCATGGCTATTTTTTTCTGCTAAGTGCATTGTAAATGCATGCACATGTTTGTTCAGTACGTCTATATGATATTAGGTTAAGAGTGATGGGTAATGCATCTGATGATAAACGCATGACTGCAAATGCATGCCAAAGCGCACATCTGGCCAATTCATATTTGTGTATATTTTCATGTAAGTGCATTGTAAAGGATAAAAGTGATTGCTGAGTAATGTCTGACTACATATTATGGTGAATGCATGTTTGTTTGGGTAAATGCATTCATCATCTGTCTTATTGTATACATATATTTGGTAATGTAAGTCCATATCAGGTTTTGAGTGATGGTGGGTAATGCATATGATGATAAATTCTTAATTGCATATTTATGTGAGATGGATGTCTGAGTGGTCAATGCATATTTATATTTTGGGTAAATCCATTGAAGGATAAAGGCAATTGCTGGATAAATTCTGGCTATACATTATAGTGAATGCATGTTTGTTTTGGTAAGTGCATGCGTTTATCATCTGTCTTAACTATATATGTATCTTTGGTAATGTGCAACGTCAGTCCATATGAGGTTATTGTGGTACTGGTGGGTAATGCATATGTGGTTATCTTTAACAATAAATGCAGAACTGCATGTCTATGTGTGATTGATGTCTTGCTGTATGGACACCATTTGTTTTGGTGAGTGCACTGTAAATCCATATAAGACTATGAGTGATGATAAAGCATCTCTTGCATATATTTTGGTAAATGCATATGTGGTTAACCCACTTGCATATCTGGCTTCATGTGTTGACGCATATATAATAAGCTTGTGCATTTCTAATTATGAGTGATTGTTATGCATGTTTAGGTGTGTGGTTTGCACGTGCACATTAGAATATGAGTGATTGTGTATGCATATCAGCTGAATTGGTAACGCATGCATCTATAAATGTCATGGTAAATGCATTCACCATGACCTTTATTCATGTTTTTACATTAATCATAACGTAAAGCCAGATATTTTTCCACAATCATTTTTATCCCTTTATAGTTATACTGTGCACTTTCCAGAGAGGGAGGAAAAAAAATTAATTGGCCAAATGTTTGCATTGGCATATGTTTGCAGGTTTGTGTATATCATCTTATGCATTACCCCCTCACTTATAACCTAATATGGACTAGCATTGCACATTACCAAACATGCATATCAAGTTAAGACAGATGTAATTTTTATTAATTAAAAAAAAAAAAAAAAAAAAAAAAAATATATATATATATATATATATATATATATATATATATATATATATATATTATTTATTATTATTTTTTTCAGAAAAAATATAGCTTTGAGTTTTGTTAAATTGTTTAGTGTTTTTTATTTTTTTATTTTATTTTTTTACTAAGCTATGCCATGCAACTTACTGGAAACGCTACCAACTACCTCGAAATAAATAACAAAATTTGCAATAAAAATAGATTAATTGGTATTTTAAACAGAGTTATTGCAGTTTCATAGAGTAACTATTGTAGTTTTTGTAATTTCTGTCATTATATTTTATTATTGTTGTCTTATTATTATTTTTATAGTTTCTCTTATTCTTTTGTTTTTGTCAGTTTTATCATATTTGTAATGTGCATATCATTTTTTTTTAATTAATGTACATTATTTTAGTGTTCATTTAATCCTAATTAAAAAAAGCTTTTATATTTCAATTAACATTTTGTTTTATTTCAAGTAACAAGCATGGCTATAATGTTTAACTGTTATAACCCTGAATTTAAAAATGAGAAACACAGAGTCAATGAAATGACAAAATTCCACTGTAAAAATGTAAGCTAATTAATCATTTTAATAAAAAATAAATGTAATAATGAACTAAAACTCAACTAAAAGTAATAATAAAATAATATTTAGTATTTTAAATGTAACAATTCTAAAAGTAAAGTAACATTTCAGTATAATGTATATATAATTCAAAAGCTTATGATCCGCACTCGTTAAATAATTACTACTTCAATTATTTCTTTATTTCACATTCTTCTGGGATATAAAACACAAACATTTCACAAACGTGTCAGTGTCCTCAGTATATTATATGTAACAATTATTATTTTTTTAATACTTTAAATGTTTCAGAAAAATGTGATGCATACATACTGTATTAGTAACCAAATACCAATCAAAGAACACCCACCCCATCCCGACAGAGCCATAAAAAATGCATGCAAAAAATAAATAAAAATAAAATAATAAATTTTGTAAAATGTGTGCATTTTTTTTTTTGTTTGATTAAGTCAGTGTTTCTATTGCTATACAAGAAGACCTTTCCTTAATCCAGAGTGACAAAAATGGACCATGAATATTTTTCCAGTGAATAGTAATTAGGCGCTTCACATGCAATAGACAAAGATTCATAAACTTCTGTTCATATGTCTTCAGAGATGGGGCACGTGAAAAGACCAAGAATACAAATATTAGGGCAAACAGGGATTTCTTTACCAATAGTTTTTAGAGATTATACCTATTAATTCTTTCCCAAAGGATTGCAAGTGCTCACATCGCCAAACACAATGGAATAGTGTGCCCTTGTAAGGCAAACATTTTCCACAAATGTCCAAAATATTTTTTAATATTTGTTATGTTATATTTTCTCATTATCTAATTATATTGGAATAGTTTAAAACAGGTATTGATTAAAAATGTTTGTGTGAACACAACTTTCTTTCCATTCATTTTCTGTAACATCCATCTGGAAGTTATCAATCTAAGCCAGTCTTTTATGATTTGTAGATTCTTTGAAAGCATTAATGAATTTCCTATATAGCGTAGAAATTTTATATTTGGCACTGCGATCTTTAACTGCAATTTCTTCTAAATTACTTAAGGTCGGGCACTGATAATGAATGAGTTTTAGCTCTTATAAAATTACGGATCTAAAGATAGTTTAAAAAAAATGAGAGAAAGACTGAGGAATTTTATATCTTTCCTTTTATATGTAACAGTTTTAAAAGTAAAGCAGCATTTTAATGTTTTCAGTATAATAATTTTATAAGTAAAGCAGTATTTTAATATTTTATGTAATTATAATTCTACACGTGAAATAGCATGTTAGTATTTTAAATGTAATTGTTTAAATTACAAACTATTTTTATTTTGAATGTAAAAAGGTGTCTTCTGGAGGAACTAAAAGATTGTATATAACACTTTTTAGTGGTGTTGTTATTTGTATGTTTTTTTTTGTACAATAAATGTTTATTAACAAACATGATTGCATGTTATGTATCTGCTTGTTATGTCATGATGACGTAGGGAATACTGTTTCTGGGTCCAAGCCGCTACTCATTTGAATTGAGAAAACATTTGTTTATGATCACTTTTTAGTCACATCACACATTAAAGTGTATTTTACATAAAATCATGGTGTACATAACAGTCT
Source organism: Danio kyathit (assembly GCA_903798195.1). Lineage (NCBI taxonomy): Eukaryota > Metazoa > Chordata > Actinopteri > Cypriniformes > Danionidae > Danio > Danio kyathit. The sequence goes on from LR812541.1 coordinate 52,587,193, forward strand.
CTGGACTTGCTGCATCACAGACACCACTATTTTAACAATTTATAAAAAGTTAATCACTTTCTGGCCATCGCATATTAGGCATGGATGTATATATTTGCGATCGTGATTTTCAAAAGTATCACATCGGTTTGTAAATGTTTATTATTACTATTTGTTGAGTCTCCCTATTCAGTTTTATACAGCGCTTGGACCCGGAAGCTGCTTCGCATGACGTCGCACTTAACAAGCGGATTGTATATTTAGTAATAGGGATGCTCCGGTCAGGATTTTTGCAGCCGATACCAAGTACCGATTCTTTGTGATGGTGATCGGCCAATACTGAGTACTGATTCTGATGCTTCAAGCTTTATAATACATGGAGCACATTTTCCCCCTAAGTATGATAATTAAGTGGAGATCTTGCCTTACACCTCAGAGAATAAATGAAGAATGTTGCATATAATCCCTCAAACATGTCTCTTATAACCATTTAGTGTGGACATGTCATGGTCAGAAGCAACTTTACAGAAAATAATAGATAAAACAAATACAAAAAATGGTAAGAAAAACAACTAACAAAGCAATTTGAAAACATTGCAAATGATGGAAGAAGAATTCGACATGTCTCAATCAAGAAAAAATACATATTTGATGCATAAGATGTTAAAATGCACATCTATAAATATATATTTGTTTATTGCAGTAAGTATATTACAAAAGGTATATTATGAAATATTCAATTAAAACATTTTTTTTTTTTCGTTTTTAATTGTATTTCAGCCAGGTTTTAGTGAACTGGCAATATTGTCAAAAACACAGAACTCTCAGTTCTTATATATGTAAAAAGGTCTAAACACATGCAAGACTAGTAATGGGCGATATAAACGATATGCGATATAAACGATACAAAATTGGCCTACGATAGAGATTCTAATTCTATTGCACTATCGCGATAATGCATGTTTGATGACGCAATCTATCCGCTAAATTAAGAGCAACGAGCTGCAGCCGGCTGCAACGCATCATCTTGAATAAACATGGACAGGGCTCGACAGTGCGACCATTTCGCTCGCATTTGCGACAAAAAATAGACGTGTGCGAACTGGAAAATTTATTTAGTCGCAATTTTCTTTTTTAATAAGCTCGATTGATAACTTAATTCACTCGTCCCTGGTAAAACAACACGCTCTTCACTGTCTTCACACTAACTTATGGTGTATTACGTTGGAAATCTATTGTGACTGTAGCACATGCTGACGCTCTCAACAACAGCACTAAGTAACGCATGGCGGCGTGTCGCACAACTTGCGAGCCTTATGCATGACATATCGTGGCTTGTCACACAGATTCCCACACAGCGCTTCCCACACAGATTGTACCTGGGCGGCCGATATATTATTGGGGCGTCCTGGTTCTGTGTTCGCGAGGAACTGAGAACACTCTGCCACAGACTCACGTGCTCTGCATGCAGACCCACAGAGACGCGCTGGATACAGATCTGTTGTCCTGACTTTAGCAGCTTTGAGAAGAGCGCGAAGACTAAATAGACTGATCCAGCTCATTATTTGGGGTGACAATACATTTTCCCCGGACATGTCCGAGAATCTGCTTTCTTTTTCGATATTAATTGTATTCATTTTTGCATTACTTTATAAGCAAACTTTGTCTGGTGCGTCTCAATCTCTCAATCTACAGCAGACAGAGAGAGAGGGAGAAAAAGAGAAAGAGCAGATCAAGACACCAGTGTTAATTTCATTAGGAGAACAAAATGTTTAAACGCAAATGCGTTACCTTAGGCTGCAGATTAGAAATATGTTTTTATTTAAAGTATCTGCAATACACAATTTTATTTGACTAATTTAATACTGGAAGTAATTTCAGTACAGTGTAAGTTCCTTAACTAAACACCAGTTTTTTTGTTCTCTGCAACTTGGCATTTAGGAACCAAGGACTTAAAAGAAAAGTCTTTCTTTCTGAAAGGCACTACATTTAGTTTATTTATCTGCAACATTGTGTTGTTTAATTACAGTTTTGCTTTTGCACAATAAATGTTCTCAAAATGACATGCAACGTTTCTTTATTTCTTAAAAAAAATAGCAGTTTGTCTTTCCTAAGGGTCTCTGTAACCTGTTCTGAAATGGTTCTATTATAATTTATATATCGCAATATATATCGTTATCGCAAGAGGCTGCAATGTATATCGCAATATGGATCTTAGGCCATATCGCCCATCCCTATGCAAGACCATTCCAATATTTTGCTCTCCAACTAGCATGTCTGGTTCCTCTGCATATAAACTCGTAAACAGACACCTGTGATCGGTTCATGAGATCGGCCAGATTGGCGAGTACTGATCGAGTCATAAAATGTGATTATCGGCCGATACCGATCTCTGGCCGATCGATCGGAGCATCCCTATTTAGTATAGGTTTTGCCATGAAAATAGCCAGTACTGCTGATATAACATTACAACACAAAAAAAAAAAAAAAAAATGTTGTATTTTAAATCTTAAAAAGTGTTTTAAACCTTAATCTAATAACACCATCTCAAGCAATAGCTGTGTTTGTGATTTTTCTTTTTTTTCTAACGGAGTGAAATCTTTTTGGTGTTTCCTGTGTGCTCCGCTTTCCCCCACAGTCCCAAGACATGCGCTATAAGTGAATTGGGTAAACAAAATTGACCTTAGTGTGTGAGTGAAAGTGTGTATGGGTGTTTCCCAGTACTGGGTTGCGACTGGGCATCCGCTGTGTAAAAATTTTTTTCTGGAATAGTTGGCGGTACATTCCGCTGTGGTGACCCATGAAAAATAAGGGACTAAGCCAAAGGAAAATGAATGAATGGATGGATGAATGTTTACTGTGTTTGTGTGTGTTTCAGGCATCAGTGACGTGGTGGCCATCATGATCCCGGAGCCCAAGGGCCGTGAGCTGGTGCTGCTGATGGAGAGGAACATCACGGTCCACATGCACATCACCATCGGCACACGAAACCTGCAGAAGTACGTGAGCCGCACCTCGGTGGTGTTCGTCTCCATCTCCTTCATCATCCTCATGATCATTTCGCTGGCCTGGCTCGTCTTCTACTACATCCAGAGGTTCAGATACGCCAACGCCAGAGACCGCAACCAGGTATGCTAACATTCTGCTGGAACTGAAGTTGCTCCAGGCTTTTATTTCAGTGTGATGATGCATTTCCAACGGAAATGGAATATTAAGTAGGGGGCGGGGCTTTATTTTTGCACTTTGCAAATAGACTGTAAAAGATATGGACGTAGTATCCGTGACGTGACCCATAGGTTTCTGAAGAGTGCAAATGAAGCTACAAGTGGGCGTGGCCAACTGTTGCCATTTTGTTTGCGCGTCATCGCACCGACTGTGGGATACCAAATAAGGGCAAAGAGGTGGAGCTACAGATGCCTGCTAGAATTTTGCTTAGACTGCTTTTCTTTGGGAGAAACGCTTAATACTTCATTACCTGCGACTCGTTTGTGTCCTGACCACGTGTGTTTGGTTGTACACTATATCAATAAAGTGTTTAGTCTTTTAAAAACCCTGCTGTAATACATTGAGCTACTAAACATTGTTCTCATGACGTTTTTCTACAGGAGGAAAACGCGAATTACATCTAAACACTTCTGTCTTAGTAAATGCAAGGCTATTGATAAAATCCAGGCATAACACTGTATGAAAACGCTTCAGATGACTGTTCTAGAGCCTACAGCTAATCAATCTGTCAGATTCTGGAGTGCATTACAGCTCTAAAGACAATTATAAATGATAAATGATCTTAAATAAAACTAATACATTTATAGAGATGGTATATAAGTTTATTATTTCACTCACCTGGGAAATGGAGGCCACGTGAATGGTTTGTGAGCACAATTAAGTGAACACAGGATGCCATATAATCTGATAATTGTAGGAAATAATTCCAAAAGGCAGCTGCAGACATCCCAAGTTGGGAAAAGTCTTTTCTGGGAAGGCAGAGAAGATTTGCGGTAGGTTGCGGGAGATGTGCGGCGTATGTGAAGACCGGGGGTTGGGGGGATGCGCGACGTATGGGGGGGATTGGTGGAGCACGACGTATGTCAAGAACGAGGAGGGTTGGGGGGTTGGTGGGGTGCGCAACATGTGTAGAGTAAGGAGGGATGCGGCAGAGAGGGGATGCATGACGTATTTGAGGAGACGTGCGATTTTCGGGAGATTATCATTCGTTTTCGGGCATTCGGGAGTCTCTATGCATTTGCGGGAGACTTCCGGAACTTCCGGGAGACTTGGGATGTCTGCAACTGACTGTGTAAAGCCACATAAAACAAAACAAAACAAAAATACGATGTATATGCCGGGTTCAGCGGCTAATCAGCCAGAATGACATGACGGCGACCAGGGAGACCTAGCTGTCACTCAAGTGACCACGCCCTTAATTATGCAGACTTAATATAACTTAATAAAAACTAAACGGATGAGTTATAAAAAATTCACATCCTCACAGTTGTCATGAAGGGTTCATATTACCTAAATGCACCAAATTCATCTTTTGTACCAGGCTGTAAACATGTTTTTATCAGCTGTAAAATTGGCCAATTTAGCATTGCAGTCAGTGAACATCTTGACTTCCTGGAGCCAGCCCCCAAAGGCCAGTTGATGAATTGCAGTTTCAGTTACTTTCATATTGGCTTCACGAGGGAGAGCGGGAGGTTGCCGCTTCACTTTGTCTCATCATTTACTCCAGGGTGTCCATGGGGTCTTAAAGTTGTAAAATGTCCTAATTATATTTCAAAAACAAACTTTTAGGCCTTAAAAAGTCTTAAATTCATTGAAATATTGTCTTGTAGGTCTTAAATCTTTTTAAACAGGTCTTAGTTTTCCTATGTCCATGTAAAGTTGCCCCAATCTGCCCAACAACTAATCACCAACAATCCATCTCAATAAAACTTTTAACAGAAGTTTTATTTATTAACTTTATTTACCAAAGTGGTTTAATTGTAAAGTTTTCCAAGTATTTATAGCTGTCTGGTGAGTACACTGACCTGGACAGTCAGAATTATTAGCCCAATATAAAAAAATATTAAATATTTCCCAAATGATGTTTATAGAGACCAAGGAAAATTTCACAGTATGTCTGATAATATTTTTTCTTCTGGAGAAAGTCTTATTTGTTTTATTGTGGCTAGAATAAAAGCAGTTTTTAGTTTTTTATGAACCATTTTAAGGTCAAAATTATTAGCCCCCTTTAAGCTAATTTTTTTTTTCCGACTGTCTACAGAACAAACCATCGTTATACAATAACTTGCCTAATAACCCTAACCTGCCTAGTTAACCTAATTAACCTAGTTAAGCCTTTAAATGTCACTTTAAGCTGTATAGAAGTGTCTTGAAGAATATCTAGTCAAATATTATTTACGGTCACCATGGAAAAGATCAAATAAATCAGTTATTAGAGATGAGTTATTAAAACTATTATGTTTAGAAATGTGTTGAAAAAATCTTTCCGTTAATCAGAAATTGGGGAAAAAATAAACAGGGGGCTAATAAATCAGGGCGGCTAATAATTCTGACTTCAACTGTATATAGCTTATTATAGTTTTTAAAACTTGTCATTTTATAAATGTTGATTAAGGGAAGGAATAGTTGTTGTCTTTTCTGTCCTTGGCCAATCACATTCTCTCTCATTATTTTTTCTAACAGTGTTGTGTAAGCATTATATAAATACGTTTTGCATAAATATAAAAATAAACTACATTGTCATTTTACAAAATTCTGTAACATATTTGAATGTGCATTTTTTTCATATTATTTACCATAAATTCACAGACATTACAAGAAACTTTGGGTCATGAATATTTACCTGAAAATCATGATAAAAAAATCAAAGACTTTTAGTAGTAAATATGTGTATGAACCCTGATAAACCGTAAATTTTGTAGACTTTAAGTGGCCACATACAGGTTATGTGTCTGAGTTATGTGTTTTAGCTCTGAATGACCATATATGTGGAGATAATTCATATAAAATAATACTGAAATCAAGATGTGGGTTAATGTGATTTCGCCAGCCATAATTATTGGTGTTGTAAATTCACAGTTATGGCTGTTAAATGGAATGAATGTATTGCTTCTAATGTTAATTATTGTAATGCTAATTTTATATTTTAGTGAACTAATGAATTGGCAATATGTTTGTTTGTTATATCATGATTTTTATGTAGTAATTTATGTGGTTTTATTATTGTTGTTTTAAAAAATATTTTATGAGCAATTCCATGCAAATGTCAACCTTTTCATAAAAAAAGAAATCACCAAAATTTTGCTTAGACTTGTATTTTGAAGTATTGTAAAAATACTCAATGTCTCTGTCAGTGTTTTCAAACTATTATATTTGGTTTACCCAGGGCCGGCGCGTCCATTGAGGCGACCTAGGCGGCCGCCTAGGGCGGCATAATAATGAGGGTGGCAAATGTGCCCCGCCCCCCAACCCAACTGACTTTCATCCGCAACATCATCAACACAACACTGGCATAATAGGGGTCTGGCACAATAGTGAGGGCGGCAAACGCGCTCCGCCGCCCAACCCAACGTACTGACTCTCATCCGAAAAAAACTGAGTGGGAGAAAAAAAAAACAGTGATAGGAAAATATATATATTTTTTAAAAGTTTTTACGTTCCCTCGCAAAAATGTTTTTCCACAAACACTTCCTGTTCACTTCATACATGTCAACCCTCCCGTTTTTGCCTGAATTATCCCGTATTTTACAATTCTATCTCGCTATTATCATATCATTCAGTATCAGCAAATGCATGTATGAGCCAGAGCCAATGACTGATACAAGTGCTGACTGACAGAAGCGCTCCGTATGATAAACTGATCCCAGATCAGCTTCTAAAAACAGTGAAAACACCATTTAAAGTGACACCTCTGTTATTAAACAAGTGAAGAGCAGCAAATTAATCTCTCGTTTTTTATTTGAGAACAGTGGTGTCACTGTAAGAATGCACAGATCTATAATGAAAGAATTCCATTGCTTTCGTAACTGTTTGTGCATTAGTTTGTCATTAGGTGTGTTTAAAATAAAACACACAGGACGGACATGTTTACATATTATTAAGAGTTTTTGTCTTGTTTAAACATACACCCAAATATCCCCAAATGCCCTGCACTTTCGCTCCTCTTTAAATGCCGTGTACGAAGCTGATCTGGGATCAGTTTATCATACGGAGCGCTTCTGTCAGTCAGCGCTTATACCAGTCATGGGCTCATACATGCATTCGCTGATTCAGAGGTTGCATATGAAGGGTGATGATCGACACACAACTTTAATGGAAAGAAAGTGAATGAAGACATTTTTATATTCATTTAAGCATGCATTTAAGATTAAAATACATGAGAAAAATGGGAAAATACTGAATGATATGATGATAGCAGGATAGAATTGTAAAATACGGGATAATCCAGGCAAAAACGGGAGGGTTGACATGTATGAAGTGAACAGGAAGTGTTTGTGGAAAAACAGTTTTGCGAGGGAACGCAAAAACGTTTAAAAATTTTAAAAAATTTCCTATCACTGTTTTTTTTTCTCCCACTCAGTTTTTTTCCACCATCACGTCCCTTCCGGGTCTCCTTAAGTTTTCACTTTCGGTTTGAGGGCGGCGTGATAGTCCTTTGCCTAGAGCGGCAGTTCGGCTTGCTCCGGCCTTGGGTTTACCAAAGTCACACAAGTGCCAATTTCACATCTGTCACATCCATAATGGAGTGGCGTCACATCTGTAACCAAGCTTTTCCCTCATGAATGCAAAAATGTCAAATCAAATCAATCATGTTTGTTCTATAGAGAGCAACTTTTATCCTTTTGATTAACATCTTTTGGGTTGTGCAGTTTAATTGACAGAATTTCCACAAAGTATGTTGTTGTACACTGCAAACTCACATATTTTTGGTCACATCCATAACGCTGGAATTGCTCATATAGTAATAGTTAATAGTTATTATTTTATTGTTGTTAATGTTAAAGAGTAAATCAGTGTAAATATATTATAGTTTTTAAAACTTGTCATTTTATGACTGTTGATTAAGGGAAGGGATAGTTGTCGTCTTTTCTGTCCTTGGCCAATCACATTCTCTCTCATTATTTTTTCTAACAGTGTTGTGTAAGCATTATATGACTACATTTTTTGCATAAATATAGAAATAACTACATAGATTGTCATTTCACAATATTCTGTAACATATTTGAATGTGCATTTTGATTTACCAAAGTCACACAAGTGCCAATTTCACATGTCACATCCATAATGGAGCGGTGTCACATCTATAACCAAGCTTTTACCTTATAAATGCAAAAATATCAAATCAAATCAATCATGTTTGTTCTATAGAGAGCCAACTCTGATACCTTTGATTAGCATCTGTTGGGTTGTGCAGTTTAATTCACAGAATTTCCACAAAGTGTGTTGTATACTGTAAACTTGTGTATTTTTTGGTCACATCCATAACGCATGTTTATTTCCCTCATTTAAACTATTAAAAATGTTTACAAATTGATATTTGTCTGATTCCGTAACTCACAAAAACAGCCAGACACAGGAAAAGTTTCTTTCCTCAGGCCATCTACCTCATGAACACTTAAATATTCCCCTACTGTGCAATAAACATGTGCAACACTTTCTCATACGCACTTGTACACTACACAGCACATTATAACCTGTATATTTATAACAAATCTGTATTTACAATTCAACATCCAGAACTTTTTGTCTATTGCATCTGTGTTGTCGTCTTTTCTCATATTTCTTTTTGTGTTGTCACTCGTCACTTTATGTTCAAGTTGGCTTTATTGTAATTTCAACAATATACAATGCAGTATACAGTGAAGCATAACAGTGTTCCTCCAGGACCAAAGTGCTACATCAAACAACATAAATTGACAACATGACACAGGACTGTGCACTACTATAAAAAAAAATCTAGGGAATGAAATAAATTAAGATAAACTAAAATAAATAAATGAAATAACTGTGAATAAGAGCGCAAAGTGCGGTTTGTACAACATTTAGTGCAAATAAGACAGGACCAGTACACTACGGATATTGTGCAAATTAAGCAGATATAAATAAAAATTATGTACACTGGAAGCTTCTGTGGCCTAAACAAATTCTTTATGTGTGTGAAGCACACTTGTCAATAAACCTGATTCTCATTATTATTTATGGTATTGTAATTAATGTTAAAGAGCAAAATATTTGTTTCCCTACAAACAACAGGGTTCTTGCGGTCATGGAAAACCTGGAAAAGTCATGGAATTTTGACTGGAAAAGTTTTGGAAAAGCAGAAAAACCCACAAGGTTTTGGAAAAGTCATGGAAATTACATTTACATTTAGTCATTTAGCAGACATTTTTGTCTAAAGCGACTTAAGCTGCGGTCACACTAGTGCTTCTGCTTGCAAAATTCTGTCGTACGGTGCTGCGAAAAGGGGCGGGGTTAAACAATATCATTCATCCAGTCATTCATTCATTTTCTTTTCAGCCTAGTCCTTTTATTACACAACTTATCTAGCACATTTTTTTTCAGCGGATGCCCTTCCAGCCGCAACCTATCTCTGGGAAACATCCACACACACTCATTCACACACATACACTACGGACAATTTAGCCTACCCAATTCACCTGTACCGCATATCTTTACTGTGGGGGAAACCGGAGCACCCGGAGGAAACCCACGCGAACGCAGGGAGAACATGCAAACTCCACACAGAAACGCCAACTGACCCAGCCGAGGCTCGAAGTAGCGACCTTCTTGCTGTGAGGCGACAGCACTACCTACTGCGCCACTGCGTTAAAAAATATGATTAGACGTTAATAAAAGTGAGCGATTGCTCCATATTTTAAATTTCTTATTATAGATGATCTATTGGTCTCACGCAATCATCAGATGTGATTTCGCAGGTAAGAATTCCCCAAACTTGAACTTTCATGCAGTGAAATGCGAAACGCGTGCTTGCGTTTCTGGTCTGCCGCATTCGCATGCTTATGAATGGAAGTTTATGGAGCGAAAAGTGCAGTGTGATCGCAGCTTCATAATAGAAGTAGTTTTACCTACTATTACTAGTTTAACAGACTATTAAGATTATCTAAAATTAGTTTGACAAATATCTGTGTTTTGGAATGGAGGTTAGTTGGTTTACTTTTCTTTTTTTGGCCAAAAACATGCTCTCACATTATTAGTGCTGTGTAAGCATCATCTATTTTACATGGACATAAAAATAAATTGAAACTATTGCGTGTTTTATGATATGCTGTAATAAATTTAAAAGTTTCTTATCATTTACCATGTATATGTAGATATTACATGAAACATTAGGTCATGAAAATTGACTTGAAAGTCCTGGTAAAGTCATGGAATTTTTGTAGTAAAAATGTGTGAACCCTGAAACAAGAACAGCAAGATTTTTTCATTGCAATAGCAATAAAAATACTTTGCCATTAGTTTTTTGAAATCCTGGTGCTTATAAAATCAGTCAACATTCTTTCACTCCTCCACACTCCTGTTTCTGCGTGTTTGTGTGTGTTTAAGCGAGACATGATTACAGGCCATGAACAGTGTCTTTCATCACAGAAACGCCAGCAGAACCCTTCATTACAGCTCTCAGTCTGTCATTATCCCACCAGAGCTTTATTAACACTGTTCTCTTCTCTAATTGGTCAGAGGAGGCTGGGAGATGCTGCCAAAAAGGCCATCAGCCAATTACAGGTGCGCACCATCAGGAAAGGAGACCAGGTGAGCAGAGCACAATACACACTAATGCTGAATCCCAAATCACTTCCTATACCCCTATTCACGATACCATACATTAGTCCACTAATATAGTCCACCTAAAGCAGTGAATGTAAACGAGTAGGCCTGTCATGATGTCAATTTTTTGTTGTATGATGTATATTGCATCAAAATATATTGCGATAAACGATATTATTGTTATTTTATGCCTCTCATTATATAATGCCAGGAATGACAATATAATATCATCACAGTGTAAGTACACTCTTCCAAAGAACACATCACATTTTATTCTTAAGAATATTTCAGTTAATTATCGTCATTTTAACAGTTTAATAATCAGGCATTGGAGTCAGAATGTGAAAACACATATCCTAAATAAATAATAATTAATGTTAACAGTAAAAGTGGAAGGTAAAGAGTAACAGAGGCTGTGATATCTGCTATCAGATCTGTTTTCAGCTGTCAGACATCCACATGAGAATATACCATTCCCCACATAATTCACCAATTTGGAACAATAGGTACATTTTATTTAGAAACAAATCTTTTATTTTTATAAAGATTGGTGGGAGAAAGGTATTTGGTCGGTTGTCCATCTATTAGACAAGGAGGCTGAGCCTCTCAGTCATAGAAGTTTTTGTGAAAATTATAACTTTGAATGTGATCATAAGCAATACACTAGGGCACTGAAATCTATCCCGAAGGCGTTTTTTTAATGATGGTTAGTAATGTGATTACCTATATAAACGACACACTTTATCTGCCTTATTTGTTGATTAAATGGACAAGATTTTATCCAGAGTGAATCCCTAATAAAATAATAAGATCAATATTAACTCCAACACGAGCTAGTAGAAATAATTTATTTTTTCCAAGAGCTCTATTATCGAATTAAGAACAATGTTTCTTTCCTTGTCCAATACCTCCCAAAGCTAAAGAGGTACATTTTAAAATATTCAATGATATTTACTTCAGAGTTTCTTAGACTTGGATTTAATTTTGATCACAACAATTGTACATTCTGTGAGGTTGACATTGAAATGACTGCACGTTTATTTTTTTAATGTTTATAGCAGAAGCTTTTGGTCCGATTCATTCGAGTGGTTAAAGGTTTCTCTCAAGTTGTCCTCCCAATTTTCTAAAAAAAAAAAAATTTCTTTGGTTTATTAGGGAAAGATGTTAATATTCAATTTGTATTGAACAATATTTAAATTTTGGGGAAATTTTATATTCATAAATGTAAGTGCCTTAAAACAAAAGCACTGTTTTTAGTTTTCCAAAAGGAATTTTGGTTATACTGTAAATCTTTAAAGTTGCTACAATCAAAATGTGGATGAAGACTGTTTAGTTTATTAAAAATATTTTTAATTAATCGGTGTAAGCTTTCTTTCTTTCTTTCTTTCTTTCTTTCTTTCTTTCTTTCTTTCTTTCTTTCTTTGAGTTGTGTTTGTGTGTTTATTCTGTGGTTTAAGTGTATTTGTTATATTATTATTTTATTGATTTGATTATAATTTGTGCTCTGTTCTATAAATGTAGTTGAAAGTTGTTATTTGAATTTTGCCTTATTGTAATTGTGTTATAATGCAATAAAAAAAAAAAAAAAGAGAATATACTATAGTAATTTATAGTAAATACTACTGTGTTTTTAACCATACTGACACTGACACCTCCAATAGAGATGTTGCACTGCAGCTAAATTGCTGCTAGAATTGGTTTTTATGTATGGGCGATATACAGTTAAAGTCAGAATTATTCATCCCCTTTTGAATTTTTTTTCCTTTTTTAAATATTTCCCAAATAATGTTTAACAGAGCAAGGACATTTTCACAGTATGTCTGATAATTTTTTTTCTTCTGGAGAAAGACTTAATTATTTTATTTCGGCTAGAATAAAAGCAGTTTTTAATTTTTTAACACCATTTTAAGGACAAAATTCTGACTTCAACTGTATATTGCATCACCAAAAATGATTGAGGTCATGTCCATGTGTTGTGTGAGAAGTCCATATATTGATTATTGTGACAGGCCTATAATTGAGTGAGTGATTTGAGTGCGCTGAAGGGTCGCTGTTTTGTTTGTGTTTTGCTAGTTAATAAATCAATCAGCAGATTAGATTTTACAAGTATTAGTCTTTGAATGTTTATATCAGGTTTATGTCTTCTAAATGTGAATTTTGTCACTTTTTTGGAGCACATTTGAGTTTATAGACATCCTAAAAACTAACAATACTGATGTTAACATCTAAAACACTTTATTTTAACAGCATGGGACCTTTAAACTGTAAACAATCAGTGAAACCTTAAAAAAAACTGTACTATAAGGTGTGATTTATTCCCCCCAAAGCTTATTTTTGAATATTAAAATGAAATATATTAGAATTATATTATAAAATATATGCTGGAACAGTTGGCGGTTCATTCCGTTGTGTGCGACCCCTGATAAATAAGGGACTAAGCCGAAGTAAATTGAATGAATGTTAGAATTAACATTATCTTCTGCAGACTATTAAAAAGCTAGAAGTCTTTCAGCAGCAATATCACAGACATACAGTTGAAGTCAGAATTATTAGCCCCCATCCCCCCCCATTTCTGTTTAATGGAGCAGATTTTTTCAACACATTTCTAAACATAATAGTTTTAATAACTCATCTCTAATAACTGATTTATTTTATCTTTGCCATGATGACAGTAAATAATATTTGACTAGATATTCTTCAAGACACTTCTATACAGCTTAAAGTGACATTAAAAGGCTTAACTAGGTTAATTAGGGTAACTAGGCAGGTTAGGGTAATTAGGCAAGTTATTGTATAATAATGGTTTGTTCTGAAGACAGTCGGAAAAAAAATATATAGCTCAAAGGGGCTAATAATTTTGTCCTTAAAATGTTTTTTAAAAATTAAAAACTGCTTTTATTCTAGCCGAAATAAAACAAATAAGACTTTCTTCAGAAGAAAAAATATTATCAGACATACTGTGAAAATTTCCTTGCTCTGTTAAACATCATTTGGGAAATATTTAAAAAAGAAAAAAAATTCAAAGGGGGGCTAATAATTCTGACCTCAACTGTATATTGAATTTGACTGTACTGTAGAGAAAACCAATAGACAATACTCAGGAAGGAAACTCGAATAGCTTTGACCACAGACATGTGAGTGTAAGTGTTACTGAAGTCATGTTAAGACACCAAGCGTAAGGTTATTTACATGATGGACAAAGCCACACGTATGTCTCACTCAGCTCTTCCTGTGATTAGTAACACAACCTTATTATCTGAAGTGTGTGTTTCGGTCGTTTTGAATGGAGGTTTGGGATCCTCATAAAAGTGCATCTGATCATTTAAGTGCACTAGAAGGAGGATACAGAGACTTGCACACATTCTTGTTATTAATGTGTGTGCCTGCGTGCTTGTTTGTCTGTGTATGTCTTTGTCTGTTTGTGTGTGCATGTCTGTATGGCTTGGTGTTTGTGTCTGTATGTCTGCTTGTGTGTGTTTGTATGTTTGTGTGTGTGTGTCTGTGTGCCCTTGCCTTTTTAATCTGTGTGTGTGTCTGTCTTTGTGTTCCTGTGTGTTTTTGTCTGTGTCTGTCCGTGCGTATTTATGCCTGTGTGTGTGTCTGTGTGATCTTGTCTGTGTGTGTTTTTATCTGTGTGTGTCTGTTTTTGTGTTTGTGTGCCCTCTATGTTTGTATCTGTGTGTGTCTGTCTGTCTTTGTGTTCCTGTGTGTTTTTGTCTGTGTCTATCCGTCCGTTGTATGCTTGTGTTTGTGTCTGTGTGCTCTTGTCTGTGTGTGTTTTTATCTCTGTGTGTGTGTGTGTGTCTGTCTGTCTTTGTGTTTGTGCATGTGTGTTTTGTCTGTCTGTTTTTGTGCTTGTGTGCCTATCTATGTTTGTCTGTGTGTGTGTGTGCCCTTGTGTTTCTGGGTTTGTATGCCTGTGTGTCTGCGTGCCCGTGTGTGTGTGTGTGTTTTTTTTATCTGTCTGTATGTGTTTGTTTGTGTGTGTCTCTCTTTGTGTGTTTGTGTGCCTGCCTGTGTTTGTCTGTCTGTGTTCCCTTGTGTTTGTGTGTGTGTTTGTGTGTGTGTGTGTGTGTGTGTGTGTGTGTGTGTCTTGGTGTGGTTATTTATTTGTTTTTGTCTGTCTGTGTGTGTGTTTGTTTGTATGTCTTTGTGTGTGTGTCTGTCTTTGTGTTGATGTATATTTGTGTGTGTGTCTCTGGTCTGTCTGTATGTGTGTGTGTGTGTTTGTGTGCCTGTGTCTTATTGTCTGTGTGCATATTTATGTGTGTGTGTGTGTGTGTGTGTGTGTGTGTGTTTGTGTGTGTGTGTGTGTGTCTTTCTCTGTGTGTGTGTGTTTGTCCTTGTGTTTGTGTGTGTGTGTGTGTGTGTGTGTGTGTGTGTGTGTGTGTGTGTGTGTGTGTGTGTGTGTGTGTGTGTGTCTTGGTGTGGTTATTTATTTGTGTTTGTCTGTCTGTGTGTGTGTTTGTTTGTATGTCTTTGTGTGTGTGTGTCTGTCTTTGTGTTGATGTATATTTGGTCTGGTCTGTCTGTATGTGTGTGTGTGTGTGTTTGTGTGCCTGTGTGTTATTGTCTGTGTGCATATTTATGTGTGTGTGTGTGTGTGTGTGTGTCTTTCTCTGTGTGTGTCTGTCTGTCTGTCTGTCTGTCTGTCTGTCTGTCTGTCTGTCTGTCTGTCTGTCTGTCTGTGTGTGTGCGTGCGTTCATGTGTGTTTTTCTCCTTCAGGAAACGGAGAGTGACTTTGATAACTGTGCTGTTTGTATCGAGGGCTACAAACCTAATGATGTTGTGCGAATTTTGCCCTGCAGGTAAACACACATACACACACAAACACACACCTGACTGCACTTAAGCAAACTACTGCTCATAATGAGAGAACCTTGAAGCTGTTTGCAAAGATTAGACTACATATAAAGAGATTAAACTCTCTGTTGTGTATATTTATTCTCTATAATAGTACATTTGAATGTTTTCTAAATAAATGCATTTAAACATTGACAACAACGTTTGATATACACTACCGGTCAAAAGTTTGGGGTCAGTAGGATTGTTAAATGTTTTAAAATAAGCTTCTCCTGCTCACCAAAGCTGCATTTATTTCGTCAAAAATACAGCACACATGGTAAAATTGTGAAATGTTATTGCACTATGAAATTACTGTTCAACAGTGGTTCATAATTTAATTTAATCATTTATTCCAGTGATTTTAATGATGCATTTTTAGCTTCATTACTCCAGTCACATGATCCTGCAGAAATCACTCTAATATTAAGTATTATTGTTAATATTATTAATACTATTATTATTATTTATGGTAATAGTAATTAAAGCAATTAATGACTGGAAAAATAATTTCAATTTCAAGTCAGAATTATTCGCCCCCCTTTGAATTTTTTTCTTTTTTAAATATTTCCTAAATGATGTTTTAACAGAGCTGTGAAAGAAATTTTCACAGTATGTCTGATAATATTTTTTCTTCTGGAGAAAGTCTTATTTGTTTTATTTTGGCTAGAATAAAAGCAGTTTTTAATTTTTTTAAACACCATTTTAATGACAATTATTAGCCCCTACAGGCTAATTTTTTTTCAATAGTCTACGAAACAAACCATCGTTATACAATAACTTGCCTAATTACCCTAACCTGCCTAGTTAACCTAATTAAGCCTTTAAATGTCACTTTAAGCTGTATAGAAGTGTCTTTAAAAATATCTAGTCAAATATTATTTACGGTCTTCATGACAAAGATAAAATAAATCAGTTATTAGAAATGAGTTATTAAAACTATTATGTTAAGAAATGTGTTGAAAAAGTCTTCTCTCTGTTAAACCGAAAACTGGGAAAAAAATAAACAGGGCTGCTAAAAATTCTGACTTCAACTGTACATACAATAAGAAAGCGGTTATTTAAAATTTGAATAAATATTTAACAATTTATTTACATTTTAATAAAGGCCGCCTTGATGAACAGAATAATTGTCTTAAAAAAAACAGACCCCAAACTTGACCGGTAGTGTCAGGGTTCAACACTAAGGGCCCTATCATACACCTGGCGCAATGCAGCGCAAGGTGCGACGCAATTGTTGTTTGCTAGTTTCAGATCGACGCAAGTGTCATATTGATGTTTTGCACCACGCTGTTTAAATAGCAAATGCATTTGCGCTCATATGTGCGCCCATAGGTGTTTTGGTCTATAAAAGGAGGTGTGTGTTAAGGCGCATTGCTTTCGCCTTGCTATTTTGAGGAACTAAAATAGACTGTGCAATAGACCAGCTAAGAGGAGCAGCGCAGAGCATGTTAGTTGTGCGTCTTGCTTACACATTGCTTAAAACACACAGGATGTACAGCAATACGCAAATATCTTTACAAATGAAAAATAAATTCAGGATTAAATTGTTACAAAGATTATTATTTTCTATAAATATAACACCCGTACCTCCATGCCTTCTTCACCTCGGGGGCTTTTTTCAGTTTATTCACAACAACTTGCTTTTGTATAATGTTATTATTATCATTAGTATTATTTATTATATTCATATTTATATGTGTTTTATTAAAAACAAGCTTAGATTTGTCCAGCTGTCAGGTTTTGGACCATATGGGGCATAGCATGTGTCTTTGGATATAACTCTGTTTATTAACCACACTTCGTTTTTATTGTTAATTTATTCGAAATTAGAACTGAATTTAGAAATAGTTTTAAAACAAATCTTTGCGCTTAACAAACTAAATTAATTATGTAGAGTAATGGATATCTTAAGTGGAGAGCTTACAACACCGCTTCCTTAGCCACGATAGAGAGAAAGTGAAAGTAAAGGCCGAATGGATTAGGCTCATTATCCTCTTGCTGCAGACGCTGTTTTTCCACTTACAAAGTCCGCCATGTAAATAGCAAATGCGCCATGGAGCGATGTGACTGACTCTTAGGGCGTACTCACACTATGCTATCCGAACCGTGCCCAGGCCCGTTTCCCAGATCGTTTGAGAAGTGTGGCATGGTTCACTTGGCCGGCCCTGGCCCGGTTGGAAGATGTGGGCCTGAGCACGGTTCGCCCCGAAAACTGAAAGCGAAAACTGAAAGCGAGACGTGACTTTACCGTTTGATATTGATTTATTAATCATTCGTACTGTTCAATGAACGCAAACTGTCGTAGTTTATTAAAGACGCAAACCCCTCACTGCACCACAGCTGCACCTTCAGCAAACCTCCTAATTCCTGCAGCACGAGGACTTTATGATTGTTTATGAGCGTCAAAAGTGGCTGATCTGTTCGCAAAATATTAGACTGCGTGTCACCGCATATCAAACGACTTAAACGATATAACTAAAGAAATCTCCACTGTGCTGAGCGAGAGCGCTTACTGAACAGCGCATCATCGATGACGTAAGCGCGCCCAGGCCCGAATGTAATGTGAGTGCGGGCCGTCAGGGGAGACGGGAGGGAGGACAAGCATGCTTTGGCCTGGTTCAAGGCAACTGTATAGTGTAAGTACGCCCTTAAAGGGAATGGGAGATGAGACGTGTTTTCCCGTCTTTAAAATAGCAAAAGTTGATTCGGACTTGCCCTTAATGCTGTTTTCGCACTGCACTACAGACTTTGCGCCTAGACCAGTGGGTCAGATTTTTACTTGCCCTGCCAATATTTTCACTGGCCCCACCAAAAAAAAAGAAAAGAAAAAGAGAAGTTAATAGCTATTTCTTAGCCACATATTTTAAATAATGTCTAAAATGTTTGTAAATTTAGAATTTAAATATTAAATTTTTTTAAAATAAATGTATAATGAGCAAAATTCAAAGTCTTATGCAAACAAAAGTAGCAGTATGGAAAATGTGCAGGTATTTTATTGCAAAACAAATGGTGGCTGACCTGCAAAGTGGACGGCAAACTGTGAAAAACATAACTTTTTCATCACGTTGTACCCACGTAAATGTCTCCTTCCAAGACGTTAGACCGACGTTTTCTTTTAGCATCATAATTTGATGTTGCTGCCATGTTGCCGTCTCTTCGCTGTACTGGTTGTTACTGAAAAAATATAACATGCTCACAACATCCAATCAGATAAAAGGAATCCAAAAGCAATATGGTGTTTACGACATCACAGAGAAGGTAGCATTTGAAGCCTTAAAAGCATGTTTCTCGATTCTAAGACTGTATTTGCACGCAATTGATAAATAGTCACAGGCAAATTAAACTTTAAACCGATCGGGCCTGTAACGATCTGGTCTACTGTCCTGAGCGTCTCACACGCTGCCCCTGGGCCATCGTGCAGTCCTTATTGTTGAGCCCTGAGTGTAGTAATACAATTCGAGTGTTATGTTATATTATGCTATGTTATGTTATGTTGATTATAATGTATTTGTGTTTGTGTCAGGCATCTGTTTCATAAATGCTGTGTGGACCCGTGGCTGGTGGACCACCGGACGTGTCCCATGTGTAAAATGAACATCCTCAAAGCCCTCGGCCTCACAGTCAGTGTTTTATTTATTTATTTTTGTGTGTTTTTAAATTCTAAATTACCTCATTCATACAATATTAGTACATTGTGTCAAACCGAGTTAAAAAATAAAGCAAAAAATAAAAAAATCATAACTAGCTGAAATATTTTTCACTGCTGTGAAACAATAGTTATGTAAAAAATTATTTAACTATGTTTTTTTTTTCAATTTTACAATGTTCACTACATTGTAAATACAGCAAGCTGAAATAAAATGTTTAATTTATTCATGTTTTATCTTATTTTGTATAATGTATATAATATTTTTGTATTTAATATTTTAATTGCATAAACCATTTAATAATTATGCTTTTGTCATTTTTATTTGATAAACGCCTTTAGTTTTCATTATAGGTGGGCATAGATTAATTTTTTTAATCTAGATTAATCTCGAAATTATTCTAGATTAATCTAGATTAAAATGGCTCATTTGAATTCTGCCGTAGGCATTCAGAATATGTGTGCTACCCAAGTAATGACTAAAGTAAGTCTTTGAGAACGGGTTTCTCAAGCCAGGTGACTCATTAGACCAGGGGCTCATCTCCTGTTTCCAAAATGCATCACAAACTGCTTGAGAAACTGTTCTATTATGATAATTGGTGATGAAAATACTTGATGTTCAATAAGATGTACTTGTGTTTACTAACTGTTTATTCAGTTAAACATGAATGTTGAACTGTAGGCCTACATAAACTCCAAACAGCCATTTCATTCTTGCTTTTGATGTACAGACATACAGAAAATGCTGCTTCGCAAAGGCAAGTTCACAGAGCCCTGACGGTGTGTCAAGCATTGAGTATGTTTACATGGGCAACGATACTTTAATACGATTTTAATATGATTAAAACAATACTCTGATTAAGAGTCTCTACCATGTAAACAGCGATTTTTGATGACATTAATGCGACTAAAGTCATAACTGAACTAAACAGAAATGGAATTAAGACGTGGAGTATGCAGATATTAGTGCCAATACTGACAAACTATTCCCGTCATGTAGGACTTTTCGCCGTATTTTCCGTCAAGATCCACACAGGCGGCTGTCAGTAAAGAACCACACAGACACAGACGCACACACACACACACACATCGCGAAATTCGGAAGTTTGTTTTTTTTTCCATTCGGTGTGTGTTATTAAATTCCATAACACACTCACCAGTCCTTACTCATTATTTGCATCTACCCCAGTTTGTCACGGGGGCATGAATGAAATGTTCATGAGTTAAATTGAAACTGCCGAACTGCAGTTAGAGTCAGGCATCCTGCTGATTTGATTCAGAAGGGCACTTTTTTGTCAGACGGCTCACCGGTCAGGTATACATCCGCGCTAAAATATCAAGGTGAAGATCATCATAGCTTGCGTAGAATAGACCCAGCTCACAACCCAACTTTGAGAATAGATTAACGGCGATATTTTTTTTTTATCGCCCGATAAGAGTCTCGCGTTAACGCAGCACATTAATACCGATAACGGCCCACCACTAGTTTTTATTGATTTAGTTTCAGTTTTTCCACTCTTGTGATACGTTGAATTAAATTGCTTTAGTTTGAATTGTTTACAGATTAGTGTAATTCTGTTTTTTTTTATGTGCATCAGCTGATTGTGTTTGTTTGTTTGTGTGTTATTGAATGAGCATATCAGCTGATTGTGTTTGTTTGTTTGTGTGTTATTGAATGAGCATATCAGCTGATTGTGTTTGTTTCTTAATTTTTTTTTAAAGAGCATCAGCTGATTGTTGTGTTGTAGTTTTTTGAAAATGCGTCAACTGATAGTGTTTGTTTTGTTGTGTTTCTGCAGTCGAGTGCCGAGTGTCTGAATGAGCTCCCTCTGGACTATGAGCTGGCCGTTGGGGGTGTGGCTCTCAACGCCATGGTGATGAGTGATGATGTCATGGCGGGGGATGTGGGCGGCGCCCGTGATCCCGGGGTCAGGATGGTGGGTCTCCCTCAGGTCCTCCTCGACTCGGAGCCTCTGTCGCAAGACACAATGCCAACTGAACAGAGTGAGTGAATGATGGAGCGGTCTTTTGTGGAGAGCAAGGAGTATTGTGGGTCGTATATGCCCAAAAAGAGCATGCACGGATGAGAAAACCCCAAAGTAGTAGAAAAGTGTCATAACACTGCAAAACTGCTAAGAGGTATTGTCTTTTTTTCTATTTAAAAAATCTGAAAATTCTTAAATCAAGAAGCATTTTCCACACATGTAAAAAATTATTTTCAGAAATGAGTCAAAATTAAGAGAGTTTTTCCCATTAAAACAAGCTAAATAATCTGCCAATGGGTTAAATAAAATAAACTTATTTCAACGTGATTATTTTGATCACCCCATTGGCAGATTATTCAGCTTGTTTTAAGTACAAAACTTCTTATCTCATATCTCATTATTAAACTCATTATTGCTGTAAAATAAAACATTATTTTTACATGTCTAGAAAATGCTTCTTGTTTTAATAATGTTTTTGATATTTAGGTTAGCAACAGGAAATTTTCACTCCATCATAAGTCTATGGGTGCTGGTCATATAATTAGAATATCTTCAAAAAGTCTCAGTAAGGTTCATCATCATCAAAGCAGACAACCTGGGGTGTGTTTCCCGGCTAATAATTCTGACTTCAACTGTGTGTGTATATATATATATTTTCAAATTATGTTTAACAGAGCAAGGAAATTTTCACAGTATGTCTGATAATATTTTTTCTTCTGGAGAAAGTGTTATTTGTTTCATTTCGACTAGAATAAAAGCAGTTTTTAATTTTTTTAAAACCATTTTAAGGTCAATATTATTAGCCCCTTTAAGCTATATATTTTTTTGATAGTCTACAGAACAAACCATCGTTATACAATAACTTTCCTAATTACCCTAACCTGCCTAGTTAACCTAATTAACCTAGTTAAGCCTTTAAATGTCACTTTAAGCGGTATAGAAGTGTCTTAAAAAATATCTAGTCAAATGTTATTTACTGTCATCATGACAAAGATAAAATAAATCAGTTATTAGAAATGAGTTGTTAAAACTATTATGTTTAGAAATGTGTTGAAAAAAATCTTCTCTCTGTTAAACAGAAATTGGGGAAAAAAATAAACGAGGCTAATAATTCAGGGGGGCTAATAATTCTGACTTCAACTGTATATATTTATATAAAATGTGTGTATAAATTTAATAATTTTTCATTAATCGTAATCGAGTTAAAATGTTAACATGTGAATCTCAATTAATCGAGATTTTAATTTTAGGCCAAATCACCCAGCACTAACAAGGAGGGCAAGACACAAAAGCTCATTGCAAAAGAGGCTGGAAGTTTACAGAGCTCTGGTCCAAGCACATTAATAGAGAGGCGAACGGAGGAAAAATATGTGGTAGAAA
Organism: Danio kyathit; assembly: GCA_903798195.1. Lineage (NCBI taxonomy): Eukaryota > Metazoa > Chordata > Actinopteri > Cypriniformes > Danionidae > Danio > Danio kyathit. The sequence goes on from LR812541.1 coordinate 52,609,817, forward strand.
AAAACGTGTTCAAGCAATAGGGATAACCACACCCCGGGGAGAAATATGAAACAAATCCCATTCAAAAATGTGGAGGAGATTCACAAAGAGTGGACTGCAGCTGGAGTAAGTGCTTCAAGACCCACTACTCACAGACACATTCAAGACATGGGTTTCAGCTGTGGCATTCTTTGTGTCAGGCCACTCTTGAACAACATCAGCGTCAGAAGCGTCTCGCCTGGACTAAAGACTGGACCGCGGCTGAGTGCTCCAATCTTATGCTCTCTGGTGAAAGTCAATTTTGCATTTCTTTTGGAAATCAGGGTTCCAGAGTCAGGAGGAAGAGAGAAGAGGCACACAATCCACGTTGCTTGAGGTCCAGTGTAAAGTTTCCACAGTCAGTGATGGTTTGGGGTGCCATGTCATCTGCTGGTGTTGCTCCACTGTGTTTTCTCAGGTCCAAGGTCAACGCAGCTCTATACCAGGATGTTTTAGAGCATTTGATGATTCCTGTTGCTGACCAACTTTATGGAGATCCAGATTTCATTTTCCAGCAGGACACAGTGCCAATGCGACCCAGTACCTGGTTTAAGGACCATGGTATCCCTGTTGTTAATTGGCCAGCAAACTTGACTGACCTTAACCCCATAGAAAATCTAGTGTGAAGAGGAAGATGCGATATGCCAGACCCAACAATGCAGAAGAGCTGAAGGCCCTTATGAGAGCAACCTGGGCTCTCATAACTCCTGAGCAGTGCATAACACAGACCGATCCACTCCTTGTCACTGACGATCAAATTTCTGAAGACATTCTAATTGACCAGCACCTGTATAATATCATATTAACCAAGAGTTTTTTTATTTTAAATTCCTATGGAAGAAATTAAATTAAACATATTTTTAAATCCAGCCCTAATGCTCTCTTGTTCTCTTTCCTCCACAGGTGAGTTACAGCCAATAGCCAGTGGGAGTTCAGATGTCTCCCTGACGACAGGGGCGGGGCATTCAGATATTGACACGCCCACTGACGACCCAAAGTGCTGATCTGGCCACGCCCATAGATCAATAGTTTTTCTGAGTGCAGCGACGGGCTGAAAAGAGCTTTAACCTCAGTGGAAGTCTGGCCAACGTCTCGCTGTTTAACAAACACACTGCCTGTTACTTTCATTTCCTCTCTCTCTCTCTGAAAAGCAGGGTGAACTCTCTTCTTTCTCCCCTTAAGTGTGCACACTACAGTACACACTACAGTTATATACTTGAGCTAAAGCACTTGGCGGAAGTTCGACAATCAGATCATATCTCTATCTCTTTTCTACCGTCGCAGTGTTGTTCGCTGCCCGTTTTACCACTGTCTGTGATCCCGGCGCAGCGCAAAACAAAAACAAGGTGTTAAAGACTATTTTGAATCCCAAAAGATGTGGTTTATTTTTTTATAGAGAGGCGTTTTGATGTGCTTGAGTTCTGCAGTATTAAATACAAACAAAAAAAAAGGAGAGAGACAGACTGTGTCAGTATTTAGACTCCTTCCTTTTGGAGATTGGAGATTTTTTTTTTGCGGAATTTGGCCCTCACCAAAGACGCCTGGATGGACGTTGTGCGGGACAAAACTGTGGGACTTTCTAGGAAGTGCTCTTTGGATTGTGTGGAGCAGGTCATGTGATGTTTGCTGTGCATGCCACATGCCCGATCCACCTGTGCTGTCAATGGAGTTCCTTTAAAGGGATCGTTTACTCTCAAAACAACATTATTTACTCAGCCTGGTGTCATTTAGATCCCTTTATTTAAAACAAAAGGTCAACACACTGTAAAAAAAGCTATAAGTTATTTCACTTATTTTAAAAAATGAGTAAACCTGTTGCTTTTAAAGCGATTAGTTGACTTTACTTTAATAAAGTGAGTAAACCTGTTGCTTTTAAAGCGATTAGTTGACTTTACTTTAATAAAGTGAGTAAACCTGTTGCTTTTAAAGCGATTAGTTGATTTTACTTTAATAAAGTGAGTAAACCTGTTGCTTTTAAAGCGATTAGTTGACTTTACTTTAATAAAGTGAGTAAACCTGTTGCTTTTAAAGCGATTAGTTGACTTTAATAAAGTGAGTAAACCTGTTGCTTTTAAAGCGATTAGTTGACTTTAATAAAGTGAGTAAACCTGTTGCTTTTAAAGCGATTAGTTGACTTTAATAAAGTGAGTAAACCTGTTGCTTTTAAAGCGATTAGTTGACTTTAATAAAGTGAGTAAACCTGTTGCTTTTAAAGCGATTAGTTGACTTTACTTTAATAAAGTGAGTAAACCTGTTGCTTTTAAAGCGATTAGTTGACTTTAATAAAGTGAGTAAACCTGTTGCTTTTAAAGCGATTAGTTGAGTTTACTTTAATAAAGTGAGTAAACCTGTTGCTTTTAAAGCGATTAGTTGACTTTACTTTAATAAAGTGAGTAAACCTGTTGCTTTTAAAGCGATTAGTCAACTTTAATAAAGTGAGTAAACCTGTTGCTTTTAAAGCGATTAGTTGAATTTACTTTAATAAAGTGAGTAAACCTGTTGCTTTTAAAGCGATTAGTTGAATTTACTTTAATAAAGTGAGTAAACCTGTTGCTTTTAAAGTGATTAGTTGAATTTACTTTAATAAAGTGAGTAAACCTGTTGCTTTTAAAGCGATTAGTTGAATTTACTTTGATAAAGTGAGTAAACCTGTTGCTTTTAAAGTGATTAGTTGACTTTACTTTGATAAAGTGAGTAAACCTGTTGCTTTTAAAGTGATTAGTTGACTTTACTTTGATAAAGTGAGTAAACCTGTTGCTTTTAAAGTGATTAGTCGACTTTAATAAAGTGAGTAAACCTGTTGCTTTAAAAGCGATTAGTTGACTTTAATAAAGTGAGTAAACCTGTTGATTTTAAAGCGATTAGTTGACTTTACTTTAATAAAGTGAGTAAACCTGTTGCTTTTAAAGCGATTAGTTGATTTTACTTTAATAAAGTGAGTAAACCTGTTGCTTTTAAAGCGATTAGTTGACTTTACTTTAATAAAGTGAGTAAACCTGTTGCTTTTAAAGCGATTAGTTGACTTTAATAAAGTGAGTAAACCTGTTGCTTTTAAAGCGATTAGTTGACTTTAATAAAGTGAGTAAACCTGTTGCTTTTAAAGCGATTAGTTGACTTTAATAAAGTGAGTAAACCTGTTGCTTTTAAAGCGATTAGTTGACTTTAATAAAGTGAGTAAACCTGTTGCTTTTAAAGCGATTAGTTGACTTTACTTTAATAAAGTGAGTAAACCTGTTGCTTTTAAAGCGATTAGTTGACTTTAATAAAGTGAGTAAACCTGTTGCTTTTAAAGCGATTAGTTGAGTTTACTTTAATAAAGTGAGTAAACCTGTTGCTTTTAAAGCGATTAGTTGACTTTACTTTAATAAAGTGAGTAAACCTGTTGCTTTTAAAGCGATTAGTTGAATTTACTTTAATAAAGTGAGTAAACCTGTTGCTTTTAAAGCGATTAGTTGAATTTACTTTAATAAAGTGAGTAAACCTGTTGCTTTTAAAGTGATTAGTTGAATTTACTTTAATAAAGTGAGTAAACCTGTTGCTTTTAAAGCGATTAGTTGAATTTACTTTGATAAAGTGAGTAAACCTGTTGCTTTTAAAGTGATTAGTTGACTTTACTTTGATAAAGTGAGTAAACCTGTTGCTTTTAAAGTGATTAGTTGACTTTACTTTGATAAAGTGAGTAAACCTGTTGCTTTTAAAGTGATTAGTTGACTTTACTTTGATAAAGTGAGTAAACCTGTTGCTTTTAAAGCGATTAGTCAACTTTAATAAAGTGAGTAAACCTGTTGCTTTTAAAGCGATTAGTTGACTTTACTTTAATAAAGTGAGTAAACCTGTTGCTTTTAAAGCGATTAGTCAACTTTAATAAAGTGAGTAAACCTGTTGCTTTTAAAGCGATTAGTTGAGTTTACTTTAATAAAGTGAGTAAACCTGTTGCTTTTAAAGCGATTAGTCGACTTTAATAAAGTGAGTAAACCTGTTGCTTTTAAAGCGATTAGTTGACTTTACTTTGATAAAGTGAGTAAACCTGTTTTTTTAAAGCGATTAGTTGACTTTACTTTAATAAAGTGAGTAAACCTGTTGCTTTTAAAGCGATTAGTCGACTTTAATAAAGTGAGTAAACCTGTTTTTTTAAAGTGATTAGTTGACTTTACTTTAATAAAGTGAGTAAACCTGTTGCTTTTAAAGCGATTAGTCGACTTTAATAAAGTGAGTAAACCTGTTGCTTTTAAAGCGATTAGTTGACTTTACTTCAATAAAGTGAGTAAACCTGTTGCTTTTAAAGCGATTAGTTGACTTTACTTTAATAAAGTGAGTAAACCTGTTGCTTTTAAGGCGATTAGTTGACTTTAATAAAGTGAGTAAACCTGTTGCTTTTAAAGCGATTAGTTGACTTTACTTTAATAAAGTGAGTAAACCTGTTGCTTTTAAAGCGATTAGTTGACTTTAATAAAGTGAGTAAACCTGGTTGCTTTAAAAGTGATTAGTTGACTTAATTTTAAGGCAACGAGTTTATGCATTTTTTAAAAAGTGAATTCAACTTATTGCTTTTTAATGTGTAAAGGTAAATGACACACGTTACATTCAGATAAACAGAAACAGTCAGTGAACGACACACAAGTGAGTCAATGATCATTTTTCAGGTGCACTGTTCCTTTAAATCTGTAATCGTTCTTCCTGATTTGGTTTGACTGTATATTGTAAATAGGAGAATATTTTGTCCGTTCAGTTTCTCCTCAATTTGCCAAGTTTATCCGTCATGCACTTTATGTATTTAGAGATTGGATTTCATTTTGAGATTCAGATTTCGCCCACAGGTTTGTATATTCACGAACACACACACACAAACACGTGCAGTTCAGCTTAATTCACCTTAAACACACACACACACACACACACACACACACACACACACACACACACACACACACACACACACACACACACACACACACACACACACACACACACACACACACACACACACACGCTTTCTCAGAAGAGATTTGTTCCCTTTCATGCTCAGTATTTTGCACGTGTTTCAGTCAGACTGTGCTTTGAATATTAATAAATTTTAATGTTAATTTTTGTTGGGCTAACCTTGCTTGTTTTCATTTATGCAGCCGCCTTTGATGATGTCACAGGATTCCATCACATGATTCCAAAATGTTACATTGATTCTTTTTCAGTTAGACTGGAAATTCCGAAAACAATTAGTGAACATTCTATTCTTTTATTGTTTCTTTTTCAGTTAAACTGAGAATTATGAAAACAATTAGTGAACATTCTATTCTTTTCTTGTTTCTTTTTCAGTTAAACTGGGAATTCTGAAAACAATTAGTGAACATTCTATTCTTTTATTGTTTCTTTTTCAGTTAAACTGAGAATTATGAAAACAATTAGTGAACATTCTATTCTTTTATTGTTTCTTTTTCAGTTAAACTGAGAATTATGAAAACAATTAGTGAACATTCTATTATTTTATTGTTTCTTTTTCAGTTAAACTGAGAATCCCAAAAACAATTAGTGAACATTCTATTCTTTTATTGTTTCTTTTTCAGTTAAACTGAGAATTATGAAAACAATTAGTGAACATTCTATTCTTTTCTTGTTTCTTTTTCAGTTAAACTGGGAATTCTGAAAACAATTAGTGAACATTCTATTCTTTTATTGTTTCTTTTTCAGTTAAACTGAGAATCCCAAAAACAATTAGTGAACATTCTATTCTTTTATTGTTTCTTTTCAGTTAGACTGAGAATCCCGAAAACAATTAGTGAACATTCTATTCTTTTATTGTTTCTTTTTCAGTTAAACTGAGAATCCCGAAAACAATTAGTGAACATTCTATTCTTTTCTTGTTTCTTTTTCAGTTAAACTGAGAATTATGAAAACAATTAGTGAACATTCTATTATTTTATTGTTTCTTTTTCAGTTAAACTGAGAATTATGAAAACAATTAGTGAACATTCTATTCTTTTATTGTTTCTTTTTCAGTTAAACTGAGAATTATGAAAACAATTAGTGAACATTCTATTCTTTTCTTGTTTCTTTTTCAGTTAAACTGGGAATTCTGAAAACAATTAGTGAACATTCTATTCTTTTATTGTTTCTTTTTCAGTTAGTCTGAGAATCCCAAAAACAATTAGTGAACATTCTATTCTTTTATTGTTTCTTTTTCAGTTAAACTGAGAATCCCGAAAACAATTAGTGAACATTCTATTCTTTTCTTGTTTCTTTTTCAGTTAAACTGAGAATTATGAAAACAATTAGTGAACATTCTATTATTTTATTGTTTCTTTTTCAGTTAAACTGAGAATTATGAAAACAATTAGTGAACATTCTATTCTTTTATTGTTTCTTTTTCAGTTAAACTGAGAATCCCGAAAACAATTAGTGAACATTCTATTCTTTTATTGTTTCTTTTTCAGTTAGACTGGGAATTTCGAAAACAATTAGTGAACATTCTATTCTTTTATTGTTTCTTTTTCAGTTAAACTGAGAATCCCGAAAACAATTAGTGAACATTCTATTCTTTTATTGTTTCTTTTTCAGTTAAACTGAGAATTATGAAAACAATTAGTGAACATTCTATTCTTTTATTGTTTCTTTTTCAGTTAAACTGAGAATCCCGAAAACAATTAGTGAACATTCTATTCTTTTATTGTTTCTTTTTCAGTTAAACTGAGAATTATGAAAACAATTAGTGAACATTCTATTCTTTTATTGTTTCTTTTTCAGTTAAACTGAGAATCCCGAAAACAATTAGTGAACATTCTATTCTTTTATTGTTTCTTTTTCAGTTAAACTGAGAATTATGAAAACAAATAGTGAACATTCTATTCTTTTATTGTTTCTTTTTCAGTTAAACTGAGAATTCCGAAAACAATTAGTGAACATTCTATTCTTTTATTGTTTCTTTTTCAGTTAAACTGAGAATTCCGAAAACAATTAGTGAACATTCTATTCTTTTATTGTTTCTTTTTCAGTTAAACTGAGAATCCCGAAAACAATTAGTGAACATTCTATTCTTTTATTGTTTCTTTTTCAGTTAAACTGAGAATTATGAAAACAAATAGTGAACATTCTATTCTTTTATTGTTTCTTTTTCAGTTAAACTGAGAATTCCGAAAACAATTAGTGAACATTCTATTCTTTTATTGTTTCTTTTTCAGTTAAACTGAGAATCCCGAAAACAATTAGTGAACATTCTATTCTTTTATTGTTTCTTTTTCGGTTTAACTGAGAATTCCGAAAACAATTAGTGAACATTCTATTCTTTTATTGTTTCTTTTTCAGTTAAACTGAGAATTCCGAAAACAATTAGTGAACATTCTATTCTTTTATTGTTTCTTTTTCAGTTAAACTGAGAATCCCGAAAACAATTAGTGAACATTCTATTCTTTTATTGTTTCTTTTTCAGTTAAACTGAGAATTATGAAAACAAATAGTGAACATTCTAATCTTTTATTGTTTCTTTTTCGGTTTAACTGAGAATTCCGAAAACAATTAGTGAACATTCTATTCTTTTATTGTTTCTTTTTTGGTTAAACTGAGAATTCCGAAAACAATTAGTGAACATTCTATTCTTTTATTGTTTCTTTTTCAGTTAACTGAGAATCCCGAAAACAATTAGTGAACATTCTATTCTTTTATTGTTTCTTTTTCAGTTAACTGAGAATCCCGAAAACAATTAGTGAACATTCTATTCTTTTATTGTTTCTTTTTCAGTTAGTCTGAGAATCCCGAAAACAATTAGTGAACATTCTATTCTTTTATTGTTTCTTTTTCGGTTAAACTGAGAATTCCGAAAACAAATAGTGAACATTCTAATCTTTTATTGTTTCTTTTTCGGTTTAACTGAGAATTCCGAAAACAATTAGTGAACATTCTATTCTTTTATTGTTTCTTTTTTGGTTTAACTGAGAATTCCGAAAACAATTAGTGAACATTCTATTCTTTTATTGTTTCTTTTTCAGTTAAACTGAGAATCCCGAAAACAATTAGTGAACATTCTATTCTTTTATTGTTTCTTTTTCAGTTAAACTGAGAATCCCGAAAACAATTAGTGAACATTCTATTCTTTTATTGTTTCTTTTTCAGTTAGTCTGAGAATCCCGAAAACAATTAGTGAACATTCTATTCTTTTATTGTTTCTTTTTCGGTTAAACTGAGAATTCCGAAAACAATTAGTGAACATTCTATTCTTTTATTGTTTCTTTTTCAGTTAGTCTGAGAATCCCGAAAACAATTAGTGAACATTCTATTCTTTTATTGTTTCTTTTTCGGTTAAACTGAGAATTCCGAAAACAATTAGTGAACATTCTATTCTTTTATTGTTTCTTTTTCGGTTAAACTGAGAATTCCGAAAACAATTAGTGAACATTCTATTCTTTTATTGTTTCTTTTTCGGTTAAACTGAGAATTCCGAAAACAATTAGTGAACATTCTATTCTTTTATTGTTTCTTTTTCAGTTAAACTGAGAATTATGAAAACAAATAGTGAACATTCTATTCTTTTATTGTTTCTTTTTCAGTTAGTCTGAGAATCCCGAAAACAATTAGTGAACATTCTATTCTTTTCTTGTTTCTTTTTCAGTTAAACTGAGAATTATGAAAACAAATAGTGAACATTCTAAGCTTTTATTGTTTCTTTTTCGGTTTAACTGAGAATTCCGAAAACAATTAGTGAACATTCTATTCTTTTATTGTTTCTTTTTCAGTTAAACTGAGAATTCCGAAAACAATTAGTGAACATTCTATTCTTTTATTGTTTCTTTTTCAGTTAAACTGAGAATTCCGAAAACAATTAGTGAACATTCTATTCTTTTATTGTTTCTTTTTCTGTTAAACTGAGAATTATGAAAACAAATAGTGAACATTCTATTCTTTTATTGTTTCTTTTTTGGTTTAACTGAGAATTCCGAAAACAATTAGTGAACATTCTATTCTTTTATTGTTTCTTTTTCAGTTAAACTGAGAATCCCGAAAACAATTAGTGAACATTCTATTCTTTTATTGTTTCTTTTTCGGTTAAACTGAGAATTCCGAAAACAATTAGTGAACATTCTATTCTTTTATTGTTTCTTTTTCAGTTAAACTGAGAATTATGAAAACAATTAGTGAACATTCTATTCTTTTATTGTTTCTTTTTCAGTTAAACTGAGAATCCCGAAAACAATTAGTGAACATTCTATTCTTTTATTGTTTCTTTTTCAGTTAAACTGAGAATCCCGAAAACAATTAGTGAACATTCTATTCTTTTATTGTTTCTTTTTCAGTTAAACTGAGAATCCCGAAAACAATTAGTGAACATTCTATTCTTTTATTGTTTCTTTTTCAGTTTAACTGGGAATTCTGAAAACAATTAGTGAACATTCTATTCTTTTATTGTTTCTTTGTCAGTTAAACTGAGAATTATGAAAACAATTAGTGAACATTCTATTCTTTTATTGTTTCTTTTTCAGTTTAACTGGGAATTCTGAAAACAATTAGTGAACATTCTATTCTTTTATTGTTTCTTTGTCAGTTAAACTGAGAATTATGAAAACAATTAGTGAACATTCTAATCTTTTATTGTTTTTTTCAGTTAAACTGAGAATTCCGAAAACAATTAGTGAACATTCTATTCTTTTATTGTTTCTTTGTCAGTTAAACTGAGAATTATGAAAACAATTAGTGAACATTCTAATCTTTTATTGTTTTTTTCAGTTTATTTTTTATTCTATTGATATTTGAATCCTGACTGCAGTGTTTATGATGACAGGAACATGTTTTTTTTTCATGGTTTTTTGGCTGTATTGAAGGTGCAGCATGTAAGTTTGATGCCAAGTGGTTGAACTAGGTATTGTATTCCTGGTTCAAAACACACACAAGCACAGATTGAGTTGCAACAGGAGTGTGCCTGACTATAGAGCCTAAACGCTGATTTATGGCTGATTTGAATAGTGAAATAATATCAACGGCACCCGATAGAAGGAATATTTTTATATTAAAATGAGTTTTTGTTCTAACCAACACCTGAAATGTATATTTTATCAGGTACACCTCATGTGCCTTATTCAGTGCTAAATGCTAATAATGTGAGTTTGAATGCCATTTTTACATCACATTTATTGGCGTACTACTGAAATCAGCAACAGATAGTTCACCTCAGATCTGCAAAATACAATAACTTTAGATCTGTGACTCAGTGCACATATCAACCAACACATATCAGTAATTCAGCATCTACATTTAATAATGTTAAAGAGGTTTAATATGTTTTAATTAGGTTATAAAACACATGTTCAAACATAATATCTGACTTCAGCATTGTTTTTCAGATAAACAAGAATGTTCACTGAGCATGTTTCTGAAATATCTGCACACATATGATGGTGTGTTTATACTTTACAAGAGTCAAACACTCACATACATCACCTTTAAGGATGATTTTGGTCTTGAAGAGGGTTTTCGGGCTCATTTCTCTTTTTAACTGAGATGCAAAGACATGAAACGTTTAGTTCAGTTTGCGCATATGAACATAAGCTGAGCAGAAAGATGTCAGGAAGAATCATTTACAGACGAGCAAAACAAATGTCGCTCCTCAACGCTTGAGCAGACGCGAGGAACTGCTGAACAGACGTGGAAGAGAGTGACGTGCAGTTTCTGGAGTAATGATTAAAGAGATTATTCATCCAAAAATGATAAAGATAATGTTCGCTTACCCACCCTCAGGCCAGCCAACATGTTTTCCTTCAGTAGAACATTAGAGATTTTCAGCTGAATCTGCAGTCCTTGCGATTCACTTGATGCAAGTCAAAGATACAGGCAGAAATGTGAGGAAGCTTAAACTCTCGATTGTCATGTATGCATTGCGGATGAGGGGTGGAACTATACATGAAATTCACAGTTCAGTACGCTTTTAGTTTTTTAAGTCAGTTTGGTCAGTTTTGAAATATTTTATATTTCAGGCTATAAATGTGCGTGAATTAACAGTTTTCTGTATTTTGTGATTCGTGTTTTTATTTCCCCGTTTATTTATGTTTTGAATTCCATTATGGGATCTTGATCTTTCTTCACAACAACTTTTAACCTTGAAAAGTAACAAAAAGTGACTTTTATGAACATTTTTAAGTAGCAGTAGGGTTGGGTCGATAGACGATGCCATCGCCGAAGGCCGATAGACATCATGATGCTGAGCCGGCGTCACGATCCTCCACCCCGCCCCCGTCACAGCAGCACAGCGGCCCCGTTTACACTAAGGGCCCGTTTACACTAATGCGTTTTTGTTTTGAAACGACGTTTTAGATCAAAAATGATCCGCGTATACACTAGCGTTTCATCTACGCTGGTTGAACGATGAACGCGAGCGATTAGCGAGTGCTAGAACAATAGCTTGCCTCTTGTGAATATATGCAGCTGCTGTAGTAAAAAAGGCAGAGTTTAACTGCACAATGGCGCCTAAAACGGACAATAGTGCAAACAACGCTCCCATTTCTGTGTCCATGTTGTTGTTTACAGTGAAGGCTGGTCTGCCGTCTTCCGGTAGCGTTATAGTCATGTGATAGGGGCTTGACGAATAAGGTAAGGATATGCAATGATCCAAAAGCCCCAATCAGGTAGCGAATGTCTGCAGCCACGCCTCTGTTTTCAGATGTCTCCGTTTTCCCCCATCCACACTGAGATGGAGCAGCAGCGTTTTAGAATGAAAACGACCTCTCCAGCGTTTCCAAAACGCTTCGTTTTTGGGGCTCGAAAACGCCGGCGCAGTGTGGACGGATGGTGTAACCGTAGCAAAACTTATGCGTTTTTGACAAAAACGCATTAGTGTAAACGGGGCCTAAGGCGGTACTCACACTATGTACAGTTGCCTTGAACCGGGCCAAAGCACGCTTGTACCCCCTCCGGTCTCCCCCGACGGCCTGTACTCACATTACATTCAGGCCTGGGCACGCTTACGTCATCGATGATGCGCTGTTCAGTAAGCGCTCTCGCTCAGCACAGTGGAAATTTCTTTAGTTATATCGTTTAAGTCGTTTGATATGCGGTGACACGCAGTCAAATATTTTGCCGAACAGATCAGCCACATTTGACGCTCATAAACAATCATAAAGTCCTCGTTCTGCAGGAATTAGGAGGTTTGCTGAAGGTGCAGCTGTCGTGCAGTGAGGGGTTTGCGTCTTTAATAAACTACGACAGTTCAATATAATCCAAGTTCAATGTAATCCATATCAAACGGTCCCGTAAAAGTCACATCTCGCTTTCAGTTTTGAGCTCAGGCACGCTTGCACTCACACACAAGAATTCCGCGCCTGAGCCCAAGTGAACTGCGCTCAGGCCTACCACTTCCAACTGGGCCAACACTGGCCAAGTGAACCGTGCCTGAGCCCGATTCAGAGCACTCACACTTCTCAAACAATCCGGGAAACGGGCCTGGGCACGGTTCGGATAGCATAGTGTGAGTAAGCCCTAATACAGCTTAGTTTTAAGATGGTATTTTAGAACGAAAATGATCCACGTCCACACTGGTGTTTCATCTAGCATTTCTGAAAAGCCCTCCGTCCACACTATAGCTGAAACACACACACACACTGGCATGCGCTGCAGTGTACATGTGCGTCTGAGCTCCAGGCAGTCAGCGAGTGCTTTGAGCACAAAACCCCAGAGAGCAGTGCACGTCAGACAGTTTATCAAAGATGTACCGCTGGACGGCGGCTCACTATAGTTGTTAAACATGATATGTAATTAATCTTGTATCTAATGACTCTGGTCTTTTGAATCTATCAGGTAACGTGTCACAGCGTCAGTACACTGCTTCAATCTATCGCCTTTCACACTTGTACTTAGTAATTTTAGCGAAAACCTCAGATACTGTTGGTTGGTTCCTGTTGGTTGTGCACATTTTTTACCAACCAAGTTTGTGGACGCCATTATAAGGACACAGATCACTCTCCCTAGTCATGCCAGAGTCCTGCTGAAAGAGTGATTGACGGGGTAATTTGTGTGTAACTTATCTTTATTTATTTATGATTTGGTTATGAGTAAAACAAAAACCTTGCGGGTCAGGTAGTTGAAACGGTAGGCTTCAAATAATCCGTTATTAATTAATGATTTATAAATAATTTATTCACTATGATGCCGATGCCATCGTCCATCACAATGTTGCACATTAGACATCATACGATGCCAAATTGGTCGACATTGCCCAACCCTAGTTTGCAGTGCTATATTGTGTGTGTTATTGTTGTATATTACGCTACAAAAACCTTGTAATAAGCTGCCAGTACATTTTCTGTTATTTTACTTATTATATTATTTCAAACTACTCAAATGCCAATAAATCTCACTTTAAACTGAAGAGTTGAATTTTCAACATCATAAGTTGACAGCAGAGCTCAGCATCCCATAATGCAATTCACAACTGTAAATAAACGGAAAACACTTGTGAATCAGTAAATACAGAAACTGTTAATTAACAGATATTTTTCTTTTACAGTGTAATAATGATCTTGATTGTTGTCTACCTACAGTGCAATCAGGATTTATGAGCCACATCTGAAGCCATTAAACCATCTGAGACGTTCATGCTGATCAGAAATTTGTTATCAAGTTTAGTTTAGGGCACTGATGACTATTTAGAAGGCTGCCGGTCAATTTGATATACTAGTTTTTTGTAGGCGAGGCCTAATTTAATTGGAGTATTGACAAATTATGCACATGAGAAATAATCTGCCAATAGGGTAAGCAAAATAACCTTGTGTTTTTTTTTTGACATAATATTATTCCACTTACCCTATTATCAGAATTTGCTTGTTTAAAAAAAATCACAGCAGCTCAGTGGTAAGCACTGTGAGTCTCGGCTGAGTCAGTGTGCGTTTCAGTGTGGAGTTTGCATGTTCTCCCTGTGTTGGTGTGGGTTTCCTCCGGGTGCTCCGGTTTTCCCCACAGTCCAAACACATGCGCTATAGGGGAATTGATGAACTAAATTGGCTGTAGTGTATGAGTGTGTGTAAATGTAAGTGTGTCCCAGTGTTGGGTTGTGGCTGGAAGGGCATTCGCTGCATAAAACGCATGCTGGAACTGTTGGCAGTTCATTCCGCTGTGGCGACCCCTGATTAATGAGAGACTGAGCCGAATGAATGAAAAAAAAATCACTTAATTTTGACATTATTTCTGAAAACAAGACAATGTTTTTTTCTTATTTAGAAAATGCTTCTTGATTTAAGAAATTTGAGATATTTGCACTAGAAACAAGACTCATCTAAGTACGATAAGCATTTTTGCAGTGCATTTTGGATCTTCAGAACCCCAACAAACACCTCAGAAAGTACAAAATGCTTAAAATGAAAGTATTACTCAATTACTCATCTCAGGACGAGTATTTTCATAGGCATTTACTCTGCAAACAGAAAATTCCTCTTCACTTTTCCAGGCATGACCTACAAGTTATTGACGGTTTCTTTCAGCCTCTCATTGGCTCAGAGAGTGTTCTGGAAGTGTGTTGAAGCATCTCTGACACCTCTGAGACTCTCCAATCACTTATTTAGATGACTTGCTTCCATACGAATGTGTAAACCGTACCCCTCCTACTCAGAATTGTTTGCCGACGCCTTATTCTGCGATGCTGAAGTGCAATTAGTGGTGGCTCAGTGGTTAGCACTGTCACCTCACAGCAAGAAGGTCGCTGGTTCAAGTCCTGGGTCAGTTGGCATTTCTGTGTGGAGTTTGCATGTTCTCCTCGTGTTGGCGTGGGTTTCCTCCGGGTGCTCTGGTTTCCCCCACAGTCCAAACACCTGCTCTATAGAGCAATTGATGAACTAAATTGGCTGTAGTGTATGAGTGTGTGTAAATGTAAGTGTGTCCCAGTGTTGGGTTGTGGCTGGAAGGGCATTCGCTGCATAAAACACATGCTGGAACTGTTGGCAGTTCATTCCGCTGTGGCGACCCTGATTAATAAGAGACTGAGCCGAATGAATGAAAGAAAATCACTTAATTTTGACATTATTTCTGAAAACAAGACAATGTTTTTTCTTATTTAGAAAATGCTTCTTGATTTAAGAAATTTGAGATATTTGCACTAGATACAAGACTAATCTAAGTGAGATAAGCAGTTTTGCAGTGCATTTTGGATCTTCAGAACCCCAACAAACACCTCAGAAAGTACAAAATGCTTAAAATGAAAGTATTACTCAATTACTCATCTCAGGACGAGTATTTTCATAGGCATTTACTCTGCAAACAGAAAATTCCTCTTCACTTTTCCAGGCATGATCTACAAGTTATTGACGGTTCCTTTCAGCCTCTCATTGGCTCAGAGAGTGTTCTGGAAGTGTGTTGAAGCATCTCTGACACCTCTGAGATTCTCCAATCACTTATTTAGATGACTTGCTTCGATACGAATATGTAAACCGTACCCCTCCTACTCAGAATTGTTTGCCGACGCCTTATTCTGCGATGCTGAATAGCGATTAGTGGTGGCTCAGTGGTTAGCACTGTCACCTTACAGCAAGAAGGTCGCTGGTTCAAGTCCTGGGTCAGTTGGCGTTTCTGTGTGGAGTTTGCATGCTCTCCTCGTGTTGGCGTGGGTTTCCTCCGGGTGCTCCGGTTTCCTCCACAGTCCATAGTGTATGTGTGTGAATGAGAGTGTATGGGTGTTTTCCAGTGGCTGGAAGCAGTGGTGTAGTCGGGGCTATACGCACGTATACTCAGTATGCTTACTTTTTGTCATGAGTTGTTTGGGTATTACCACTTCTGAGGATCAATAATTGCGTATACCCTCGGTATACTCACTTGTTTTTCTGATTAAACTTCCCTAATTTATGTGCATTCATGTCCTCTTTAACTGTATACCAAAGGTTTTTTAACTCGCATCTTAATTTGTTGCATTTTTGTTGCAACTGGTGCGGTTTTGTTTAACTTGTGCTATTCCCCGCCTCTGATGACTGCAGCAGCTGTGAGAAAATTTCGTGAGAGTTTTTCGAAGACCACAAGTCAACTAAATGATGTCTCGCTGAAACGTTCAGGTAAATTTGTGAAACAGCATGGGCGTCGCTTTACCCTCCTATATTTCTATTCAGCCCCCTTAAAGGTTTTAGCGCATGAACTGTACTCTACTAACTGATCGCCTCAGTCCTCTTTAATTTTGATATGAAAACAGTGGCAGACTTCCGCCGCTCCGTTTTCAGCTCGTTTTTCATTTAATCAGCAAACCACATTAGTTCAGGGTTAGAGAAATCCTAAAATCGCCCCTGTAAAACAATATTTCACATGTCTTAATCGTGCCTACTGCTACAGGGAACAAAAACACTAAAAACGATGAGGCAAAGACTACTCATAAATCGCGTAACAATATGCGACTTAAAAAGGGTAACTACTAGTATATAACAGCGACAACAGAAGACAGACTCCTAATAGTTTGGTTTAGCATGTACGAATGTGACAATCAAAAATAATGGCTGATTGATGTTTAAAGGAACCTATTAAATGTAAAGTAATAAGCCAGTAAAGAAAGTAAGTTAAAAATCTGTCTTTCCATGTCAACTCAATTGTTGTAACTATCTTGATTGACTTTTTTTTTTTATATTAAAATGATTAAATAAGCTACATACTGTATAAATACAGCCAATCTCCGAGTCTGCTGGGGGGAGCACTATTAGCTAAACATAAATCATTAAATAAGATTAGGCTATTAGCATCTCCCTTTAAAACGAACAAATTTGTTTGACTTTTTAAATGGATAGTTTACGCAAAAAATGAAAATTGTCATCATTTACTCAACCTTTTGTTCCAAACAGGTTTGTCTTTTTTTCCTTCTGTTGAACACAAAAGAAGATATTTTGAAGAAAACTGGAAACCTGTAACCATTGACTTACATTGACATAGTATTTGTTTTTCCTTTTGTGGAAGTTAATGGTTACAGGTAACTGATGTAAAAAAAATATATATGTATATAACAGAGAGAGAAAGAGAGCTAATGAATCAAAGAAGCATTGACATTCATCATTTCTTTGGGTCGGGTGTAATAGAACAGCACCTTTTTTTTTTTTGGACTACACCACTGGCTGGAAGGACATCCACTGCGTAAAACATGCTGGAATAGTTGACGGTTCTTTCCGCTGTGGCGACCCCTGATTAATAAAGGGACTAAGCTGAAAATAAAATAAATGAATTTAGTAATCATGAGTACATAATTATTTGAGTATTAATGCTCTAGTTTGTGCATTTATTTGCTAAAAGTACTGTTATTAAAAAATAATTTATTAAAATAAACTTTAAAAGTGAATATATATAGTAAAGTGTCAGTTATTAATTGAAAGATTCATTTTCATTATTACTCCAGTCTACGGTGTCACTCAATCTTTCAGAAATCATTGTAATCTTCTGATTTGATGGCCAGGAAACATTTGATTTGTTTTATTAGGAAGCTGTGATGCAACACGGGGAGAACATGCAAACTCCACACAGAAATGCCAACTGACCCAGCCGGGACTTGAATCAGCAACCTTCTCGCTGTGAGGTGATTGTGCTACCCACTGCTCCTCCATGATGCCCCAAAAATGCCCTTTTATACTTGGTATTTAGTCTTGTTTCTAGATAACTAAAAAAATTGTAAATCAAGAAGCGTTTTCTAGACAATTACAAAGTAATGTTTCATTTTCAGTGAATTTTTCCCTAAAACAACCAAAATAATGAGAAGGAAACAAAAATAATCCCACTTTTGACTCATGTGCCACAATGCCACAGCCATATCACCCTGCAGCCCAAGACCGGTTACTCGCTGAAGCTAAGCAGGGCTGAGCCTGGTTAGTATCTGGATGGGAGACCACATGGGAAAACTAGGTTGCTGTTGGAAGTGGTGTTAGAGAGGGCAGCAGGGGGCGCTCAACCTGTGGTCTATATGAGTCGTAATGCCCCAGTAAAAGTGAAGGGGACACTACACTGTCAGTGGGCGCCGTCTTTCGGATGAGACGTTAAACTGAGGTCCTGACTCTCTGTGGTCATTAAAAATCCCATGGCACTTCTCGTAAAAGAGTAGGGGTGTAACCCCGGTGTCCTGGCCAAAGTCCCTCAATCGGCACTTACCCATCATGGCCTCCTAATCATCCCCATCAACCGAATTGGCTCTATCACTGTCTCTTCACTCCACCAATAGCTGGTGTGTGGTGAGCGCACTGGCGCCGTTGTCCTGTGGCTGCCGTCGCATCATTCAAGTGGATGCTACACACTGGTGGTGGTGTGGAGAGACCCCCCTCATGATTGTGAAGCGCTTTGGGTGTATGGCCATACACAATAAATGTGCAATATAAATACACATTACATTACATAATGTCATTTATTTTATTCAATGTTTTCAATTTTTACAGTACATTTACAATCATACGATGTTCTTTAAAAGCATTTACTTAATATACAAATTTAACTGATATGCATGTACCTGCATATAAAAATATTTTTATTTTGACTTATTAGTTATTATATATCAGCAATTTGACTTATTAGTTAGTCAGTATATTTGACTTGTGTCAAATATAAAAATGTAAGAATTTGTAGATATTTAGCCCACAAACAAGACAAGAATTATTAGCAAGACAAGTATTTTTTCAGTGTAGAACTCTTCTGTAACACTACCAATGCAAATGTAAATTTTGATCAATTTAATGCATATTTTGGCTAAATCTAAGGGTGTAAATCAGGGGTGTCCAAACTTTTTCGTATGAAGGGCCAAAAACCAGGTAGGAATTGAGAGCTATAATATCACATCAAGGTTGGGCCTTGATCGGTCATATACGAGTCGCAGATGTGAGGCACGTGTGAACTGGTTAATAATGAAATCAAATAATTATAGTACAATAATTAAGTAAATTTTAAGCCATCTCGCGGCCCACCTGCAGGATCGCTGAGGCACACTTGTGGCCACCGCGGCCCACCGGTTGAGAATCCCTGCTGTAAATGACTCTCTTCAGCCATTCACGTCTGTGGTATAGTGGATTATTTACATTGTTTTCAGAAGAATGATTACTATTATACTGTTATGTGTGTGTGTGTACAGTGTTTCAGACGAGTGATTTGATTGGCCGTGTGTTTTCTGTCAGATAAGTAAGTAATCTGATTGGCTGTTTGTTCTCAGTCAGATGGAAAATTGCCATAAGTCATTTTTTTCACAATAATATTTAAAAACAAATAGAAAACATTACTTTAAATCATACTAACTAATGCAGTATATTTTTTAAAATTACAACTTCTTACAATAAAACATTAACAATCACATTTATAACACAGTGGAGTTCAATGCTGAATACACTAATCAAGCTGAACCTGCCGTTGCCTTCATTTGCTCACTGATGTCTCTGCATTGTTTTCTGTTCATTGGATGACAGCATATACATATTATTAAGATACTGTTAAGATGAAATTTGATCCATTTAAAACATTTCATCGAAGCATTTGATTTCATTTTTTTGTAGCTTTGCAATAAAACAAACAATCAGAATGTTACATTAAATTAGAAATGACAGTCCCTTAACCATTCCCATCATTCTCCTTTTCTCAGATGGGATGGTGGGCCAAATCAAAGGTTACCATGGGCTAACTTTGGCCCGCGGGCCCTATTTTTGGCATCTCTGGTTTAATTGAATAATAGACTTGCTTTCTCTGGAGTGTACTCATGCAGGCGTCCACAAGGGGGCAGCACCTGCATTATGAATTGACCTACACACAAACCACAGGGTTTAATTTAAATGGACACACTGCTTTTAGGATTTAGTATACGGCTATTTTTCCTGTGCAAAACGTGCCAGGTTGATCAATCACATTCATCCTTGAGGCATTTTTTTGGGGCAGATTTATTAGATTAGATTCAACTGTATTGTCATTACACAAGTACAAGGCAACGCAATGCAGTTTAGGCCTAACCAGGAGCAGCAAGTTAAAAGTGCAATTACAGAAAACTGAGTAATATTGACAGATGGATGTGCTATGAACATACAAGTTGTCTTAACTAATCAGATATTTACAAATAGACGAACATTACTGTGCAGGTTGCTATTAATAATCAGGGATATGCAGTTATTGGTCAGTCCGACACTCACTCTGCATCTGTCCAATGGTCAGGTCTCTGTCCAGTCAATCAGTGCCTGAACACAACACACAGTTCACATTAAACTCATGACTGTAAATGACTCTCTTCAGCCATTTACAACTGTGGTATAGTGGATTATTTACATGTGTGTGTATAGTGTTTCAGACGATTTGATTGGCCGTGTGTGCTCTGTCAGACGAGTAATCAGATTGGCCGTGTGTGCTCTCTCAGACATGTGATCTGATTGGCCGTGTGTGCTCTGTCAGACGAGTGATCTGATTGGCCGTGTGTGCTCTGTCAGACGAGTGATCTGATTGGCCGTGTGTGCTCTCTCAGACATGTGATCTGATTGGCCGTGTGTGCTCTGTCAGACGAGTGATCTGATTGGCCATGTGTGCTCTCTCAGACATGTGATCTGATTGGCTGTGTGTGCTCTGTCAGACGAGTGATCTGATTGGCCATGTGTGCTCTCTCAGACATGTGATCTGATTGGCCGTGTGTGCTCTGTCAGACGAGTAATCTGACTGGCCGTGTGTGCTCTCTCAGACATATTATCTGATTGGCTGTGTGTGCTCTGTCAGACGAGTAATCAGATTGGCCGTGTGTGCTCTCTCAGACATGTGATCTGATTGGCCGTGTGTTTTCTATCAGACGAGTAATCTGACTGGCCGTGTGTGCTCTCTCAGACATATTATCTGATTGGCCGTGTGTGCTCTGTCAGACGAGTAATCTGATTGGCCGTGTGTGTTCTCTCAGACATGTGATCTGATTGGCCATGTGTCCTCTGTCAGATGAGTGATCTGATTGGCCGTGTGTGCTCTTTCAGACGTAATCTGATTGGTCAGTGTGTCTTCTGTCAGATGAGTGATCTGATTGGCCGTGTGTGCTCTGTCAGACGAGTGATCTGATTGGCCGTGCATCTTCTGTCTGACGAGTGATCTGATTGGTTAGTGTCTTGCCTGCCAGCTGTAGGAGTTTGGGGACATTGCAGGACAGTAAGAGGTTTAATATCATTCTGAACCAGCCATCCCAGTACTTCTCTGCTTTGGAATTATCGATCCTCTATCTGTACACACTGCACGGCTAACACACACACACACACACACTTTGCCTGTTTACATCATTGCATGCATAAATGATCAAAATATTAATGACATGGTGTGCATCAAAATCCTATATCTTTAAATGAAATGAATATTTTCATCATGGTCTCCAAGATCAACGATTTGAGGCGTTCTCTGATGATCTTAAAGCTATTATTATATAACTACGATCACTCCAATTTGCTTTGCTTCTATTCCTGTTTTTCTTAGGGAACTTTAAAACCGACGTGAGGAAAACATGAGAATCTTACAAGAAATGGAGGTAAACAAAAAAAATAATCATACTGCTGGGGTATGAATAATTTCAGGCTTGACTATGTTATTATATAACTGGCACCATAATGATTGCATTGCAGTATGCATTATCCATTAGCATTGCAATACATCCAAAAAGTCATTTGGGAAAGAAACCAAACCATTTTTAAGTGCAAAACATTTTGACATTTGGTGTATGTGCATGTATTTTTCTTCTCAAAAAGTAAAATGTCAAGGTAAAGCAATAACATTCCACACACTAGTATTAAAGTCTTAGAATAGTAATAAAGTCAATGCCTTCATTTATTAATGATTGCTACAATTGCTATACCATCACAGACAGACTACATCTCTTAATATCTCAGTTCTCCTGCTTCTCCTCACATTCTAAAACTGTGACAGCAATGCACATTAACGCATGCAATGCTTGCAAGTCAATGCATGACATAAAATACACTGATTATGCTTGATAATGTACAGAAACACACAGACTGTACTGTGGTGTGTTTTCAGAGTAATCTGTCTCACTCACCTTCCCATCAGCTCAGGTGCTGCTGACAGTCATTACTGGTCACTAGGCAACCAAAGCCCTGCCACTGATCCATCATCAACTTTAAATAATATGACACGTAAAGTGGATTTAATGAGAACCTATTAAATGATCAAGTTGTAGATTAGAAATCACTGCTTTTCCCAAATGCTAACATGGGTTTACTTTTATAATCTGATATTTTGAAAAGAGGAGATTATTATTATTATTATTATTATTATTATAGGTATTGTTTTGCAGTCTGTATTGTTTTCCTTTTAATCTCAACTCAATTTCTCTATAAAGCACTTTGAACATCACACGTGGAACCAAAGTGATGTACAGAAAAAGGAAAATATATATATATATATATATATATATATATATATATATATATATATATATATATATATAAACAAAAACAATATATAAGGAGTTATGTATAAATGTAAACTACATGTGTATATATAAGAAAATTTATACTGTGAATATATATATATATATATATATATATATATATATATATATATATATATATATATATATATATATATATATATATATATATATATATATATATATTATATATACACTCACTGGTCTGAGTGTATATATAATATCTGGTTTTATAAGGTACACCTGTCCTACTGCTCGTTAACGCAAATTTCTATATCAGCCAATCACATGGCAGCAACTCAACGCATTTAGGCATGTAGACATGGTCAAGACGACCTGCTGCAGTTCAAAGCGAGCATCAGAATGAGGAGGAAAGGGGATTTAAGTGACTTTAAACGTGGCATGTTGGTCCCAGACGGGCTGGTTTGAGTATTTCAGAAACTGCTGATCTACTGGGATTTTTCACACACAGCCATCTCTAGGGTTTACAGAGAATGGTCCGAAAAAGAGGAAATATCCAGTGAGCGGCAGTTCTGTGGGAGCAAATGCCTTGTTGATGCCAGAGGTCGGAGGAGAATGGCCAGACTGGTTCCAGCTGGAAGAAAGGCAACAGTAACTCAAATAAGCACTCGTTACAACCGAGGTCTGCAGAAGAGCATCTCTGAACACACAACACGTCCAACCTTGAGGCGGATGGGCTACAGCAGCAGAAGACCACACCGGGTGCCACTCCTGTCAGCTAAGAACAGGAAACTGAGGCTACAATTCACACAGACTCACCAAAACTGGACAATAGAAGATTGGAGAAACGTTGCCTGGTCTGATGAGTCTCCATTTCTGCTGCCACATTCGGATGGTCGGGTCAGAATTTGGTGTCAACACCATGAAAGCATGGATCCATCCTGCCTTGTATCAGTGGTTCAGGCTGGTTATGGTGGTGTAATGGTGTGGGGGATGTTTTCTTGGCACACTTTGGGCTCGTTAGTACCAATTGAGCATCGTGTCAACACCACAGCCTACCTGAGTAATGTTGCTGACCATGTCCATCCCTTTATGACCACAGTGTACCCATCTTCTAATGGCTACTTCCAGCAGGATAACGCACCATGTCATAAAGCGTGAATCATCTCAGACTGGTTTCTTAAACATGACAATGAGTTCACTGTACTCAAATGGCCTCCACAGTCACCAGAACTCGATCCAATAGAGCACCTTTGGGATGTGGTGAAACGGGAAATTGACATTATGAATGTGCAGCCGACAAATCTGCAGCAACTGCATGATGCTATCATGTCAATATGGAGCAAAATCTCTGAGGAATATTTCCAGGACCTTGTTGAATCTCTGCCACGAAGGATTAAGGCAGATCTGAAGGCTAAAGGGGGTCCAACCCGGTACTAGTAAGGTGTACCTAATAAAGTGGCCGGTGAGTGTGTGTTTATATAAATATTCAGATTTGTTGCATAATAGTCCACTTTTTGCTATTAAGATATATTAGATTTGTCCAACGATTAAATGTGCTGTAGACAATTAAAATCAAAAAAGAAATTTGGTACAGATAAAGTATATCAAATATGGTGTCATTAATATAAAACATTTTGAGTTTTATGTGTTTAACATTTTGTGTTAAATTTAAATAAAACTATAAACTTGACTTAAATGTAATGAATTAAAATAGTAATTGTGTATAGCAAATAATAGGAATTTTAATTCAAGTAACATCAAAGTTACCAAGTTTCAGACAACGTTGTTAGAAAAGTAATTAAAACACAATTTTAATGTAATTAATTACTTTTTTGTACTTACCCAACACTGATTAGAGCCTATATGAATAAGACAGACTAATATTCGCTAGATATTTTTATTAAAACTTAAACACTGACGAGAAATATTATTCCTTCAGGCGTATCACATCTGACAGGACAGAAAATGTAGACATCTAGCGCTCATATAACTGCAAATCCCTGTTGATGTTTTGGAAAAATAAGGCTAAATCAATAATATGTGCCCTAGTATTCCCGCGCGTCCCCTGCTACTCTAGCAGTGCGCATGCGCGAATCAGATGTAGAGCGCAGCATCGTCATTTATTCAAGCATGAGAGGGAAAAACACTCCACAGTTTCCACATCCTCAGACTGAGCTTCGCTATCAGGACACACACCGCGGATATCGTCTTAATCGATTTGGGATGCTTTAAATAGTGAGTATGTTTGATATTTATTCAAGAACGTGTATCTGTGGTGTATTTAGTAATGACGCGATAGTTTACTTACGTTATGTCACGTTTCTATAGTAATGGGCGTCGCTGAAGCATCACAGTGTATTTATTAAGCTATTAAACTATTATACACCTGGCGTAGGGTGTATTGGGACACTTTTTGCTATTGAGATTACCAAGGAAAAGTGTCCCAATTGACTTATATTCCCCTTATATTATATCATTGTCTCTACTATGAAGAAGTAGACGAAACAAAAACGCAGAAAGTTGTTAGAATCGAATTAAATGTTACATATAACATAGTTGAAGTCAGAATTATTAGCCTACCTTTGATTTATTTATTTTTTTTTTTTAATATTTCCCAAATGATGTTTAACAAAGCAAGAAAATTTTCACAGTATGTCTGATAATATTTTTTCTTCTGGAGAAAGTCTTATTTGTTTTATTTCGGCTAGAATAAAAGCAGTTTTAAATTTTTTTAAAAGACATTTTAAGGTCAATATTATTAGCCCTTTTAAGCTATATTAGTTTTTTCAATAGTCTACAGAACAAACCATCGTTATACAATAACTTGCCTAATTACACTAACCTGCCTAGTTAACCTAATTAACCTAGAGAAGCCTTTAAATGTCACTTTAAGCTGTATAGAAGTGTCTTGAAAAATATCTAATAAAATATTATTTACTGTCATCATGACAAAGATAAAATAAATCAGTGATTAGAGATGAGTTATTAAAACTATTATGATTAGAAATGTGCTGAAAAAATCTCCTGTCCCTTAAACATAAATTGGAAAAATAAATAAACAGGGGGCTAATAATTCAGGGGGGCTAATAATTCTGACTTCAACTGTATGTACTTGGGTGGAAAAGCATTCTTTCCGGCTAGGACAACAAGGTGAGGTAAGACTATCCTAGAGAGGATACCTGACCCCTTGATTAAAATTTGGCATTCTAATTAAGTGTACATGGGAAGCTATGAATCGTGACTAAACCAAAATTAAAATTAAGAAACAATAGTTGACAGTGTTTATATTAATGTGCATGACCTCTGATTAGAAACGATATTGCTTTTATTTCAAGTGTACATCTAAGGGGACTAATCAACCTACTTTATATCGAGCAAGCGGAAGCTGCCATTTAAGGTATTAGTCAATTTGACCTCTGTCTAATACCTGTTAACATTGGGATGTGAAAATAAGGGACATGCCTATTGCCCACCAAAATAAGGATTACTACCCAACCCCTGATGATCTGAGTCAAATGTGTTTGTTTAAGGAGACATGAAAAATGTGCAGAGCTGGTGGTCCTTCATAAACGTGGTTGAGAAACACTGACTTAAAGTAACCTAATTTTAACAATCCGTTTGGGAGCAATCATTTGGGAACAATGTGTAGTTTCTCTCTAAATTAGGTGTACTTAAAGTACATCAAGAGTTCCTCTAAAAAATGCAGAGTTGTGTATTATTAACCCCATGCTGGATCAAATATGGGCCTTAAAAAATGTAGGTAACACTTTAGGTCACAATTCATGCTATTAACTACTGGCTTATTCCAAGTCAAGTAAAGTTGAGCTTTATTGTCATTCTTCTATATGTGTGGACATAAAGAGGAATGAAATGTTGTGTCTCATAGGGCAACAGTGCTACATAAATTAATCATAAATACAAAACACAACACTGGAAATAAACACCTATGGGCAATTCCATGCAAATGTCAACCTTGCCATGAAAAAAAATAAGTTTCAACAAAATACCGAAACAGTTTCTATGCTTTTTGTGTAATTAAGTATTTTACAGTACTTTAAACATACTCAAAAATGTCTCTGACAATGTTTTTGAACAATTTAATTTGCTTTACCAAAGTAATGGCCATTTCACATCGGTCACATCCATAACGCAGAGGTGTCACATCCATAACGAAGCTTTTTCCTCATAAATGCAAAAATATTACATAAAATAAAATCAATGATGTTTGTTTATAGAGAGCCAACTCTTATCCTGTTGATTAGCATAATTTTTGGGGGGTTGTGCAGTTTATTTGACAGAATTTCTACTAAGTATGTTGTATACTGTAAACTCACAGACTTTTTTCGTCACATCCATAACGCATGTTTATTTTCCTCATTTAAAGTACAAAACATGTTTACAGACTGATATTTTTATGATCTTATAACTCTGTGGTCAGTAGTTTTGTAAAATATAAACAGATGGTTCAATATAATGTTAATGTAAACTTTTTATATGAATTTATGTTTTGAGTTTTTACTGCAAATGTCACATCCATAACGCTGGAATTGCTCCTGGATGCATAACTAACGTATACTATAAGATGCTTAACTATACACTTAAGACTATTTGTGCTATGGTTATATATGCGTACTTTTACATGAGGCTGAACAATGTTGTGCAGGATATTGTGCAAGAGAGGTTTTAAAGGTTTAATATTGTGCAAAAGAGGTATTTAATGTTAAAGCAAGCAGCGCAACATGATTGTGGTACATTTGTAGTAATCGTTTTCCTTATTGGGTGCTTGTAAGATGGAGTTTAGGTAAAGTGTCATGTGCATAAGAGAGAAGAGGTGGTTTACCTGCCTATTATTAAGATATTGCTGTTTATTAGTAGTTATAAAGTACGATTTACATCTTATTCTACATTCCTAATCCCACTTAAACCTTACTAATGGCCCGTTTCCACTGATTGGTACAGTACAGTACGGTTCGGTACACTTTAATGGCCGTTTCCACTGTCAAAAGGTACCTAAAAGCGAACTGTACCGTACCACTTCTTGGTAACCCTTTGCAAAGAGTACAAAGCACAACAAAAGGGTACCAAAAGGCAGAGCTAGACGCGCAGCTGAACGCTATTGGTTTACAGAGATGTCACTAGCTCGTGGAGCTAGCCAAAATGAAAACAAAGGAACCGCCATGTTTTAAATACACCGCCGAGACATTACACTGTAATACTGTATGCATATAATAATGAGCCATGGTCGACCCGAGCTCAAACAAACCTTGTCGTCGTCTTGATGTACAGCCACAAAGCCAAGAAGAACAAAATCTGCCGTGTCCTGTTGTTGTTTTACGAGGCCGTCTAAAAGTACGAGCGGTTTTGCTTTTTCCAGGGAGCTCGCGATCACGTCTACATTTGAAATAAGGAACTTCTTGAGCTGGTGATAATAACTTGTGCATGATTATTAAAGTGCTTCTGACATCTAATCCGTTTAGAAAAGAAAAGGACAAATGCGAGAGTGACGCGCGAAAAAATAAAGAAGAAGCCCGACAAAACACAGGAGCAAATTGTTTCATCAACCTGAATCATGAACAAGCTGCCATGTTTATCATCACCTTTTGGACTATTATGAACTCTGACTGACAGAATTACTCTCTAACAGAGGTTACATGTGCTGGAGAAGATTAAAGATGCAGATGAGAGTTTGCACTGACTGTGGGCTTTATGTTATGTGTCGTTTCTGAACCCAATTAAGGACTAAATGTATGCTGTGTGTAGTTTTTCTGTAAGTGGTAACATATCGGAGACTGTAAAGGTCTGTATGTGTTCATATATGTTGCATTTATTTATTTATTTTATATAATTGCAGACGTTACAGTAGGCTATTTCGCACCTGCAGTTATAATCAAATTATGTTCATAGAAAAGTTAGTAATGAACATTTTATACAGTGTTTATGTGTGTAAAGCATCTGTTTTGTGAGAAGTGCTTCTCATATGATATGTGAGCGACCCGTACAGCTTTACTGTAGACATTTCCTTGAGCGAGAATGACGTTGACTGAAACTTTGTCGTACACCAAAAGAGTACCCTTTTAGCAGTGGAAACGCAAACCTCATAAAGGTGACCCGTACCGTACTGTACCAGTCAGTGGAAACGGGCCACAATAGCAGGGCTCAACAATAAGGACTGCCTGATGGCCCGGGGCCAGCGCGAGAGATGCTTGGGACAGTGGACAGTATGGTTACTGACCCGATTGGGCCAGTGCTGCCTTGTCACTAAAGTTTAATTTGGCTCAGGCCCCGTTTACACTAGTACGTTTTAGTTTTAAAACGGAGTTTTAGAATGAAAACGATCCGCATCCACACTACCGTTTCACCCAGCGTTTCTGAACAGCTCTCAGTCTACATTAAAACGGTGAAAACGCACATCACGTGACCACACACACTCTCTAGCATGCGCTGCAGCGTGCTTTGAGCACACACCCACACCCACATGAGAGCTGCGCAAGTCGGACTGCTCATCACGGATCTCCCGCTGGATCTAATCTCACTATATTTGTTAAACGTGATATTTAATTCATCTTCTTGTCTATATCTAACTACATATTCCCCGACTTTGGTCTTTTGAATCTATTACTTGTTCTCAGGTAACGTGTTTTGGCTGAGCGCAAAGATAAGTTAGGTTAATATCTTAATTAATGTAACCGCGGACACCGATTCTGCACATCTGACTGATTGTTTGCCTTTATTTTCTGTATTATATAAACTTATTGTGCGTTATACTTTTATAATGGCCATTATTGATCATTAAAACAGATATTCAGTGAAAGAGAGGGTATGTTTTCTATTTTCAATGAAAATGAAAGGAAGCAGTGATGTTATAGGCTCTGTTTTGTTATATGCTTGAAGATGACGCTCATATCATGCAGCTACACGACGCCTCAACATTTTTGATGTCTGTTGTTGCTAATATCAAAGTGAAAATATACAGTTCATCACATCATGTTTTCATTTTATAGTCAAGATAGTGAAACAGCATAGCCAGGGTGATGTGAATGACTTTATAAAGTACACACTCGGGAGTTTGTTTTCCATATCACACTTGCGAAGTCTGAACTTACACGGAGAGGATGTAAGACTGAACTGTGTGAAGGCTACTTAATATTGAGGAAAAGCCCCAATCAGATAGGCGAATGTCTGCAGCCCCGCCTCCGTTTTCAGATGTCTCCGTTTTCCCCCATCTACACTGAGACGGAGCAGCAGCGTTTCAGAATGAAACCGGCCTCTCTAGTGTTTTCAAAACGCTCCTTTTTCGGGGCTCAAAAACTCTGGCGTAGTGTGGACGGATGGCGTAACCGTAGCAAAACTTATGCGTTTTAAAACTAAAACGTATGAGTGTAAACGGGGCCTCAGACTGTTTGTCAATTGCATGCTAAAACAGTCTTAAAGGGGGTCGCACACCGGATATCAGATGGCGCTTTGTGGCGCAGCAGAAATATGAACCGTGCCATGCATTTTAGAATTGTCTATCAGGGTACGCAAACCAGAGCCACGTAAAATTGTTCATCAAAATCGTGTGACCAGTTTTTACTGCAAAATGTTCACCGTATGCGCAGATTTAGGAGACTCGTGCAGAATGCATCTTTGCACAAAAAACGCCAAACATGGTGCTCAGGAATGGTTTAAAACAGTTGACATGTCAACTTGCTGTAGTAAACAAACCCTGCAATGCCCACCTCGCCTTTAAGCTCTTCTTATTGGCCCACTGCTCTAGAACAGAACGCAAATGGATTGGTTAATATCAGCTGTCAATCACTCAGTTCAGATGACAGGGAGCTACAGCCGCAAAAATGTCTGGATACGAGAGAATGAAAACAACACTGACAGATTTTGTTTTAGAAACCACCTGAAGTTACAGATAATGGCAGATCTGATTAGTGATCGTGTTGTGAATGTTAGTTCACCATTTACACTTTTCGAAAAGTGGATAGACTTCCAGTGAGTTATCTTTTTTTATAATTTTTTTTTTATTATTATTTTGTTACATCACAATTGTAATTTTTTTAATTCCCAGTTGTATTTAAAGAAAGGTTATGCTGAATCAAAAGTGTATGTATACAATTATGTTTGGCTTTTGACACATTATTTAAAATATGGGGCTAAGAAATAGCTATTAACTTCTTTTTCTTTGGTGGGGCCAGTGAAAATTTTGGCAGGGCAAGTAAAAATCGGAACCCCTGGCCCAATTGGGCAAGTAGAAAAAATCCTCAGCGTTGAACCCTGAATAGGTAGTAGTGTTAGTTAATAGTTTAATACCGTGAATTGTGACCTAATCTGTTAATTGTGACCTAAAGTGTTACCAAAATGTAATTTAAATTGAATGTAAAAACAAATGTGTAATACATTTGTTATTCAAAATAATTGTGTAACATGTTTAACCCAACTTTGGGTTAATAGAGTCTGACTGGACATAAAATCTCTATATGTATAATCGATGTGAATAAAAAAAATATATATAATATATAATAATCTCTCTCTCATACGCCTTTTAAAGATTGCTCCTGTTTGCTGTTTTTTTAATGTAATGTTTGGTTCACTTTTTTTGAACGTTTAGGTATGGACAATATGTTTGGGGGATAAATGAATGAGTTTCACACCACTTGTTTTGAAAGGTCATCCAGAGCAAATCAAGGCGATTTTTCCATTAGTGACAAATTAGTGTTTATTGTTTTGTCTCTGCATAATTAGCAGGCCTGCGTGATATTGGAAAACTCTGACAGTGCAATATTGTTTTTCTGCAATATGAATTTTCCAGATGGCTTAAACTGCTCTATTAGGAAAATATTAGGCATGGGCGATATGGCCTAAAATTGCGATATACATTGCAGCCTCCTGTGATAACGATATATATATTGCGATATATAAATTATAATAGAACCATTTCAGAACAGGTTAGACCCTTAGGAAAGCCAAACTGCTATTTTATTTTTTTTAAGAAATAAAGAAACGTTGCATGTCGTTTTGAGAACATTTATTGTGCAAAAGCAAAACTGTAATTAAACAACACAATTTTGCAGATAAATAAACTAAATGTAGTGCCTTTTAGAAAGAAAGACTTTTCTTTTAAGTCCTTGGTTCCTAAATGCCAAGTTGCAGAGAACAAAATAAACTGGTGTCTTTTTAGTTAAGGAACTTACACTGTACTGAAATAACTTCCAGTTTTAATTAGTCAAATAAAATTGTGTATTGCAGATACTTTAAATAAAAACAAATTTCTAATCTGCAGCCTAAGGTAACACATTTGGTTTTTAAAAATTTTGATCTCCTAATGAAATTAAAACTGGTGTCTTGTTAATAAAGGAACGGACACTGTGAATTAGGGCTATACTTCCAGTATTAGGCATGGCTATTTTAAATAAAGAAAATTCTTTCATTCTTTCCTTCTGCCCCAAAGTAACACCATCTTTTCTAAATAACTTTAATGACCTTCAGCAACAGAATAATTTCTTATTGATTTCTTATTCTTATTTAACAAACAAATGTAAAAAAAAAACTTAGTTTCTTTTCAGTGAGCACCACTGACAGATCAAATCTGCTTTCCTTCTCTCCCTCTACCTCTGTCTGCTGCAGTGTTGGTGCTGCTGAGAGATTAAGATGCACCAGCCAAAGTTTGCGTATAAAGTAATGCAAAAATGAATACAATTAATATCGAAA
Source organism: Danio kyathit (assembly GCA_903798195.1). Classification (NCBI taxonomy): domain Eukaryota; kingdom Metazoa; phylum Chordata; class Actinopteri; order Cypriniformes; family Danionidae; genus Danio; species Danio kyathit. Next base: position 52,641,837 of record LR812541.1, read on the forward strand.
GCAAAAGCAGAATCTCGGACATGTCCGGTTGGTAAAGTCTAGATTGGATAGGCGGCCGGCCGGAAATGCGATATGCACATTAATATAGCGGCATTTTTATTTACTTTCACGTCAAGCGGTCTTTACATTGTTTTGTATACGTTGCTAAGCAATGCATGGCACCGAATGGGGTAAAGTCTAGATTGGATATGCGGCCGGTTTTGCTCTTAATTTCGCGGGTAGATTGCGTCATCGAACATGCATTATCGCGATAGTGCAATAGAATTAAAATCTCTTATCGTAGGCCAATTTTGTATCGTTTATATCGCATATCGTTTATATCGCCCATTACTAGAAAATATACATTAGTTGGGATGATTTTTAATGCAGTGAATCATGCATAAAATATAATAAACAAATTAAAAGCATAGATAAATGCTTATCTGCACAAGACGTTTGGCCATAGGAGAAATGGTTGTGCCCAACTGAGCCTGGTTTCCCTCAAGGTTTTTTAAATTCTTCACTTTCGCCAATTGGTGAAGTTTTTTCCTCGCCACTGGCTTGCATGGTTCGGGATCTGTAGAGCTGGAATTGCTCTTCAGTGTTTGAACTCTCAGTAGTGATTATTAACCCACACTGAACTGAGCTAAACTGAACTGAACTTAAACTCTGAAAACTGAACTGACACTGTTTCAGTTTACTATAATCTTCTATGTGAAGCTGCTTTGACACAATCTACATTGTAAAAGCGCTATACAAATAAAGGTGAATTGAATTGAATAAATAAATAAATAGAGCAAAGATAAATGTGTTTTCTGGGGAGACTGTCAGTATTCAGGTACAGAAATTGAATAATGAAATGTAAAAAAAACCTGCATAGTCTGCACTGTATAGCTCATTTATAATGCTAAACTTTTTAAAGTTGCAAATGGTACAATTTCTTGCACCTGAATGCTTTAAAGCAGTGGTAGGGAACCTATGGCTCTCGAGCCACATGTGGCTCTTTGACCAAAAATTAGAGGTGTGAACCTACACTGGTCTCACGGTTCGGTTCGGTTACGATTATCATGCCATCGATTCGGTTCAATTCGATATCTCGGTGCATCACATTGCATTGTCGATGCTTTCCCTAAACACAGTTTTATATTTGGGGCTGTCTGTATAAACACACACACACACACACACACATAGACACACAGCACCAAGCAAGCGACACAGAGCATCACGCCCTCTCATTCACACACATACACGCACACACAAACATAGACAGCAACACATAGCATCGCTCTCTCTCATTCACACACATAAACACACACACACACGTGCTTGCTCGGGAGCGATATTGTTCAACTTACACCAGAGTTACCGACCGCTCCCGTGCTTTATTCGGAAATTTAGTTCCGCGCCGCAAGAAATCTAGTCTGGTCCAGCGGCTCCCACCTTACACCCGCGGGAATGCAGACCTCTATCCAGAAGTATCGCCGTATCAGCCGAGAAGAGAGAAAAAGTCACGCCAGCTGGTCAAATGGGCCACAGCGAGAGAGAGAGAGTAATGGAGTTTACTTTCATTCTCTCAATCGCAGTGAAATAGGGGCTTCTGCTGTAAGTGTCAGTGAAAGAGTGTCCAGAAAATACACACGCAGTGAAATTGTGCACAGTTTGTGCGTCAAGTAGGCGAAGCATTGTAAACACTCGCGCTCGCCTCCCTCGCCATAGTAAGCTACCGCGACATAGCGCATAGGAGATAAATGACGTCATACATAATAACCGGTTATGATTATTACTGAACCGATACCGAATTGTCCACGTCTGCATCGAGGTGCACCGAAGAAACAATAAATTTTGACACCCCTACCAAAAATACATGGCTCTCCAGCTGTCTTCCTTCAATAATATTTTACCATTTAAAAAATTATAACCGTCACTAGAAATCAGTTTCTTATCGAAAATACAATTACAATTCCCTCTTTATTGTATTTTTTGTACAGCAAAATGAATAAGAATTCTGTTAACAATAAAAGGACGTTCTTCATTCATGGACTTGCTCAACATGTGATGCTTCATATTTGTTTATTTTTGAGTTGTGCATGGACATAAATTATGGTTTTGTTTAAACCTGTATTATTTATAGTAATACAGTAGCAAATGCATTTTTAAAGAGGTATTTTGAGATAAATATACATCCAAAAGATCCTTTAACAAAAGGTATTTGCTAAAAAAAATCAGAAATGGCTCTTTGTTGAAAAAAGGTTCCCGACCCCTGCTTTAAAGTCTAGTGAAATGCAGTGAATGTAGTCACTGGCCTTAAAACACATGCACATGATAAACCTTGACTCTATTATTATTATTATTATTATTATTATTATTATTATGAAACTTTAATAATTATAATTAAACTATAATAATGAGTCAACATTATATCCTGTGATCTGATCAAGGGTGTAATTTTGGTTTAAGAAGTGTTGGGGACACACAAAATGCTGTTGAATGTTCATAAAAAAATCCCTGCATTTAAATGTATATTTTAGATACTATGAGACAAAATCCATAAAAAAATAAGCTGATTATGCTAATTTAATTCAAGCCTAAAAATCTAATAATAATAAATGAACTGTGTTTAGTGACTCACTATTTTGTGATATCAATTGCAGATAGAATGCAAAAAAATGTATATATAGGCAACTTATATTTTATTAAATGTCTTTCATGCATAACACCTGTAATTATTCAAATATTTAAATCTTTACATTCTTGGTGCTAATGTTATTTAGCTTATCCTATTGGCAACTTTTTTTTGTTCTCTACACAGATGCGTCACTAAATCAGCACTCTGCATATTAACTTGCACCGGTTTCATGGAGTCCCAACCTGCCCTCCTTCACACCCCAGGAAGCAATGCATGCTGGGAAACCGAGTCCAACCCCTCAGGCCAGCACAGAAAAGGAAACATCTCACCTGAAACCAAGACAAGACCTGAGGAAAAGCAACGCAATGAAGCTAAAGAGCACGAAAAATGCACTTCTAGGGAATCTGTGAAGACACTAAAACACAGTGCGTTAGCTAGCAATGCAGATCTCCACCCTGCATCCAAAATACCCACAATGCATTCAAGTACAACCAAACAGATCACAGATGTGAACAAAATAGCATCAAAACAACAGGCTAAATCGAGAACTTCAGGAGTTGAGGTTTTGAGTTCAACGAGTGGTGCGAAACTGAAATCCCCAAATGCGAACCACGAGAAGAAGCTACAAGCAAAACTGTTTCCCAAAAACATCCAAAAGGCTCCGTCGGCATCCCACATCATGGGCTCCACAGAATCCCCACAAAAGATGCTCCAAAAAACAGCGTCTGCCTCTCAGATTTCCTCTACCGACTCTCCGAAAAGTCTCAATCGATTGTCTCTCTCGCACATTCCCAAAGCCTCCTCCAGTCCCAAAATTAAAGTGACCAGTCCTGCGGCTCTCAAAGTGGACAAATCGGAGAGGATTAAAAAGATGGCGTCCAAAGAGACACCATCTCCGAAAGATAAAATGATTGACGCTGAGAGGAAACCGGGGGCCAAAACAGCATTACAAGAAAGTCTTCTGGGACAACCTGAGATAAAGAGCGGAGACAGTTCATCTCTGTTATTGCATCGAGAACCAAACCCAGAGCAGCCAAAAGCGCCGGAGGATAAAACTGATGCATATGTCACAACCCAAGAGAGGAAGACTGGAAAGAGTTCCAGAGAAACTGAAAGCAAGGAATGCACAATAAAGAATGACAACATGGTGAATAATATTGCATATAAGTCTTCAGCATCCAAGAACCAAAAGGATTCGGAGACAATGACACATTTGTCTACCGTTGCAACAAAGGACGCAGCAATACAAACTGATGTTATTAACATTGATGCTGAAATCCAGGCGGTTGTGAAGCTGTGTAGCAAATCCACGGAAATGAGTCCTGTCCGCAACACTCGAACCATTCATTTGGACTCTGATAATAACCCTGAAGTCAATCTTTGCAATGATCTCAACCCGGATAGTAACTCTGACTCTGATTGGTTGTCAAATGGAGGCCTGATGGACTCTACACCAATTGGAGCCAAGCCTAGGTTTCTAGGCCCGCCTCCTTATAAATCTCCCAATACCCAAAAGTCTCATCAACACGTGTGTCAAATAGAGATCGAGCTTCGTAGCGAGTCGCCGCAGACCTTTGGTTTGAATCCACCAGACGTGACCATCAGTGATGCGACTTATCAAGTGGAAAAGACCTCCATAAAATGTCCAGGTAAAACAGGGGAAGTGGATGGACAAAAGGACGAGAGTGCTGCGCCTCAGCAGATTGTCTGGGATGAGCAGGGTATGACGTGGGAGGTGTATGGAGCATCGCTAGATATGGAGTCACTGGGATTTGCCATCCAGAGCCACCTCCAGTGTAAAATCCGTGAACATGAGCGGCGCATCGGGACTCTCCGGAAGTCCATATGTCTCTCCGAACAGTCACCCGGAAAAGGGAGGGCGGGAAAGAGGAAGAGAAACGTCTTCAGGTCACTGTTCGCTGGATCTCACTGCTGCTCAAAAACACCTCCTGAAGAGGGAATGGCAAAGTGACTGTCATTTATACAGACAGAACTATTAGCCCCCCCCTGTATATTTTTTTCCCCCCAATGTATGTTTTAAGGAAATATGTGCCCAGGACTTTATTTTTGAGAACCGAGAAATATGTACCCTGGACTACGTTTTCTTGTAGGTTTTCACAAATCCACTAGAGGGCCCGCTGTACATTTTTGACAATCTCTAATACGTTACTGGGGCATGCTTTTTCAAATGTGCCATTTTTTGTGTACATTGACTGTACATTTCTGGCAGTCTCAGCGTCTTTCTAGTGCTCATTGGCTGGTCGGCTGGTCGTAGTGCATGATATACCAGCTTGATATCGACTGATTCACACACGGGGCCGGATTAAGAACACATTGGGCCATGGGGCTATACCAAATCCAAGGCCACCCTTTAATTTTTTTACCTCACAAAAGTATATACATATATATATAAATATATACACACACATGTGTATATATATATATATATATATATATATATATATATATATATATATATATATATATATATATATATATATATGAAGAGTTTGGTTGCAAAACGCGATAAACGCCATTTTTTGAGATTTGGATTTTATTATTGGAAATCACAGTTCAGATGTACCTTAATCTATGTGAGAATTGCTGCCATTAATAACATTGAAGAATATACATTTTAGGCCTACTTTAAAAAAAAATTTTTTCACAAAACGCGATATCCGCCAGACCAGTTTTTTTTTTTTTTTTTTTTTTTTACAAAGTGCGATATAATAGAACGTTCAGGATGGTGCGCGAGCTCAGAATCCCCTGGGAAGAGAGTCACCGCCGGTGAAGTGCTCCGAGTTTGCTCCTTGATTTAACGATAATATCAAAACAAAAAGCATATATTTTTAAAAAGAGGATTCAATAGGCTAACTAAAAAACGTTTACCATTTAATTGTTTATACTGTAGGCGAGCTGTCAGTCACGTAGGCTGTCACTGATCAGCTGCTGTCTGTCAGTCAGGGAATCAAAGCATCATAGTCAAGATAACATCATGGATTTCGATGTAGTTTTCTTAAAAGCAGGGTTCGACAATAAGGATGGCAAATGCGAGCTTAGAATCGAGAAGCAGCACGACTGACAGAGATAACTGTTCGCCCGAGCAGGTGAATACCGAATGAGAGGATGATCACTCGCGTCAACAGCTGATGTGATGCGCGCGACTGTTTAAAACGCGTGCGCGCTCCCGTTTCCTTGCATGAAGCTGTGCCTGGAAACTGGTGTGATCGGTTAATCTTACTTATCAAACAAAACATTGATTCACTAGCTTTTCTTAATGGTATCACAGTAGTAGAATATAGCCTAAGGTGGATATATAGCATTTTGCAAAAAAAAAAAAAGTTATGTTGTGTTGTGTACGTTCTGGCCAAAACTAACTCAGAATCTTATTATTATTAATCAATCTTTGTATATATTATTCCATATATTTATGATATATTGTTTTTTTAACCAATTTAAGATGTTTGACAATGTTAAGATAAATATGTTGCATTTCGGCATGGTTTTTGACTTATTTATGAACTATTTATAGACATAAAATTGAATAAAAAATATCCTGGATTTGAAGAATATTGTGTTCCTGGCCTTCACTGAGCTCAAGTAATAGTTTAATGAACAAAAATTGTGAAGGAACTTGACTACTGATGTCTTACATAATAATGTCAAATAACCAAAATTTCTCAAAATGGATATCTCGTTTTGCAACTAAACTCTTCATATACACAGTATACATGTATACATCGTGTTATTATGGAGACATGTTAATCAATTCGGTGGGCGGGAAAACCCCACTCCTAGATCACGTTGCGGTGGGCCTCAAAATCACTGGGATTTGGATCCTATTTTAATGTCAGGAATTAAAAAAAAAAAGAGATTTGTTGGTTTTTTTTCACTTCAATATGACTGTGGACACACTATACTACACACAATTCTGTCCAAACAGCTTCCAGAAGTTGTTTTCATCATAGGTGCCCTTTAATGCATTCACTCACATTACCCTTTAAGTTATATTACTGATATACTGTATTAAAATGAAAGTGAGTTCTTCACTGTTATATAACATAATTGAAACCTCAATGACATTTTTCCATTTGTATACACCTAAAAAACTGCGCTGGATGTCTAAAAATGGAATGTCACTATATTTAGCTAAAGTTTGATCACTTTTCTTTTATGCATTTGTTTTAGAAACCTTTGTAGATTGAATCTCTCTGAAAGGTATTCTGAGTTTGGATGTATTTTAGTAGCACTGGAGTTTTTCTCAGAACAGTTAATGACTAATGTCTAAATCATGTTCAGTCACTGCGGTCACCTTGTGCTCACCTGAACAACAAACGCTGGTAGCTGTAAATCCTGTTGAGAATGAATCACTTGCTTTATCACTGAAAAATAATACACTGTTCTTGTGAACACTGGCCTGATAATCACTTTAAAGCACTTTAATGTAATAAGATAACTTGTGATGTTTTATATGCATTCTGTCAATTGCTAAAGCCTCAAATATTATAAATCCCACAGGAAAATAAAGAAAATTCTATATTAAATACCACAGAGAACCTTTTTAGTGTTTTGTTTTGATGTTTTTATCTGTAAAAGTGTGGTAAAAAAGAAAAAAAATCTGCTGTGGTTGCCAAAACTTTACCATTAAAAATGTGGTAGAAGCTAAACGATAAATTTCTCTATTTAAGGTAAACAACCATGTTTAATACATTTTCCACTGTTTTTAAGTACTACATCTGCACATTTTGCATTTGTTTCACAGACAAAACCAGGCAGGCAAAGGTCAAACAGGGACGCCAGGAGATTGCAGATAATCCAAAAGCGTAGTCAGAGTACAGGCGACTGGTTGGGTCAGGCGGCAAAATGAGGTAAACAGTAAAACCAAACAAATGTCAAAAAACAACGGCAAGACAAGAAAAGCTTCGTAATGTTAACCTACAGTATAAGAAGAACGGTAAACAGGCTTCAGCTGTGTGTTTGCAATCAAGGAGGATCTGGGCCAGGTGTGTGAGTGCAGGAAATGATGGGATTTGAAGTTCATTTCAGTGGCAGTATTGTAGTTCTCCAGTGATCTGCACAGGCTAGATCGCTGGTGATCATGACAGGGGGAGTCCGTTTAGGGGGAGTCTGATTCTGTAGTTGCTATGCTAACACAACAACTACAGTAATATAAACAAATGACCCAATACTGTAGATTTCAACCCAGGCTCATTCTAAGTACGTACCTCTATATACATTTCTGGAGAGCGCCAAATGCGTCATAGGAGCAGGGCCAGAGCAAGCTCAACTGGCGCTCTACGCAAATGACGAGAATGCCGCCCTCCAACCGAAAGTTATGCCTTCAATCCGAAAAAGTGGGAGGGGGTGGAGCTGGGTGTTGAGATTAAAAGTGAAGAGCGGGGACTGCTGACGGAAGGTGGAGGACGCACTGCGGACGCCACCCTGACTACTCTGCTGCCCTAGGCAGCCGCCTAGGTGACCTCTATGGATGCACCAGCCCTGCCCAGGAGCTACGTTTTTTTTTTTAAAGTTTTTGTTTCCGTGAATCCACCACAGGCCGCTGAGTACGCTTTTTCAGATCTCAGATTTCTTTAGTGAGTGCCATTTGCTCCTGCTGTTCTCGCGCTGTCAATGACTGACTGACCGACCAAGCGTTCGACTAACCCTCCCTCCTCCTTCCAACCAATAGTGTTTTCATAAGCACTGATTGACCCGCCCACTTCCCTAAACTCAACCGTCAGTTTAATAAGCAATCCAGAAAAAGAAAAGCCCTTGCTGCCACCTTATTTATACCACGTTTTTAGATTTTACCACATCCTCACCTTGTTATTTACATGTTTATTTTATTTTTTTGGCTTCTGTTTTTGTCTTACCTGGTTTCTGGAACCGTTCTTCGCCGGACTTGAACCCCGTCGTCATGGTCAACTCCTCTGTTTCAAGTCTGCCGACATACATAGTGAGCTACCGGGCAAACTGGTAACAGCGGAAAAGCCGTCCACACGGAGGTAAGCGGTCAGCTGGTAGCGCGAAGAGAAACTGCATCATACCACCCTGTAGCATTCGTTTTAAAGATGAAATGCAGCCATACGTACCACCTCTGGCTACATAATTCGTGCTCTCCAGAAATATATATAGGGCTACGTTTTCAGAATGAGCCTATGTTGGTGGTTTTCTACAGCTACAGAGTATATTATACTACGATACGCCCCAGTTTACTATAGTAAAAACTAAAGTATGCTACTGTATTAATCAGTTCACTATAAAGATATGCTGTAGCATTCGTTTTAAAGATGAAATGCTGCCATACGTACCACCTCTGGCTACATAATTCGCACTCTCCAGAAATATATATAGGGCTACATTTTCAGAATGAGCCTGTGTTGGTAGTTTTCGACAGCTATAGAGTATATTATACTACAATACACCAGTTTACTACAGGGAGTGCAGAATTATTAGGCAAATGAGTATTTTGACCACATCATCCTCTTTATGCATGTTGTCTTACTCCAAGCTGTATAGGCTCGAAAGCCTACTACCAATTAAGCATATTAGGTAATGTGCATCTCTGTAATGAGAAGGGGTGTGGTCTAATGACATCAACACCCTATATCAAGGGGAGCATAATTATTAGGCAACTTCCTTTCCTTTGGCAAAATGGGTCAAAAGAAGGACTTGACAGGCTCCGAAAAGTCAAAAATAGTGAGATATCTTGCAGAGGGATGCAGCACTCTTAAAATTGCCAAGCTTCTGAAGCGTGATCATCGATCAATCAAGCGTTTCATTCAAAATAGTCAACAGGGTCGCAAGAAGCGTGTGGAAAAACCAAGGCGCAAAATAACTGCCCATGAACTGAGTAAAGTCAAGCGTGCAGCTGCCAAGATGCCACTAGCCACCAGTTTTGCCATATTTCAGAGCTGCAACATCACTGGAGTGCCCAAAAGCACAAGGTGGGCTTGTATCATCAAAGATGAGCTTGTGGGGCCTTTTCGGGTTGAGGATGGAGTCAAGCTCAACTCCCAGTCCTACTGCCAGTTTCTGGAAGACACCTTCAAGCAGTGGTACAGGAAGAAGTCTGCATCCTTCAAGAAAAACATGATTTTCATGCAGGACAATGCTCCATCACACACGTCCAAGTACTCCACAGCGTGGCTGGCAAGAAAGGGTCCAAAAGAAGAAAAACTAATGACATGGCCTCCTTGTTCACCTGACTGAACCCCATAGAGAACCTGTGGTCCATCATCAAATGTGAGATTTACAGGGAGGGAAAACAGTACACCTCTCTGAACAGTGTCTGGGAGGCTGTGGTTGCTGCTGCACGCAATGTTGATGGTGAACAGATCAAAACACTGACAGAATCCATGGATGGCAGGCTTTTGAGTGTCCTTGCAAAGAAAGGTGGCTATATTGGTCACTGATTTGTTTTTGTTTTGTTTTTGAATGTCAGAAATGTATATTTGTGAATGTTGAGATGTTATATTGGTTTCACTGGTGAAAATAAATCATTGAAATGGGTATATGTTTGTTTTTTGTTAAGTTGCCTAATAATTCTGCACAGTAATAGTCACCTGCACACACAGATATCCTCCTAAAATAGCTCAAACTAAAAACAAACTAAAAACTACTTCCAAAAATATTCAGCTTTGATATTAATGAGTTTTTTGGGTTCATTGAGAACATGGTTGTTGTTCAATAATAAAATTAATCCTCAAAAATACAACTTGCCTAATAATTCTGCACTCCCTGTATAGTAAAAACTAAAGTATGCTACAGTATTAATCAGTTCACTATAATAAATATGCCGTAGCATTCGTTTTAAAGATGAAATGCAGCCATAAGTACCACCTCTGGCTACATAATTCGCGCTCTCCAGAAATATATATAGGGCTACATTTTCAGAATTAGCCTATGTTGGTAGTTTTCTACAGCTATAGAGTATATTATACTACAATACACCACAGTTTACTATAGTAAAAACTAAAGTATGCTACAGTATTATCCATTCACTATAATAAATATGCTGTAGCATTCATTTGTATATAATATATAGAGTATAATGAACTTTACTATAGTATGGTTTACTATAAATAGTATTTTTTCCCACATGTGAGCAGAGCACATTTTGCACGTTGAACTATTAAAACTCCTTGCATTTGAGTCTGGATTTTGTTTTCTGGCGACTGTCACCGGATCCTTGTTTGCTGTATGTTTTCATGTTATTTTTACCGTAGTAGCAGGGTTTGACTGAATGAGGTCTTTGTGTTTCCGAGCTCTGAGAGCACTAAGTGATGTCTGATGAATATTTGATCTTCTCCCTGTGAGGAAGCGAGAGAGAGAGATGTGGATATTGGGTTGAATTGAGTTCTCTTTCTGCTAAAAGATGTCTGAAGGTTTAAATATTTGATTTGGGCACTGTGGCGTGGATGATATTGTTTGTGTTATACGCGCACACACACACACACTTACAGCTATAGTGTCCTGTGTTCGGTCCACATTAGGGACCCTACGGAGCATCTGCCCTACTTATTAAAAAGAAATGAACTGTGAAGCGATTTATCTGATGGCTCGTTCTTATACTGTACACCTTTTTATAATATGGCATGACAAACATTCTGGCTTAATTTTGATGTTAAAGTCCACATGAAATCAAAACTAACCATATTGATTTTGTTAGCTCGCATTGCTAGCTTTGTGCAATTCATCAGTGCATGTCATTAAGATAAGGAATAGTTTGCCCTTGTAATCTTTAATTGAAATCTGAAAATGCACTTCCTGTTTGTTTTGAATTAAATTCTCAGATTAGGTCTGTCTGAGGTAGTGGGCGGGGCTAACACACTAACCACGCCCCTCCAGCTGTCAGTGTTGACAACAAACAGAAATGTTGAGGAGGAGGAGGAGTCTGTTAGGTTGTAAAAACTCTCCCCAAACCCTTTTCCCCTTCTTACTGAATGAAATGCCAACTTTACTACATCCAATCAGCTCGCAGTAGATAAAAACAAGCCACGGCCACTGTTTTCTTATTTAAAATATTCCGTTTCTCTAGGACAGGGGTGTCAAAGTCAATTCCTGGAGGGCCGGAGCCCTGCAGAGTTTAGTTCCAGCCCTGCTTCAACACACCTATCTGTAGGTATCAAACAAGCCTAAAGCACTCAATTAGTTTGATCAGGTGTGTTTAATTGGGGTTGGAACTAAACTGTGCAGAGCTCCGGCCCTCCAGGAACTGGCTTTGACACATGTGCTCTAGGAAATGTGTCACAATAGGGAAAAAAAAAATGGTCACAACTTCCGGTTCATGCAGATTTTATTGGTAAAAAAAAAAACAGTAAAAATGCTACGGTAAAAATCTGTTACCTCACTATAAAAAATGTCCATGTTTCAATGATGACCAATATAAAAATGCTGCAGTATAAAAATTTGTAAACTGTTTAACAGTAAGTGTTCTTATTATATACGGTTAATAACCTCCACATAACGCTCCACATTTCACACATTACTGTCTGGCTAGTTTCTGTTGTCGTCTTATGCTAAAAAGGCAATAATGGTCCAACGTTCCTTTTTTTTTTTTGTAATCATTTTTATTATTTGTTTTTATTTTTTCTTATACTCGTCTCTTTTATTCCTGTTTATGTAAAGCACTTTGAAGTGCCACTGTGTATGAAATGTGCTATATAAATAAACTTGCCTAAAAATTCCTGACAAATATCACCAAAAAAAACAAGAAAACAAAACAAAACACCAAATAAAAAAAAATGTCAACAAAACTAAAACAGCATTAAAGCAAAACAAACTTAAAACTAAACAATAGAAATGACACAAATTAAAACAAAAAAGAGAAACAAACAAAACACCAAATAAAAAATTCAACAAAACTAAAACAAAAACCGCGTTAAAGCAAAACAAACTCAAAACTAAACTCAACAAAAAAATAACAAAATAAAACTAAACTAACAAAAAAACATGAAAAAAAAAAACAAAACACCAGATAAAAAACTAAAACAAAAGGCAGCATTAAAGCAAAACAAACTCAAAACAAAAGACAAGAAAAAAGGTCACACTTTATTTTGATGGTCCATTTGAGTATTAGTAGACTGTCTGCTTAATATCTGCTGATACTGCTCCTTCAACAGACATTTAACTGACTATAAGAAACTTTGCAAGAACATGTCAACTTACACTAACCCTAACCCCAACCCCAACCCTAACCCCAACCTAACAGTCTACTTATAATCTAATGAGAATTAGTTGGCATGTAAATGCAATGAACGGACCATCAAAATAAAGTGTGACCGAAAAAAAAGAACACAAAATAGAACAAAACAACAACTCCGCAATACTAAAATAAAACAAAAACAATTAAATCCAACTAAAATGAATCAAAACAAACTCCCCCAAAAAACAACAACGGAACTATATCTTCTATAATACAACAAAACAAACTGCAAAAGAATAAAACGTGAATCATTCAGAGTCTCAAAATCTCTTCAAAGGGATTTATATTCAACTCAAATCAAACGCGGCACCACATGAACTGTTCGCTCGAGTCTCAAAAAAAAAATCATGCGCTCCACCAGCCGAAATCATGTCGCGCTCACTCAAAGCGAACCTCCGCAAACACACCGATGACGTCACATTTGCCACGCGCACTCAAGCGGACTCGTTGAGTATAAACCATAGACTGTAAAAGATATGGACGTAGTATCCGTGACGTCACCCATAGGTTTATGAAGAACCCAAAAGAAGCTACTAGAAGGCGTGGCCGACTGTCGCCATTTTGTTCACGCGTCATCGCACCAACCCGGGCATACCATACAAGGGCAAAGAGGCGGAGCGTGAGCGGAGCTACTGAGGCCCTGCTTAGACGGGCTTTCCTAAGGGAGAAACGCTTAATACTTCATCACCTGCGACTCTTTTGTGTTCTGACCACATGTGCTTGGTTGTACACTTTATCAATAAAGTGTTTAGGCTTTTAAAAACACTGTTTCATAAGCAACGTCATAAGCGCAATGCTTAGTGGCTCAATGCATTACACATTGAGCCACTAAACATTGTTCTTTTGACATTTTTTCAACAGGAGGAAAGTGCGAATTACTTCCAAACACTTCAGATATAGTCTGTGTTAGTAAATGCAAGGCTAATTATGAAGTCCAGGCTTAACACTGTATGACAACACTTCAGATGACTGTTCTAGAGGCTACAGCTAATAATCTGTCAGATTCTGGAGGCATTACAGCTCTAAAGAACATTATAAATGATAAAGGATCTTAAATAAAACAAATACATTCATAGAGATGGTATATAATTATATATTTCACTCACCTGGGAAATGGAGGCCACGTGAATGGCTTGTGAGCACAATTAAGTGCACACAGCATGCTATATCATCTGATAATTGTAAGAAATAATTCCAAAAGGCAACTGACTGTGTAAAGTCACATATAACAACACAAAAATACGATGAATATGCCGTAATCAGCTGAGGTGAAGTGACGGCGACCAGCGAGACCTAGCTGTCACTCAAGTGGCCACGCCCTTAATTATGCAGACTTAATATAAGTCTTAATATAAGAGTTTTAAAAAAATTCACCCCCCTCACAGTTGTCACGAAGGGTAATATTAGCTATATGAACCAAAATTGTTCTTTGTACCAGGCTGTAAACACCTTTTTTTCTGCTGTAAAGTTGGCCATTTTAACAGTGGGCTCAATAGAAATTTGCTCTATTATGGAGCCAGGACTAGCGGAATTTCGATGAATTGCAGTTTCAGTTACTTCCGTATTGGCTTCCCGAGGGAGAGCGGGAGGTTGCCGCTTGGTATAAACCAGGCTGAAGTCATTTCACTCGGCGGTCATCTTTGAAATGCCTCTTGGGCAGTATGCTTGGGGTTTCTGTCTAAGTGGGGAGACATCAAATTCTCCAAAACTTCTAGCCAAGCTTACGATTACATTACATATTTGAAATCACCAATAAAATTAAACATCAACTGTCTCATAAATTTCATTTCTAAATGTTGGAATCGAATAAAATCTGCATTTTTTTTCAGGTTACACGAGCTAATGGGCATGTGCACTTAAAAGGAATGAGATCACGATGCCAACCTCATTTATGGCCGTTCTACACATTATCATGGTAAAGTCTAGATTGGATACGCTGCCGGCCGGAACTGCGATATGCACATTAATATAGCAGCATTTTTTTATGACACTGTATAACAATAAAGAATATTTTTACAGCACTGTGACGGTTGGGTTTAGGGTTGGGGGTAGGCGTTAAAAAATACAATTTATTGAGTAATTTAATAGATAACATAAATAATACTCGGTACAACTACTGTTTTTAGGTTACTGTGACGGTTGGGTTTAGGGTTGGGGTGGGGGTAGACGATAATAAAATACATTCATTTTCTTGTCGGCTTAGTCCCTTTATTAATCAGGGGTCGCCACAGTGGAATGAACCGCCAACTTATCCAGCACGATTTTACGCAGCGGATGCCCTTCCAGCCGCAACCTATCTCTGGGAAACATCCACACACTCATACACTACGGACAATTTAGCTTACCCAATTCACCTGTACTGCATGTCTTTGGACTGTGGGGGAAACCGGAGCACCCGGAGGAAACCCACGCGAACGCAGGGAGAACATGCAAACTCCACACAGAAACGCCAACTGACCCAGCCCAGCCGAGGTTCGAACCTGCGACCCAGTGACGTTCTTGCTGTAAGACGACAGCACTACCTACTGCGCTACTGCGTCGCCCCTAATAAAATACAATAAATGGGAAATTTAATAAATAACATAAATAATTCTCTTTAACTTCCGGCCGCAAACGTATCAGTCCTCTGGATAATGATCGTCTGATCGCGCTGCTTATCTGAAGTAATTCACAACCTGATCTTGATGGTGAATCTCCTTCAGACATGCCAGCGACTCTTTGTTTACAAGTTTGTGGCCGTTCGAGTAGTTGCTGTCATGTGATGTGCGTTTGACAGGACGAACCGTACCTCGCGTTCGTTTCATACAGATTACAAAAACCAGGAAACTTGTTTTCTAGTGTAGTTGGTTTATTTAAAAGCACAGATTTCAAGCTTTATGTGGATATATTTCTTATGTCTGAAGCAAATATTCGCTGAGATTCCAGTGTGTTTGTTGACCACCGAACTGTCGTAAAAGCAAAACGTCTGATCTGAGCTTTTCGTCAGTCAATATCGATCGCTGATTGGCTCCTGTACTAGTAGGCGGGTCTTCATTCGCTATATTGACTGTTACACTTTTCCCCATTCAAAACAATACGAGTGACATGTCTAGTGCATTATAGAGTCTTTGACCTCTGGCAGCATGGTGGCTCAGTGGTTAGCACTGTCGCCTCACAGCAAGAAGGTCGCTGGTTTGAGTCCCGGCTGGGTCAGTTGGCATTTCTCTGTGGAGTTTGCATGTTCTCCTCGTGTTGGGTTTCCTCCGGGTGCTCTGGTTTCCCCCACAGTTCAAACACATGCGCTATAGGGGAATTGATTAACTAAATTGGCCATTGTGTGTGTGTGTGTGTGTGTGAATGAATGTTTCCCAGTACTAGGTTGCGGCTGGAAGGGCATCCGCTGCATAAAACATAAGCTGGAATAGTTGGTGGTTCATTCCGCTGTGGTGACTAAGCCGAAGGAAAATGAATAAATGAATGAACATTGAGCATCTTTACTATGGTGTTAATATGTTTCTCTGCTTGTGTCTTTGGTTCATCATATATCTTTCTCATCCACACATGCTTATGGTGGTGTTTTTATCTGTGTAACAAAGTTAAGTTAGATGTTAATACTTCAAGACATTAGTGTATGACAAAAAATACAGTAATTTAGAATAAATTACAGATATTTATTTCACACTGTATTTTTATTGGTTAAATTACGAAAAACGGTAATTGTTTTTCACCGTAAATTTTATGGATTTTTTTTTACAGTGCAGCTTACTGCTAATTATACTTAATATATACGGTAAATAACTGTAAATTGACTTTCCCAGAGCTCCCAGAATTTTGCCAGATGATAAAAACTATCATGTAATTTCCTGTTTTATGTTGCACTTAAAAAAAAAAAATCTGTAAATTTACAGTAAAAAAAAAGGTTGACAGAAGTTCATCGCTAAAAATATGGTAAAAGCTATACAAACATGCTCTAATGTTTACATTAAATACCGTATTTAATTAAGTTATAGTATTATACACCAGTGTTTTGAAGTACGAACATCTACACATCATCTAATGTTGATAAATAATGTATATTACATTAGCTTAGTTTCCAGTTCATGTGTGTTACCGTGATGGTGTTTAATAGTTGTGTGAATGATACTGAGCGCCTTCTGTATATTAGTATTTGTGGATAAAATGAGTAACACCAATCATTTATAGCATATTGACACAGAATACAGCTTTAAAAAACTTTTAAACAGGTTATAAACGGAGTATATTGGGGCCAAAAGCTGACTCTTAGTCTTATAGTATGTCATCGTATGATTCTTGATTAAAGATACATGCCTGACTTATTAATTTATGACATATTAACTATTATGCATGATATAGTCATTTTGTTTTGGTCTAAAGACAATTAAACATGACACGTCCTAAAGGAATACTTTAAATATGAAATACAAATGTAATACAGCTTGACATTTAGTTTTTAGCCTTTTAATGAACTTATACAGCCTATATCTTACTATACTGTAAATATACTGAATTTTATACTTGTTATTATGCCTACAAACCATAAATGTGACATTAGTAAGAGAACAATATCTAATATGGTATATTTTAAACCGAGAAACTGTGTTGATTTCAGTCCAAAAGACTAAAGCATGAACATATGTAAACCTTAATGCTATTTATTTGCTAATTTCTGATGTTCCCATAAAAAATACACCACTCTAATTGCAATTTATGTGACGGTCTCCTCAGGACTTATTTATAGGGTATTAAAATGCCTCTGTTTTGAGTCCTTGTTGATCTTTTATTCAGGACTTCTGCTGTGTTTACAGCGGAAACATGCTGTGATCCATCTGTGTGTGCGTGTAGGAGAGAGGGAGAAAGGGGCCAAACACACACTGGTAATGTAATGTCCATGTCCTTTCATTTTATTCGATGATTAACTGAGGTATTTCTTCTAAAGTAATAATTTTATATGTTCTCTGGCGTGCTGTTGTTTCTGTTGGAATCCTCGAAGAGTTTATTATTATTATTTGTTGTTTTTTATCATTTAACCAAATTGAATATATGATTAATCTCTCATAAGTGTGAAGAATAATTAGGCCCGATATTATAATAAATTAATTATCGAATAAATCTTAACTCGTGTTAACGTGAAAATATTTTGGATGAAGCGAGTAGCCGAGTACCTAACGCTCACACACCCCCTCATCTGATTGGTGGAGCTGAGGGCAGGCGCGGCTTCTGATTGGAAACTGTGTGTAAAGGAATGTGTTTGCAGAAACTGATCAAGAGCCGAAAGGTCTTTTAGAGGGCGGAGTTTAAGACTTGGATGTTGTCTTTGATTTGTCAAGTAGAATTAATCTAAATAATAAATTTAATAAATACATTTTTTAACTATATAATAAAATTTTGGTGCACGTCGAAGTTTTTAAGTGCCATTAATTTGAATTTGATTATCATACAGATCACTTCTGAAAAGAAATGACCACGTGATAGCTGTTACGTTTCTCATCGCTGCCCAAGATTTCTCAATCAAAGTTGTTTGTGTTGTCGAATTAGGTGTACTTCAAAATCAGTATGTAAACATTGGCACTAGCATGTAGCTCTAGCGGTATTAACATTTATCAGTTTAATCATCCCATATATGTAACTGTTAATAAGCTTCCACTAAATATAATTTTATTTAAATGGGGCTCAAACGTGAATTCGGCTTTTGAGCCGCCTTGCGCCTCCTGGAGGAGCGATAGATTATCGCTAAACTAAACTGTTTAGCTTGTAGTGTAAATGTTTGTTGACTCGCCTACTGTCACTTCAGCTGGACACTAGTGCACTTTGTTGGGACGAACACCAACTTTGCCAACTAAATAAATGATAAACCTGCTCATTTCTCGCAGGTAAGCCGCTTTAAATCAGAGGCTTGTGTTGTTATTGTGATTCTGACGCGATTTATTTGCACCTAGCAGTTAAAAGTGGCATATTCAATGTTCTGTCAGATGAATATTAGCTTCTGAAAGAAAACAAAACACTCTGTTAATGCAGTATTAGCCAGTCAAATTTGTTTAAAAGCGGTTAATCTTTAATAATTCATTTACTAATTTACTTTTTATTCATAAACCCAAATGATCTTCAAAGCATTTTGTTGTATATTTTCAAAAGATGATTATCCAATATCTTTTGTTGTATTTACATAATGCAGGGATAAAGTTACATTTAAAACATTTAGAAAAGAACATTTTCAAAACTACTGTACGTTTTACATATTTAATAACAAATAATATCTTACAGCTTTCAGATCAATGTTTTTGACTAAGGTTTAATAAACTATAAAATAAAGTGCACACACTGTTTAATGCACTATATCTCATTGAATACATTAGAAATAAATATATGTTTGTTGTACATTTTTATAAACCATCTCCTGAAAAACTATTTTAAAATAGTGCATGCATTAAATTACCTTTAAATGTTTTTAAAACACAAAACATTCAAAACAAAACAACTTGACATTTTAATATTTCTTTAAAAGCACATTTTTATTATATAAAGTTTAGATGTAAATATTCATTTAAAAACTAAAAGTAATTGGTAGGAAATCATGCTCTTTGCATTATCATGAGCATTAGGAAATGCTGAGATTTATTGCAGGACACGTTCTTGTTATGATGTAACATGTCAGTGTCACATGATCGGGTGATGTCATATTTATGGTGTTGTGCTGTTATTTATGGTGTTGTGCTGTTTGTTTGGACATGAAACACACCTCTCACAGAGGTCAGCAGTTAGACAGTGTATGCGAACTTGACCCGGTTTACTCCTGTTGACCTTTCAGCATGCATATATTACCAGTTAAAGTTAAGTTTCCACAAATGCAGCGAAATTCACCTTTGGATTGTGTAGTGCAACCTATTATTTAAAATGCACACAGTTGGGTAAGGGATTATATGTAATCTGGGTTACGTAATCAGATTATAATAATTCAAATACTTGTAATCAAACTAGTTACTTTTTTTGCATTACTTGATTACAAATGAATGTCAGTAAGTTGTTCCCTATTTGTTGAATCACCTCAGTGCTATATGTCGGCGCACTTTACCACTAAGCTATTGGCGCCGACCATTGTTTTTAATTTTGCCACAAAATTATGCTACACTACCTGACAAAAGTCTTGTCGTTAATCCCAGGTGTAAGAGCAACTAATAATAACTTGACTTCTAGTTGATCATTTGGAAAAGTGGCAAAAGGTCGATTTCTCTGATGAATCATCTGTTGAACTGCATCCCAATCATCACAAATACTGCAGAAGACCTACTGGAACCAGCATGGAGCCAAGATTCTCACAGAAATCAGTCAAGTTTGTTGAAGGAGAAATCATGGTTTGGAGTTACATTCAGTATGGGGGCGTGCGAGAGATCTGCAGAGTGGATGATCAACATCAACAGCCTGAGGTATCAAGACATTTGTGCTGCCCATTACATTACAAACCACAGGAGAGGGACAATTATTCAGCAGGATAGCGCTCCTTCTCATACTTTAGCCTCCACATCAAAGCTCCTGAAAGCAAAGAAGGTCAAGGTGCTCCAGGATTGGCCAGCCCAGTCACCAGACATGAACATTATTGAGCATGTCTGGGGTAAGATGGAGGAGGAGGAATTGAAGATGAATCCAAAGTGTCTTGATGAACTCTGGGAGTCCTGCAAGAACGCTTTCTTTGCCATTTCAGATGACTTACTGTCCTAATGAAATCATTCAAAATCCAGGCATGATCATGATTTTATTTTAGTAAAATAAGCGTAATCTAGAGGCCTTTGCCTTTTATATAAGCCACTTTTAATACCAAATGATCAACTAGAAGTTATTATTTATTTTTCCTAAAACTTGGATAGGCGACAAGACTTTTGTCAGGTAGTGAATATTAATGTGCACATGCCCGGTAGTCGCTGAAATATGACTTCTAGAATTTAGCAACTTTTTAATTGGAGTAGCTCCTGTGTACAGACACCTAACTTTAGTTGTATTTACATAACTCCTATACCGAAATAAAACTCAATGAGAATTTTTTGTTTTACTTCTTAAATTACCCATTAAAGTGTGTTTTATTAAGGTCCACCTCTTGCCCGATTCTAAACCTGCCCCTCAGAGTAATGTAAAAACATTAATTATTGTTTTACATAGTCACAAAATGCTGTGCTATGCTATATTGATGTGCGCATGGGATGCCCAGTAGTCGCATGTGTTGACTTCTAGATTTACCAAGGCTGCGTCCGACATGGCCTACTACTCAGTAGGTACTGCGTTTAAATTTAAATGTACTACTCGGCCATTAGAAAATAATGTTCTATACAGTATTGCTGCGCTCCAATTCGCATACTTATACACTACGCCCTAAAATATGTACTTTTTTGCAGGGCTTAATTTGTGCAGGAACACGCCGGATCCGGCACCTCTGAAATCTGATCTGGCACCTAATTTTACCGATCCCCCTCCTCAACCGCCCTCCCCTGTCCGCTGTTCACTTTCACTTTATTCCGCGACTCCTCAACCCTCTTCACTTTCATCCACGACACCCCGCCCTGCTCTTTTTCATCTGCGACACCCCTCCGCCATCCACCGCACCCTCGCGACACCTCTCCATCATCTGGTAACAAGCCGAATCCGTTAACCCGATCTGTTCCGGGACCTCGCAATTCACAAATTAAGCACTGCTTTTTTGTGAAGGAGTGTGTAACAGACAAGTATATAAGCTTTGGGACGTACTACTTCCTCATTAACAGATCGTTATGTAGCTTAATTACGTCCTCTGTCAATCATCTCGACACATCATCTTTCATATTTCATTACCTACCCCTTATTGGAGAAGCAGCAGCAGGAAAACCATTCGTGAGTCTTTCATGCAGAGAAATCTCCTCAGGTCTTTGGATAATTCTGCATTCAGACGTTAATGTCTAAACATATCTTGATATAAGTTCACATTGTTGTTGCAGATTAAATATAACACAGAAAACATGATTTAAATATTTTACAGTTGGCTAGATATTAATTAACAGTCATTCAAACAACTTTAACGAAGCCTCTCTACTAGACGGTTGGTCTGGAGTCCGCCATGTTTGTAGTTTATTTACACTTTTTACCCGATTTTGTAGTTCTAATCAAATTCATGTCCAACGCACGGGCAATATAAGCGGTTAGAGTATGGACACTTTTACACTTCAAATTTTTACAGGAAATAGTCAATCATCCGGGAACCTTTGACATACTCTTTTCAACGTTATGGTTTGGGACATACTAATTCTGTTTTCGAATACTATTTAGGACAGATAGTATGCAAATTGGGACGAAGCACATGAATGTCAGTAGTATGAATGGAACTCGGAGGTATTGCATCTGCCATTTTGTCATCATTGTTAGACCACCATCTCCACGCCAGATAAATACGATCCAGCCCCGGACGCCAGATCTTGTCAGGAAATGTCTGTTTCTCCAGGTATATGGACAACAAGTCAGCAAAGTTTCCAATACCTAAACCTGTTAACCAGTATTCAACTGAATTAACAGTCTCCTATCAATATAGGAATTGACTGAGAAAACCAGAGAGGAGCAGAAGCAGGAGACGAAGTAATGATGATAAAGAAAGAGCAAAGTTTATTGAATAATCTTAGTTGCGTATGATTCAGTGCTCAGACTTCGTCTGACCAGGATAAATCCAACAAGTGTTATTATACCACAAGCAACAGCAATGGAAAATTACTGCTTCACAACATTGTCCAGAGACAATACCGACCTTGAAATGTAGACATTCTCTTATCACTTACTCATGAAAACAAGTGTTGCTTGAATCCACAGTCATAAGATTATAACAATATGGAAAAATGGAAATAATAATGAAGCAATAATTATATTAAAATAGTAATAATAAAATATAAAAAACATAATAAAATGACAAATAATAATCAATAATAATCAAATCATTAACTACTGATCAATAAAATAATATAATGAAAATTATGTAAATGACTAATGATCATATGATTAAATAAAATAATTAAAGGAAGAATAAATTAATAAAAACAAATCAAAATAAAACACAACACAAATGAATGGTTGCTTTCTTAAAACAACACA
The DNA here is from genome assembly GCA_903798195.1 of Danio kyathit. Classification (NCBI taxonomy): domain Eukaryota; kingdom Metazoa; phylum Chordata; class Actinopteri; order Cypriniformes; family Danionidae; genus Danio; species Danio kyathit. Next base: position 52,664,744 of record LR812541.1, read on the forward strand.
CACATAAGTTTGCTACAAGGATTCTCAGATTCTTAGTTAGATTCTTCATTCCCCCCTCTTAATCATATGAAAACATTTGATTACACACAGTATATTGATTAAATGCAAGCAAACTTTCACAATCATTATCAAAAACATTCTTTGAAAAGCTTGGGTGATCAGGCCATTCTTTTCCCTCGTACATGTCCATTAAAGAACAGGTCTCTTCTATCATACCGCATACCAGCGTCTGTTAGGGGAACATGTCTCAGACTTCTGTCTAACAACAGGTGATTAAGCAAATCAACATTCTCATTGTAGTGTAATGTACAGGAGTAAGATTATAAATACTCCTAACCATCATAGTTTCATCTCTTTATTATGCATATTTTATGTTTTAGTGTTTAGTCTAAACAATTGATCCATTCTTTGGTTCTGTTCTTCTTTCTGTTGTCACGGAAGAAGCCATCTTGATGAAGTGTGAAGTTCCATCTCTCTCTGAAGCTTCGTTTTACTCTTTGCTGGTGTTTGTCTCCACAAACTGTTCCCTCTGAATGATAAAGCTCGAACCTCTCGAAGGTCATCAACAAAGATCTCTGAAAACACAAAAACAAGAGAACGAAAAGCAGAGTCTGTTCTTTTGAAAAACAAGTTGTTGAAACGTTGTTAGAATTGTTTTTACTTTAGTACAACCTAGTTTCCAATTCAATTTATAGAGATAAACAAGACCATAGAAACCTTGATTGGCAACTAAACTGTAGTCCGGTGTAAGCTAATTATTGTAGCCCCCACCCGCCATATCTTCATCGTGAGGTTGGCCACCAAGTCACTAGAAGACAAGGATCTTCCTCAAGACTCCATCATACAGCATTTTGCCAATCTCTTAAATTCTGGAAGTATTACCTAATGACTAATTTGGGCTATCCTAATCTTGTCATAATTTCTCAAGCCAAAATCTCAAACAAACTTTACCTAGGGACTTTGCTTTGTCCATCCCCCCTCTGGAAGAGGTTTTTCAGCATCCTAAAACCTGAATTTTAAAACTTTGTATTGCCTAATTTAAAGAATCAAAAAAATCTTATAGAAAGATCTCTAACAACATCATATTAGTCATTTCAAATTTTGCCAATTTAACAAAGAGTGATTACCTCTTTCAATCACATTGTATGATTGCAGTTGTTTGTACAATGCAAATCCAATGAACTGTAAAACTGTGGCAATTATAACCAAAACATCTAAGAAACTTTTGATGATAAAAGTCTTAAAAAAATAGCATTGCAAATTCATAAAACAGTCCTGAGGGTGCAGTATTTCCCAAATAAATAGAATTGAATTGCCAAATTGTAATTTGACATAACACATTCATTTAACAACTTCTTTTAAAAGTCTGACACACACTGTGAATCTGTGTAAGCAGATGAGAAAGCAAGGTTTGGAGATTATTCAATCTAATAATTTAGATGCAATTTAAAATCACATATTCTGCATATCAGCTTGTCTGTGATTTGTGAGTACGGTGTTTCGGTGCACAAATGACATTCCAGAGCATTCGAAGATTTCTGCAGTTTATGCGGCGGCAACCGCAGCTGCCTGGTCAGCAAGGGCTCTTCCTTCAGTCTCACCTGCGTTTGTGAGAAAACCTCTCTGCTGCCAATCTGCTCATAAGTCATGCACAACACCAAAGGCATAGTGGAAATCCATAGAGATGTTTGCCAACTCACATTGTAGAGCCAAATCAGCCAAATCAACTTTGAAACTACGACATTTAGTCTGCAGTAATGCTCAACCTGCCTTGCACTCCCCATTGTCCACAAAAGATGAACAGTGTAGAAAATCAAATTAGAATTTAGACTGCCAAATTTTGCAAGTTTATTCTTCACTTTTCTTTCTTAAAAAGTAATCTTCAAATCTATGCACCGTCTTGACCATCTGGAATTAGATCAGACATAAAAACTAGACTTGATAGGTTAGTTTTCCTAATAACAATAGCATTTTCATATTGTGAACCACTTAAAGTGACACACAGCTTGCTGCTCAACTTAAACATCACAAACATTCTCTTTGCAAAGCAAAATAGACTTCCTGTCTGTATAAACAAAGCAAACACCTTGAGTCATGGTTGTTTGTTATTAATAAAATCCCTTAGTTTATATTGATTTCCTTTTTTTCTGGTTAATAAAGATGCCATATAACCAATGCAAAATGATTTCCTTATTCTCTTGTAGACTGATATCTACAACAAATGTGATTCATTCAAATTCTTTAAAATCTGTTCCAGCTTATAACTACTCTGAGTTCCTTTAACAAACTGTAGAAAGTTACTCAAAAGCTGCATTTCCTTTGCATAGCTTATAATTCAACTACCTCCGTAGTTACATCTTCAAAATAATCTCACCTTTTAAATAGTTCCAGCAACAGATGTATTTTAACATCCTCACAGCAAATATTGATGAATACTGATGTTTCCAAAAATATTTTGCATAGACTATTCATCTAATGTTGTTGAAAGAACAACTCACAGCATTGACCAAAGCCCATTGGCAAAGTCAATCACTAAAAATCCATTATAGTTTCATCTTTAAATTCATAAAGATTATTATATATTATATGATATATTATATTATATATATCCATATATTATATTTAGCAACTATTTATTGTTCTGCTTCAGTGATCTTAAAAGTGCTCCTTCAGATGTCAGTTCAAAATTTAAATTGTCATCTAGCTTTACATCTGACTCCTCCATAATTTTAGGAGATAACATTAACTGACCCAGTAGCTAAGCTACCCACGGTACCGAATTTCCATGAAATGTCAAACAGATCACACTTACGTTGCACTGCAAACTTCATAAGGGGAAGACAGAAGACGACTGCAGAAGTCTTCCACTTCTTCCTTAAATATGGCCCGGAGTCAAAAGCCCAAGGGACTGAGACACTTCACCCTCTGATCATGCGAGAAGGGACTTGACTCCGCTCTTATGGAGATAACAGATCCGTCGTTCCGTTATTCCATCCTGCCGACTACGCCACATGTTAGACCACCATCTCCACGCCAGATAAATACGATCCAGCCCCGGACGCCAGATCTTGTCAGGAAATGTCTGTTTCTCCAGGTATATGGACAACAAGTCAGCAAAGTTTCCAATACCTAAACCTGTTAACCAGTATTCAACTGAATTAACAGTCTCCTATCAATATAGGAATTGACTGAGAAAACCAGAGAGGAGCAGAAGCAGGAGACGAAGTAATGATGATAAAGAAAGAGCAAAGTTTATTGAATAATCTTAGTTGCGTATGATTCAGTGCTCAGACTTCGTCTGACCAGGATAAATCCAACAAGTGTTATTATACCACAAGCAACAGCAATGGAAAATTACTGCTTCACAACATTGTCCAGAGACAATACCGACCTTGAAATGTAGACATTCTCTTATCACTTACTCATGAAAACAAGTGTTGCTTGAATCCACAGTCATAAGATTATAACAATATGGAAAAATGGAAATAATAATGAAGCAATAATTATATTAAAATAGTAATAATAAAATATAAAAAACATAATAAAATGACAAATAATAATCAATAATAATCAAATCATTAACTACTGATCAATAAAATAATATAATGAAAATTATGTAAATGACTAATGATCATATGATTAAATAAAATAATTAAAGGAAGAATAAATTAATAAAAACAAATCAAAATAAAACACAACACAAATGAATGGTTGCTTTCTTAAAACAACACACACATAAGTTTGCTACAAGGATTCTCAGATTCTTAGTTAGATTCTTCATCATCGAGTGACCTACCCGCGTCAGTTGTGTTGATTCACTCCCATTCATGAATTTTTTCGCGGTGCAACATGGGATAGCGTAGTGTCCATCCGATGCGCACTTCAGAATCTCGCCGGAAGTAGTAGGTCATCTGAGTACTTCTCGCATACTGTTTTTCGAATTCTATGAATTTGGACATACTACTTGGCACGCATACTGTTTTTAGCATACTATATAGTATGGAAGTATGCGATTTTGGATGCAGCTTAACTTTTTATTTGAAGTATGTAGCAGACACCACTACCTATGCTTACTTTAGTTTTATTTACATAGAAGTTCCATACTGAAACACATATTAATGAGAATGTTTTCTTCTACTTATTAAATCACCCGTTAAATTGTTATTTTTGCTTCATCGATGTGCACATGCCCAGTAGCCTCAGATGCATGCCTTTTTGATTTACCGACTTGTAACCCCTTATTAAACCAACACTGCTAGCTATGCTAATTTTAGTTTTATTCTCATAGACGTCCCATCTGAAGTGTGCTGATGTCCGTGTCCGCCGTCTCCTTTTCTCGGCTGCTGAGATGCACGAGATGTGTTCCCGCAGTGGGCCGGAGCGGGCATGCGCATCCTGCCAGGTGTGTGCGCGTGTCCGGAGTCCGCTGGCACACCACTCGTTTGGACATGGACGGCAGCGGGCGTCCAGCCACCTGGGACTCCTTCGGGATTTGGGATAATCGGATAGAGGAGCCCATCCTGCTGCCGCCCAGCATCCGCTACGGAACCCCGATCCCACACATCAGTGTGTCCAAGGTGGGCTGCGCGACTCTGATTGGTCGCCGACAGGAAAACGAGGATCGTTTCCAAGTAAGCGAGCTGACGCAAAACGTGTTGTACTTTGCCCTGTTTGACGGACACGGGGGTGCGCACGCCGCGGATTACTGCCACAAACACATGGAGCAGAACATCAGGTACAACACTGAAAATTCTGTCAAAACAAACATGAATGCTATTTTATTTTTGGAAATTAATAACAAAAATGTTTTACAATGTTAATTTAAAACTGATATTCTTTTCGCACACTGTTATTCTTTTTTGGTTGAACAATTAATCTGTGCAAGTTAATCCTCTGAAAAAAAGTTTGCGTTTGGATTGGCGGTTCTTCTCCGATGTTGTCAACTGCAATATTCTTAGCCACACCCCTCTTATACTGTTAGTTTGCTATGAGGGAATGGTGTGCAGAAAAGAAAGCCCCGCCCCTACACAATGTTACCTTTCAGATCAGTTGGATTTACAACATACTTAAATAAAAGTCTCACCAACTTCTAGTTAACGCAGACTTTAAATTATATATGATTCCACCAATACACATTCCTTCATTAAGAGCAGAGTGTGAAGGTTTAATTAGCAGAGTAATAGCACCGTTTCGCTGGCGCATCTTTGTCCAACACAGCAAGTCTTGATGTACAGTATCAAGAGCCATGGAATCCAGGCTAAGATCAGTAAACCACTGTTACGAATTAAATTAAAAATCCTTAATCAAAAAGAGATTTAACCAAAACGTAATAAGTTAACAGGGATTAAAAATATAATCCCTGATGCCCCCGCACTCTCTCTCCTCAAAATATGAACCAAAAACACTACCACTGAGAATTAACAAGAACATAGTATTTATTTTACAGAATATAAGGAGCAAAAATAACACCGGGAGGGGTTCAGCCAAAATAAATGACAATAAACAAAACTAACTAAATTAGAGCAAACTTCCCTGGAAAATAGATAATAAAATAAAATACAGAAACTTACCTCCCTATACTGACAACACAGGAGAAAACGAAAATAATAAACAGAAGGCACCAAACCTCCCTACCATGCTCCAAGCAGACAGGGAGACAGAAAACCGGGTTTCTCCGGTTAGATAGTACAACGTCACATCGGCATCTCACAAAATGCCATATAAGAGACATCAGTAACAAACACTCATTTTGTATCACTTAAGCAACAATCTCTCCACAGAGAATTAACCATAGAGGAATCGAGAGAGAGAGCGGGGAGCCACTGAATCCATGCTCTCTGAGGGTTTAAATACAGTCGCCGCAAAAAGATGCAAACAAGCAGTTTGTATCTACCCACCTAACTCAAATCTCAACTTCAGCACCATAAACTCTCGACAGTGCATTCGCAACCACATTTTGCGAACCTTTCTTATGCCGTATATCCAAATTAAATTCCTGGACTTCCAATGACCATCGCATTAATCGCTGGTTTGAATTGCGCATCCTATTCAAAAAAACAAGAGGATTATGTACACACAATCGGTGTACACACAAATTGGGAACGAACTTCCACCCAAATAAATCTCAAAATGTTGCAACGCTAAAAGCAGTGCTAGGGCCTCCTTTTCGATCGTACTATATCTGCGTTGACATGCTGTAAATTTTTAAGAGGCACGAACCACATCCAACAAGAGTCACTGTAGAGGCAACAGGAAGCTGTTTGAAAGGGATGTCCTGGTGCTAACCCAGATTGTATCCAAAAAACATGAAACCACAGCTGCCCAACTCACTGCAGAACCAAATGTAGACCTCAAATCTCCTGTTTCCACCAAAACTGTTGCTCGGGAGCTTTACATGGTCAATATACATGGCGGGCTGCTATAGCCAAACCTTTGCTCACTCCTGCAAATGCCAAACATCAGTTTCAATGATGCCAGCAGTGAAAATCTTGGGCTGTGGACAATGTGAAACATGTTTTGTTCTCTGATGAGTCCACCTTCACTGTCTTTCCCACATCCGGGAGAGTTACGGTGTGGAGAAGCCTCAAAGAAGCGCACCACCCAGACTGTTGATGCCCAGAGTGAAGCATCAGTGTTGATCAGTAATGGTTTGGGCTGTAATATCATGGCATTCCCTAGGCCCAATACTTGTGCTAGATGTGCGCATCACTGAAAAGGACTACCCAACCATTCTGGAGGACCATGTGCACCCAATGGGTGAAACATTAGTCCCTTTCACACATACAGACTTTTCCGGAAAATTAAAAATTTTCCAATTTTCACGTCTAGGACGCGCTGACGTGAGACGTCTACTTTAGCCAATGAGAACATTCAGACGCATTTACATCCACTCTGTTTATGAAAATAAAAGACACATTTAGCTGCTAGATCGTAGTCAGATAACGTTTCTATGTTCCTTCTTAATGCCAACTGTGTAAAAAATTATCGATAAAATGCTAATGATGAACCGCTGTTTGTTAAATGGCCACGAAACCCCCTGTCTCAGCAGGGTGTTTTCACACCTCTGTTTTGAAAAAAGTCAGGAAAGTTGGGCGTGTCCAGCTCTGGGAGTGTGGGAGTGTCGGGGGAAGGAAAGAGGATATGATTTGCATAGAAGGGAGTTTCCATTTGGGCTTGCGCTAAGTTTCACAGGCAAAACAAACATACAGAGGCTGATTTGATAAGGCATGGCGAATGAGAGAAAAAAAAAATCCTCCGCATTTCTCTGTAACTTATGTACTCGGTAGGTAGCGTCAGAAAGACGTGTGTGTATAGACTATCCTGTCACAAAATGCGGCGAAAATCCTGCACGACGGGAATAGTTTGTGTTTACATGTTTACACTCGGAGAGCAGCATTTACAACGGATCTTTCAGTCTATAATATTGTACTGTAATATTGCAGTGATATTAACATGCTGTAAACTCAGTAACTAAATCATTTTGACTATGGTATGTCTTTAAAAACTGAAAGAGCTCTGCTAACCACGAACTAACTTTGCAATCTTGGTTAAACAAAGGGCACTGCACTGCACACACTTACCAAATCTGTAGACAGACAATCAAACTGGAGCTGTGTCTTTTTATTAAAAGGAGACGAGCGGCAAATCCGGATTTCACCATTTCCAGATGCGAAAAGCTCTCGGGTAAAAATGTTCCTTACAAACGCGTTTCTGTCGCGTGTCGCGTGCACTGTAATCCACACGTGAGTCCAGCAGCTCTCTCATAGAGGGAAAATGAAAACAAAACCTTCGTTGCAACACACTAATAAACGCAACACCGACGACTCGTGTCTACAAATTCTTGTTCTTTCACTTGTTTTAGCAACACAACGTGGCGTCTCTCTGCCGTCTGACTCTGAACAATGTAAGCACAGGTAAAGAGTCTCCAGAGCTATCATGCATATTAATGAAGTTGCACGTCATACACAATAGAGCGCGCTGATTGGTTTGAAGCACGTCTTTCTCATGAATTAATGGCGCACACTCAGATACGTCAGAATGTCCGCGAAAAGACAGACAGCCATTCTCCACTCTGGATTTACACCTAAGTATCTCATGGCCGTGACACAGCTTCAAAAATTCGTTTCAAACCGGAAGAACGAATTTGCACAAAATAACGCAAAAACAACCAATTTTCACTTTTTAGTGCAATATATGTGTCCTAATAGTGTTTATAGCAGCGTGGGACACAGATATGACTGTCAACAGCTCAACACATGTGTTTTGGTGTTTCGTGACCCTTTAACCTTCAAGCTCTGCTTGACGCAGGACTGCACGCGAAGGAGCCGATGAGCGCCAGCACACGCACATATTATGAACATCTCAACTTCTGAAAGTGATCCTCCATATGTTTTCAAATAAGTTGTCCACAATACTTATCCATCCACAGAATGTGTAATGTAGTCAATTGTGTAAACATTTAGCTGCGGTTCGCATTTCTGCCTTTGGATGTCTCACAAAGCAGCTGCATAATTGCTAAAGCTTTAAACAAAATCAGATTCAGAATCAGTTTTATTGCCAAGTGTGCTTCACACACACAAGCAATTTGTTTTGGCTACAGAAGCTTCCAGTGTACATAAAGTGACAAGTGACAACACAAAAATAAATATGAGAAAAGAAAAAGGCGATAAACATTAGACATTAAACAGAGATGCAGTCAGTAAAAAATATCTGAATGTTGAATTGTAAGTACAGATATGTTGTAAATATACAGGTTATAAGGTGCTGTGTACCATTGGTCTTTTCCGGAAAAATTACGGAACGTCCGTGCCTGTGTGAACACCTTTTTTATGAATTTTCTGGTAAAGTCGTATCACTGTGTGAAAGGGGCAAATGTGTCTTGAAGGCGGTGCCGTGTATCAGACTGATAATGCACCAATACACACAGCAAGACTGGTAATTGAGTGGTTTGATGAACATGAAAATGAAGTTGAACATTTCTCATGGCCTGCACAGTCAACAGATCTATATGAGCAATTCCATGCAAATGTCAACCTTGCCATGAAAACAAATAAGTATTTACCAAAATAGAGAAACCGTTTCTACATTTTTTGTGTAAGCAAGTATTTTACAGTACTTTAAAAATACTCCTAAATGTATCTGTCAGTGTTTAAATCTATTATATTTAATTTGCCAAAATCACACAAGTGGCAATTTCACAGGTGTCACATGCATAACAGAAAAGTGTCACATCCATAACGACACTTTTTCCTCATAAATGCAAAAATCTTAAATCAAATCACTCATGTTTGTTCTTTAGTAACCCGACTCGTATCTGTTTGATTAGCGTTGTTTCTTTTGGGTTGTGCAGTTTAATTGACAGAATTTCTACAAAGTATGTTGTATACTGTAAACTCACAAACTTTTTTGTCACATCCATAACGCATGTTTATTTTCCTTATTTAAAGTATAAAAAATGTTTACAGATTGATATTTTTCTGGTCCCTTAACTCTGTGGTTAGTTGTTTTGGAAAATATAAACAGATTTGTCAATATAATGTTAACGGACACTTTCTATGTGAATTTATGTGTTGAGCTTTTACTGCAAATGTCACATCCATAACGCTGGAATTTCTCATATGTATGTAATTTATCTACAATACAATATTTAACAATTAGCGTTGTAAATTAATTTAATTTATCATTATTATTTAATATAGGGACTGTTTGGAGATGGAGACCGATTTACAGACGGTTTTGTCAAAAGCGTTCCTGGAGGTGGATGCAGCTTTGGAAGAGAAGCTGCAGATTTACGGCAACGGTATGAAACAAAAAATCATTCACACGAATGCACTCGGCAAACATTTGCATTGCAATCAGTGCACATTTAATCAATTTGTGGATTCTCTATAGCTGGGTTGCCATCCATGCATTAAAAGTGTAAAAATCTAAGATTTTTTCATGAAAACATACATGTGTGTGTGTGTGTGTGTGTGTGTGTGTGTGTGTGTGTGTGTGTGTGTGTGTGTGTTTTCATGCTAATGACGTCACACACCCTTGATTTCTGTTTTGTTTTTCTAGAAAACAGGTAAACAGCAGTGAGGGTTTAATATGTTGTGTGTTTTATTAGACTGTTTTGAGCACCATTATAACAGAAGCCTTAAATGTGTTTAGTTTGATAAAACATCAGTGCTGCTTCTCCACGTAAAGAACCGGAAATGCTGGACTGTGGCATAATAAAAGCTCTGCTGCTTTTGTAATTTATATACAATATTCTAGACCAGGGCATCCGCTGTGTAAAACATATTACCGGAATAGTTGGCAATTCATTCCGCTGTGGCGACCCCTGATAAATAAGGGACTAAGCCAAAGAAAAGTAAATGATTAAATAAATGTATTCTTAACCATGCCCCTCTCAACGTTAATTTTCCATGAGGGAGTGATGCACAAAATAAAGCTCTGCCCCCTATTCAATATTCGGTTTCCATTGGAGGAACATCTGAAGTAAAAGTCTCGGCAACTTCCGGTTCATGCGAAATAAATAAATGACATTAAATTATGTGTGTTTGTCGCTCAGCCTCCCTCATGATGGTGGGCACGACGGCAACGGTGGCTCTGCTTCGGGATGGCATTGAGCTGGTGGTCGGCAGCGTTGGAGACAGTCGAGCTCTGCTGTGCAGGAAAGGAAAATCACGCAAACTTACAGACGATCACACTCCGGAGAGGAAAGATGAGAAACACAGGTACGTACGTACGCACGCACGCACGCACGCACGCACACACGCACGCACGCACGCACACACACAGGGGAAGAAAGGGGATTTTTTTTTGTCAATTAAGTTTTATTGAAGACACAGATTCAGAAAGAAAATAATTCTCTGTTTACATATTTTGTCCACATATAACATAAGCAGAGCAAATAAGAAAATAAATAAAAACATTCAAAATAATAAAAAAGGAAAAAAAACAACAACATGTCACAAATCATAAAAAACAAAATAAATAAATAAATAAAACCCACCCACATAACAAACTTGTTACAAAGACCTGTTTGAACAACAGAGTATGATGACTATGCATATTAAAACATTAAAGAAATGATGCATTATTATGAGATGTTTTTTTCAAGGTAACAGATAAAAGGATTCCAAATTTTGTCAAATTGTTCAAGTTTTCTTTTCAAGTAGAATCTAATTCGCTCCAAATGTAACATAGAGGCAATTTCTCCAAGCCACAATTTACATGTAGGGGATTCCTTTTTTTTCCAAAACAGTAGCAGTAGCTTCTTGGCAGTTGTTAAACAGTATGAGAGCAATTTATGTTGTGTGTTTGACAACAAATGCGTTTGCTCAGAGAATCCCAGAATTAAAAGCACTGGGTCCGGTTTTAATTGCAACTTCAACACCTCGGAAAGCACTTCAAAAATTCCATTCCAAAAATTCTGTATTTTAGAACAAAAAATAAAACTGTGAGATAGATCCGCCTCTGATAAATTACATTTGTCGCAAAGAGGTGAAATATTTTGAAAGATTCTATTTAATTTTTTCTTTGAATAATGTAACCTATGAATTATTTTAAACTGAATAAGACAATGTCTAGAGTTAATAGAGTGTTTATTAATATCCTCCAAACCTGATTGCCACATTTCTTCTGAAATTTCCACTCCCAATTCTTTCTCCCACTCTTCCTTAAAACTTTTTGTGGAGGGGGAAGTAACGGATTGTAGTTGTTCATAAATTATTGATAATGCTTTTTTACTACCTTTACAACAATGAAGGGATTTGTCAATGATTGAAGGGGATGTACTATCTAATGAAGACGTATGGGCATGTATGTAGTTCCTAATCTGTAAAAATCTGAAAAAGTGATTCTGAGGGAATTTAAATTTTTGCTGCAGTTGATTAAATGAAGCTAGATTTCCATCAGTGAAAAGATCCCCTACAGTATGGGCACCCATTTCCTTCCATTGAGTAAAATTCCCATCTAATGTTGATGGAATAAATGATGGATTCTTAGCAATGGGAGTTAGAAGAGAAAGTGACTTTATCTTAAAATGTTGTTTCATCTGTTTCCAGATGCGATGCATATTCCGAATTAAGATATTGCTGTTAAAAATCGAACCTTCTAAAGTTACAGGTGAGAGAATTACTGCCCCTAGGTTATATGGATGGCACTGATCACACATTAGTTGGAGCCATGTTGGTGGAGTTTCATGGTCATCCAAGCATATTGAAATTAGACTTAAGAAGGAAGCCCAGTAATAAAGGCGAAAGTCTGGAAGTGCCAGACCTCCCTCCGGTTTAGACTTACAGAGATGTGCCTTTTTAATTCTATGATTTTTATATCCCCACAAGAACGGAAGAATGGTCGAGTCTAATTGTTTAAAAAAGGATTTAGGTAGAAAGATTGGAATGTTTTGAAATAAGTAAAGTATCTGTGGTAAGAATATCATTTTTATTGCATTTATTCTACCATATAAAGAAATTGGGAGTGTCCTCCAAAATTGTATATTTGCTTGCAATTTGGAAATTAAGGGAGTAAAGTTGGCACTAATGAGTGCCGAATATTTATAGGTAAATACAATCCCAAGATAAGTAAATTTTTCCATTGAAACTTTAAATGGAGAGGAATGTATTGAGGACAGATCTTTTAGTCCAATGGGCATTAATTCGCTTTTGTCAAAATTTACTTTGAACCCTGAAAACGTCCCAAAGGATTGAATAATGTTCAAAACGCTTGGTATAGTAATATGGGGTTTTGTAATATATAGTAAAATATCATCTGCGTATAAGGATATTTTATTAACTGTTTCTAGAGTATTAAAACCATGTATAGTTGGATCTGAACGAAAATGTTGAGCAAGGGGTTCTATAGACAATGCAAATAAGAGGGGAGATAGAGGACATCCTTGTCTGGTCCCCCTTTGTAGATTAAAGGGACCAGACAAAGTATTATTAGTTAATACTTGAGCTGTAGGGCTTTTATATAAAATCTTTATCCAGTTTATAAAGTTATTACCCATGTCAAATTTTTCTAATACTGCAAATAGATAATGCCATTCTACTCGATCAAATGCTTTTTCTGCATCGAGAGAGATTATTACCAGATTTTCTTGAGCAGCTTTGGCGTGATGCATTATATTAAAAAGGCGCCTTGTATTTTGTGAAACATTCCTACCAGGAATAAAACCATTCTGATCAGTATGAATTAGACCACTGATTAATTTAGTTAGTCTATTAGCAAGGGTCTTTGACAGAATTTTTTGATCTACGTTAAGAAGAGAGATTGGTCTATATCCTTCCACCTCCTCTGTGTTTTTACCTTTTTTCGGAATAACAGTGATGACTGCTTCATTGAACGTTGGTGGTAATCCACTCTTTAATGCCTCCTTAAATGTCCTAAGAAGGTAAGGTGAAAGTATATCACTGAATGTTTTATATAACTCGGAGGGTAGGCCATCTGGACCAGGCGTTTTGCCGGTCTTTAGGGACTTAACTGTGTTTTTTAACTCCTCTAGGGAAATATCTCTATTAAGGAGATTCCGGTCATCTTGAGTAAGAGAAGGGAGATTACATTTCTTTAGGAATTTATCCATAGCTTGCAAATCTATGCCGGGGTCAGATGAGTATAGGTTTGAATAGAATTCTTTAAAGCAGTTATTGATATTTTTAGATGAAGTACATTTAGTTCCAAGTTTTGTCTTGATCGAATGAATTGTCTTATCATTTTCTAATTTACGTAATTGTCTTGCAAGTAATTTGTGTGGTTTGTCTCCAAATTCAAAATACCTCTGTCTGATGAAAAGGAATGATTTACTTAATTTATCTGAGACAATTTTATTATACTCATATCTTAACTTTAAAATTTTTTTGTATGTTTCTGATGAGGGATTTTGAGCATTTTCATTATCTAATTGATGAATTTGTTTCCCCAATTCGGAAAGTTTTGATTTATACAACTTATTTCTAGATCCTTGGTAGGAGATTACACAACCCCTTAAGAAGGCTTTAAGTGTTTCCCACAATAAACCTGGTGAAATTTCAGGTGTATTATTACTTTCAAAAAATATTTCCATTTGTAGAATCAGATATTCATGAAATTTAGGGTCACTAACTAGACTAGGATCCATTTTCCACACAGGACGCGAGGATGTTAAGTCGTTAAGTTCAATTTTTAGTGTGATAGGGGCGTGATCAGAAATTAGTATATCATGAATTTTGTTATCCACTACATTAGAGATCAATTTATTTTCTACCAAAAAGTAATCTATGCGAGTATATACATTGTGGACTTGTGAATGAAAGGTGTAATCTCTCTCGACAGGGTGAAAAAGTCTCCATATATCCACTAAATTAGAGTTGTTAATAAAGGTATTTAAAAAGTTTCTCGAATTACTCTGAGGGGCTCTTTTAGAGGATGATCTGTCCAAATATGGGTCAAGAACACAGTTAAAGTCCCCTCCTATGATTAAATTCGTTTGAGATAAATTAGGGATAAAATTAAATACTTTCTTAAAAAAGTCTGGGTTATCAAAATTTGGGGCATAGATATTCAGTAAAGTAATAGGGAGGGAATGCATTTCACCGGATAATATGATATATCGACCTTCTTTGTCTGTTTTTAATGTATTAAGTTTAAATGGCACACCTTTCCGTATTAGAATAGCAACTCCTCGTGCTTTAACAGAGAAATTTGACTGATATACGTTTTCTATCCACCTGCACTTCAAATTAACCTTAGAGTATAATTTCAAATGTGTTTCCTGTAAAAAAATTATGTCTGCTGAAAGTGATTTTAAATGTGATAATACTTTACTTCTTTTAACGGGATGATTTATTCCTTTCACATTCCAGGAAGCAAAAGTAAGCCCTCGTTTGTTACCTGTTGTTACAGTATTACTCTGCATCAAGAACGAAATAGATTTATATAATTATGACCATACATTTTACCATTTAAAAGTATCTTAAACAGGCCTCCAACAACAAACCCGCCCACCCATTCGAATAACTGTCTCGTCATCAACCAGAACCGGCGACAAAGACCAAGTCTAATAAATTAAAATTTACACACGTAGAGAAAAAGAAAAAATGATAAATAAAATGAATGGAATATATAACGTTTCAGAACCGCTGTAATTTGAGTAAAAACACACAAATTAAGTAATCCGAAAAACACCTTACATAACTTATTCACTAACCTTCAAACATAAAATTACCACAGCTCCACAATAAAGAGACAAGCAGAACATCTTAGTGTATGTATAGAATAATAGTAAAAGGCGCAAAACCGAGTATGTTGACTTAACGAGAGATCACACGTATCTGCTTTCCAACCTACACCTTTAAAACAGTCATTCTGGCCCAAAGCAACTTTCCGCGAACTTAACAGCCTTGTCTGGATCCGTGAAGTAATGTTCCTTGCCGTTATACGTGACTCTTAATTTTGCTGGATATTGTAGACCATACTTGACACCGGGTTTGTCCCTCAGAAGCTCCCTTGCTCGCTTGAAAAGCGCACGGCGCTTTACCACCGCTGGAGGATAATCGGGAAAGATGTTGATTCTCTGCCCTTTGAATGTAACTTGCTGCATCTTAGCCGCTTTCTGCAGGATTTCTTCTAATTCGTGGGTGTAGTGTAGCCTAAGCACAAAAGCCCTCGGCGGTTCTTCGATTCCTGGACGATTTCGTAATGTCCTATGGGCGCGATCGACAAGTGGTAGATTATCCAGCGATAATGCCTCTTTTAGAAGTTGTGCGATAAAGTCTCTCGGTTTCTTCCCAGATTCGGACCCTTCCTTGATATTTAGGACACGGATGTTCTGCCTCCTACTACGTCCTTCAAGATCCATGCATTTCTCCGTGAGTTGCTCTATCACCTGTTTCAAACGGCCCACATCTTGTTCTAGCTTAATTACCGTATCGGAAGACGTAGACGCGTTGGCTTCTAGGCTTGCCAGTTTCGAAGTATGTTCATCCATCGTGATTTTAACCGCTGAAATTTCAGAACTGGCCTCCTGTTGAAACGCAGACAGTTCCCCTCGTATCGAGACAGCAAGCTGTTCAATTTTGGCGTCTATTATTTCACCGATGTCCGCTTTGATTGCATGTATTTCCGAGCGTAAAGAAGAAATTGCGTGAAGGATTGCTGCGTTACCCGTGTCTTGAGTATTTTCGGCCGGAGTATCATCTGCAGCCGAGTCCGATGCGGGCGCGGCCTGGTCTGTTGCTTTACGAGGTTTAGCTGGCATGTTAACCTCCAAGTGTAACGTTAAAGCCACCAGCTCGGAGTGTATCAGTTGTAAATAGAGTTCTGTTCCTTTCCCAGACAATAAGGATTACTAAGAGATGTTCTGATTGAATTTCTTTTTGATTTTAGTGCGGAGCTGTCTTATACCGCGTGCTATCCGCTCATATCGAAACCGGAAGTCCAGAAAGGGGATTTAAGTGACTTTGAACATGGCATGGTTGTTGGTGCCAGACGGGCTGGTCTGAGTATTTCAGAAACTGCTGATCTACAGGGATTTTCATGCACAACCATCTCTAGGGTTTACAGAGAATGGTCCAAAAATAAGGGAATATCCAGTGAGCGGCAATTCTGTGTTTGTTAATGCCAGAGGTCAGAGGAGAATGTCCAGACTGGTTCCAGCTCAAAGAAAGGCAACAGTAACTCAAATAAGCACTCGTTACAACCGAGGTCTGCAGAAGAGCATCTCTGAACACACAACACGTCCAACCTTGAGGCACATGGGCTACAGCAGCAGAAGACCACACCGGGTGCCGCTTCTGTCAGCTAAGAACAGGAAGCTGAGGCTACAATTCACACAGGCTCACCAAAACTGGACAATAGAAGATTGGAGAAATGTTGCCTGGTCTGATGAGTCTCCATTTCTGCTGCCACATTTGGATGGTCGGGTCAGAATTTGTCCTCAACAACATGAAAGCATGGATCCATCCTGCCTTGTATCAACGGTTCAGGCTGGTGGTGGTGGTGTAATGGTGTGGGGGAGATTTTCTTGGCACAATTTGGGTCCATTAGTACCAACTGAGCGTTGTGTCAACACCACAGCCTACCTGAGTATTGTTGCTGACCATGTCCATCCCTTTATGACCACAGTGTCTCCATCTTCTGATGGCTAATTCCAGCAGGATAACGCACCATGTCATAAAGCGTGAATCATCTCAGACTGGTTTCTTGAACATGACAATGAGTTCACTGTACTCAAATGGCCTCCACAGTCACCAGAGCTCAATCCAATAGAGCACCCTTGGGATGTGGTGGAATGAGAGATTGGCATCATGGATGTGCAGCCGACAAATCTGCAGCAACTGCGTGATGCTATCATGTCAATATGGAGCAAAATCTCTGAGGAATATTTCCAGTACCTTGTTGAATCTATATGAAGGATTAAGACAGTTCTGAAGGCAAAAGGGGCTCCAACCCGGTACTAGTAAGGTGTACCTAATAAAGTGTCCGGTGAGTGTACTTGTATGTACCTGTGCTGATTCCAGCAGTTCTAAATTGGATAATGATTTTACTGTCTTTACTATAAACATACACTGATTTAAAAACATTTTAGACTTGTAAAACCCTTTCTTGAGGTGCAGATGATCACAGAAAGCTAAACAGATCTTTTAATCCTAGTTTCTTTGCAAATCCTGTTCTGTGGACATGATTATACGTGTTACTATGGAGACATGTTAATACTTGGCTGTCAATCAATTCGGTAAGCTGGAAAAACTGCGCTCCTACGTCATTTTGTGGTGCGCCTCAAAATTGCAGGGATTTGGATCCTATTTTAACGTCAGGAAATTAAAAAAAACGAGACTTGTTGTGTTTATATCACTCCAATGTGACAGTGGACACACTATACTACACACACTTCTGTCCAAACAGCTTCCAAAGGTTGATTTTGCATCATAGTTGCACTTTAAATTGCACTGAATACCAGTATCAGTATAAATAACTTGTATAATATTATGTGCTGTCATCATGGATTTTCAAAAACGACAATAAAAATGATGCTTAAAAGTCTTGAAATAAACAGCACTTGGGAAAATAGGAATAATTTTGTCTTCTACTGTATGTCAAACCCCTGGCACTCCAGCAGTAGCGTGTTCTGACATGTGTAGTGATATGAGAGCTTTCTGCCGCTGTGCTATTAATATCAGCAAAGACCCTGAGACTCACATTACAGCTCACTTCTGTCTGAAACGTGCACGCAGTGTTACACAAGCAGCGTTTGATTAAACACTTTCTGTATATCACTTGGACGAAGGTTACTGTTTGGACACAGTGGTATGTGCGTTCCATGTAGATAAGTTGCTGTGCTGTGTGGAAAATCAGTATTTGAGAAGAAAATCTTATTTAGATGCTTCAATGACACCTAAATCATTATTGTAAACATTAATGCATGCGTCATTTATTGAAAAGAAAATGCACAATCACCCTTTACAATCTAAACATCAGGTTTTTGTGCTATTTTTGTATGTGTGTTTTTATTTTTAATTTGTTGGCAACCAGTTGTTTCTTTTATTTTTAGCATTACTGAGATACTCTTTTATATCAGGATATTGAATGCTTTTTGCTTTTCATCTTATTTTAAAGTTGCAGTATGTTATGGTTTGCTTGCTTGTTCATTCATTCATTCATTTTCTTGTCGGCTTTGTCCCTTGCGGGGTCGCCACAGTGGAATGAACCGCCAACTTATCCAGCACGATTTTACGCAGCGGATGCCCTTCCAGCCGCAACCCATCTCTGGGAACTTGCTTGCTTGTTTTAATTAATTATGCATGTATAGATTTTTAAGAATTTTATATCAATTATAAGTATACAGCGGGGGGAAATAAGTATTGAACACATTATCATGTTTTTTTCTTGGGAATAATATTTCTAAAGCAGCTGTTGACATGATATTGAACCAGATTTTGGTAAAAACCCAAACAATACAAACATAAAAAAATGGGTGTAATAACAGTGAAATGACAGAAGGAGAAAGTGCTGAACTACTGAAATGTGTTTAATACTTTATATAAAAGGCTTTATTGGTGCTGCAGCTTAAAGACGCCTCTCATATGGAGAATGAAGTCTCATGCATTGCTCAGGTGGGAGTTTCTCAGACTTCAACAGAGTGTCCAAATCTTGATGCTTCTGTGGGTCTCGTCTATCAAATCTGAGCTTTATTTAGTATTTTCTATTGGATTGGGATCAGGTGATTGGCTGGGCCATTCTACAGCTTTCTTTTTCTGAAAGCATTTAAGTCTCCTTGGCTGTGTTTTGGATCATTGTCTTGCTGAAATGTGCACCCTTGGTGTCATCTTCATCCTCTTGCTAATGTTGGACTGAAGCAGCTGATATTTATTTACACTGAGGAAGGGCAGAGGGTTGCTGAAGAACTACTGAGAGATTTCAGCTGCTGTCTGGGCTTTCCCTGTCTTTCTACACCTCCCTTTCTTCATCTGTTCAATACTTTTTCCCTGCATCATTTCGTTTTATTATTTTACAGAACTTCATTTGTAGGCTAATTAGGTTTGTTTTCTTTGCATGTATGGATTTCTTTGGTTGTTACTAACATCCGAGAAATTATTTACCCTCGTTGAAAGTTAGTAACATTCAAATGTTTAGTAAGAATTAGATTTTTTATAAAGGAACACCTTTAAATTAGAAAATGACAGTAGAGAATTTAATCTGTTCTAAAAGATTCTGTTTTAATAAAAACTGTTACTTTTGAACTTTCTATTTATCAAAGAATCCTGAAAGTTACAAAGTATCACAGTTTAAACTGATTTCAACAGTGAAAATAATCAGTAATGTTTCTTGATCATCCAATTCCTGTTATAATGAATACTAAATTAGTGATGCAGAAAAATTCAACTTTACATCACATTAATAAATTACATTTTGCAGTATATTGGTGTTTTGTTTTTTGAAATTGTAATAACATTCAAATATTAATCATTTGTTATTCAAATCAATTTTCAAATCAAGATTTGCCTGTACAATGCGATTCTCACTTTGCTGTCCACAGTCAATGGTTTAAAGGGCACCTATGGTGAAAAATCTACTTTTCAAGCTGTTTGGACAGACATGTGTGTAGGTATAGTGTATAGACCGTCATATTGGGCTGATATAAACACACCCAGTCCTTTTTTTTCAATTTAACAACATAAAAATGGTGGACCAATTGGAGCGGCTTTGAGATCGACCGCAACTTTACGTAGGAGTGCGGTCCCCCCGCCCACCAATATTGATTGACAGGTGTGCATTACCATATCCTCAGTATGTTGTTTCACGTCCGCCATTTTCAGCGTGTGAGTCAAAGCGACGTCACCAAAGAAACACCTTGCAAGTGTGCGATACTTTCAACTGTTATGTGCGCGCCGTGTCGCAGCGCATTCGGTGTGTGATGCTCTTCAGTCAAAGTTAATTCAGTATGCTTGGTAATTAGTCTCGGTGTAGGCTACAAGCTCGGAATTTTAAACTAGCACACAGTTGGCTGTAAAACTATACAAAGACACAAATGATTTTGTAGAGTCGTACATGTACAGCTGAATGCTGGTCCTCTCACTCATGTTGCTTCTCTCTGTCTGCCTGTCTGTTGCCATACACAAAGAGGGGAGCTCTTGGCTCCGCCCCCTTGTTAAGTTGGGCGGGAAGTCGAAACTAATTTTCATGTGAAGCAACACGCCCCTAAAACAACAAACTGTGTACACGCCCCCAAAATGACACTTTTTAACACATCATAATAAAAAAATCTGAATTGTGTTTTGAACTGAACCTAAACTGGCACACTCCATAGTATTAATATTACAGTATTAAAGAACCATAATATTAATATTACATCTTAAAAAAGGGTAAAATAGGTGCCCTTTAATGTATATTTTATATATATATATAAAAGGACATAAAAATAAATATAAATGACCACAGTGCATTAAAAAGAATACCAAGAGGGTAGAAAAACACTAAAGAATGACAATTTATTTTACTTCATGGACAATTAAAAGCCTTAAAAAAAAATTCTTAATTTGTTTTCAAATGTATACAGTGGAAGTCATAATTATTCGCCCTCCTGTGATTATTTTGTTTCTTTTTCAAATATTTTCCAAATGATCTTGAACAGATTCAGGAATTTTTCACAGTATTTCCTATAATATTTTTTCTTATTTGTTTTATTTTGGCTAGAATAAAAGCAGTTTTTAATTATTTTAAACCCATTTTAAGGTCAATATTATTAGCCCCCTTAAGCAATATTAGTTTTGGATTGTCTCCAGAACAAACCACTGTTATAGAATGACTTGCCTAATTACCCTAACTTTACCCTAATTAACCTAGTTAAGCCTTTAAGTGTCACTTTAAGCTGAATACTAGTGTCTTAAAGAATATCTAGTCAAATATTATGTGCTGTCATCATGGCAAAGAGAAAAGAAATCAGTTATTTAAACTATTATGTTTAGAAAAGTGTTGAAAAAAATCTTCTCTCCGTTAAAATTGGGGAAAAAAATATACAGGCGGGGCTAATAATTCAACTATATATTATTGTTATTATATAATGTAACTAATATGTTTTGTCTTTTGTAGGATCCGTCAGAGTGGTGGGTTCGTGACCTGGAATAGTGTCGGTCAGGCTAACGTTAACGGCCGCTTGGCAATGACCCGCAGCATCGGAGACTTTGACTTGAAAAAAAGTGGCGTGATCGCAGAACCAGAGATCACACGGACTCTAGTATGTGCTTTTCACATTACTTCATCGTTATGGCTTTTAGGATATGTTTCCTTTTTTGTTTGACATGAAACCAGGGTGTGAATTACAGGGTGGTTTGGGGGTGGATTGACGTCACAACAACTTGTATGGGTATATACAGTTGAAACCAGAAGTTTACATACACTCTAAAAAAAGGAACATAACCATTTTTAAAAAAATGTCTGATGGTAAATCATACTAAACGTTTACTATTTTAGGTGCGTTAGGATTACCTAAATCATTTACATTTGCTGAATGCCAAAATAATGAGTGAATTATTTTTTTGATTTCTAGACAATCAAAAGTTTCACACATTTCCTTGGTATTTTTTAGCTTTGCTTTTAAACTGTATAACTTTGGTCAAATGTTTTGGGTCTCCTTCCACAAGCTTCTCACAATAGTTTGCAGGAATTTTGGCCCATTCCTCCTGACAGAATTGGTGTAACTGAGTCAGATTTGTAGGCTGTCTTGCTCGCACAAGCTTTTTCAACTTTGCCCACAAATTTTCTATAGGATTGAGCTCAGGGTTTTGTGATGGCCACTCCAAAACATTCACTCTGTTGTCCTTAAAGCACATTTGAACTAATTTGGCAGTATGCTTAGGGTCATGGTCTGTTTGGAAGACCCATTTGTGGCCAAGTTTTAATTTCCTGGCTGATGTCTTGAGATGTTGCTTCAGTATTTCTTCATAATGTTCTTTCTTCATGATGCCATCTATGCTGTGAAGTGGACCAGTCCCTCCTGCAGCAAAACAGCCCCACCACATGATGCTGCCGCTCCCATACTTCAGAGTTGGAATGGTGTACCTAGGCTTGTAAGCTTTCCCCTTTGTCCTCCAAATGTAACACTGGTCATTATGGCCAAACAGTTCAATCTTAGCTCCATCAGACCACAGGACATGTCTCCAAACATTATTCTTTTTCCTAGTGTAATTTAGCAAATTGTAATCTGGCTTTTCTGTTGATTCTAGCTTGTTGATTTTCCCATGTTGTCACACAAGGAAGCAGTGTGTTTGAGGTTTTCCTTAAATACTATTCTACAGTTGTGCCTCCAATTAACTCAAATGTTGTCAATTAGCCAATCAGAAACTTCCAAAACCTTGACACCATCATCTGAGCTTTTTCAGAGGCAGAATAATCTTATTGTATGTAAACTTGACTTTCAAGAAAAGTTAGAACAATTTCTCAAACAATATCTCTCTCATTATTCTGCTATTAAGCAGAACAGAAACAAATGTGATAATCCTAACTTACCTAAAACAGAAAAAGTTTAGTCACATTAACATCTGACTTTTTTTTTAATGGTTATGTGCCTTTTTATACAGTGTATGTAAACTTCTGGTTTCAACTGTATATCCTTTAATATTGAGAAACAGTTTGCTATCATTCATTCATTCATTTTCCTGATTTCATGGCAATTAATGGTAAAATCTTAGAGGAGATTGTGCAAATTATGAAAACATCAACCTGCAGTCTTGACACGCTCCCCACATCATTCCTCAAAACGGTGTTTAACTGTTTAGAAATGGATCTCCTAAAAGTGGTAAATGCTTCACTTCTCTCAGGGATTTTTCCAAACTCACTTAAAACTGCAGTTGTTAAACCCCTCTTGAAAAAGAGCAACCTGGATAACACACTATTGAGCAATTACAGACCGATCTCAAATCTCCCTTTCATTGGCAAAATCATTGAAAAAGTTGTTTTCAACCAGGTTAACACGTTCTTAAACTCCAAGGGGTGTTTAGACAATTTTCAATCTGGTTTCAGAGCACATCACAGTACAGAGAGCGCTCTTATAAAGATAATCAATGATATCCGCCTAAATACAGATTCAGGTAAACTAACAGTGCTGGTATTGCTCGATCTTAGTGCTGCATTTGACACTGTCGATCACAGCATACTTCTGGATAGGCTGGAAAATTGGGTTGGGCTGTCTGGGACGGTCCTCAAATGGTTCAGATCTTATCTTAAAGGGAGAGGTTACTATGTCAGTATAGGTGACCATAGGTCGAGGTGGACACCCATGACATGTGGAGTCCCACAAGGCTCGATTCTGGCACCTCTCCTGTTCAACCTTTATATGCTCCCTCTGAGCCAAATAATGAGAAAGAACCAAATCTCCTACCACAGCTATGCTGATGACACTCAGATCTACTTAGCCTTACTGCCTAATGACTACAGCCCTATTGACACCCTCTGCCAATGCATTGATGAAATGAACAGTTGGATGTGCCAAAACTTTCTTCAGTTAAACAAAGAGAAAACTGAAGTCATTGCGTTTGGGAACAGAGATGAGGTTCTCAAGGTGAATGCGTACCTTGGCACTAAGGGTCAAACAACAAAAAATAAGGACAAGAATCTTGTGTGACTCTGGAGTCAGATCTGAGATTCAATAGTCATGTCAAAGCAGTTAGTAAATCAGCATACTATCATCTCAAAAACATTGCAAGAATCAGATGCTTTGTTTCCAGTGAAGACTTAGAGAAACTTGTTCATGCTTTTATCAGCAGCAGGGTGGATTACTGTAACGGCCTCCTCACGGGCCTTCCCAAAAAGACAGTCAGACAGTTGCAGCTCATCCAGAACGCTGCGGCCAGGATTCTGAACAGAAGCAGGAGATCAGAGCACATCACACCTGTCCTCAGGTCTTTACACTGGCTCCCAGTTACATTCAGAATAGATTTTAAAGTATTACTACTTGTCTATAAATCACTAAATGGCCTAGGAGCTCAATACATTACAGATATGCTTACTGAATACAAGCCTAGCAGATCACTCAGATCTTTAGGATCATATAAACTAGAAATTCCAAGAGTTCAGTCAAAGCAGGGTGAATCGGCTTTCAGCTACTACGCCCCTCGCTGCTGGAATCAGCTTCCAGAAGTGATCAGATGTGCTCCAACGTTAGGCACATTCAAATCCAGACTGAAAACTCATCTGTTTAGCTGTGCCTTTACTGAATGAGCACTGTGCTACGTCCGACAAATCACACTATTATGTTTTTCTCTTCTTTTTCATTCTTTTATAACCTGTTTTAACACATTTTTTATATGTTTTTATCTGTTTTTTTTATTATCTGTTTTTATTTTTTTTTTCTTATTCTTGTTTCTTTTATTCCTGTTTATGTAAAGCACTTTGGATTGCCACTGTGTATGAAATGTGCTATATAAATAAACTTGCCTTGCCTTGCCTTCCTTCGGTTTACTCCCTTTATTCATCAGGGGTCGCCTCTGCGGAATGAACCGCCAATTTATCCAGCATATGTTTTATGCAGCAGATGCCCTTCCAGCCGCAACCCAGTACTGGGAAACACCCATACACACTCATTCACACTCGTACACTATGGCCAATTTAGTTAATCAGTTCACCTATAGCGCATGTGTTTGGACTGTGGGGGAAACTGGAGCACCCGGAGGAAACCCACACCAACACGGGGAGAACATGCAAACTCCACACAGATATGTCAGCTCACCCAGTCGAGACTCCAACCAGTTACCTTCTTGCTGTGAGGCGATTAGTGCTAACCACTGAGCCACCGCGTCACCCCAGTTTGCCGTCATCTTTATCTTAAATAATAATATAATAATTAATAAATATAAATATTCATTTGGCCACCCCTATAATGGTTCATACCATTGTGATTGCACAAACACGCCAAGAGAAAATATTAACTCAGGAGTAGGGATGGGCGATATGGCCTAAAATCCATATTGCGATATACATTGCAGCCTCTTGCGATAACGATATATATTGCGATATATAAATTATAATAGAACCATTTCAGAACAGGTTACAGAGACCCTTAGGAAAGCCAAACTGCTATTTTTTTTAAGAAATAAAGAAACGTTGCATGTCATTTTGAGAACATTTATTGTGCAAAAGCAAAACTGTAATTAAACAACACAATGTTGCAGATAAATAAACTAAATGTAGTGCCTTTTAGAAAGAAAGACTTTTCTTTTAAGTCCTTGGTTCCTAAATGCCAAGTTGCAGAGAACAAAAAAACTGGTGTCTTTTTAGTTAAGGAACTTACACTGTACTGAAATTACTTCCAGTATTAAAAAGTCAAATAAAATTGTGTATTGCAGATACTTTAAATAAAAACATATTTCTAATCTGCAGCCTAGGTAACACATTTGGTTTTAAACATTTTGTTCTCCTAATGAAATTAAAACTGGTGTCTTGATCTGCTCTTTCTCTCTCTCTCCCTCTCTCTGTCTGCTGTAGTGTTGGTGCTGCTGAGAGATTGAGACGCACCAGACAAAGTTTGCTTATAAAGTAATGCAAAAATGAATACAATTAATATCGAAAGCGAAAGCAGATTCTCGGACATGTCCGGGGAAAAGAGAATGTATTGTCACCCCAAATAATGAGCTGGATCAGTCTATTTAGTCTTCGCGCTCTTCTTAAAGCTGCTCCCAAATCAGAACAACAGTTCTGTATCCAGCGCGATACAGCGGGTCTCTGTGGGTCTGTATGCAGAGCATGCGAGTCTGTGGCAGAGTGTTCTCAGTTTCTCGCGAACACAGAACCGGGCCGCCCCAATAATATATCGGCCGCCCAGGTAAAATCTGTGTGGGAGGCACTGATGTTCACTAGACAAGCCATGCTATGCCATGCATGAGGCTCGCAAGTTGTGCGACACGCCGCCATTCGGTGCCATGCGTTGCTTAGTGCTGTTGTTGCTGTTGCTCTTAATTTCACGGGTAGATTGCGTCATCAAACATGTATTATCGTGATAGTGCAATAGAATTAGAATCTCAATCGTAGGCCAATTTTGTATCGTTTATATCGCATATCATTTATATCGCCCATTACTACTCAGCAGTCTGTTTACATGTTAGTTTATAGCTGTTTGTATCTATATTTAGCCTATAAGTGAAGTAAAATTAGACACACAGTTTGTATTTTAATAAATACTAATGCTTGCACGTGGAATTTAAAGAGTTAAATGTATGTAATCCTTCATGATCATCCATTTATTAGTGCAGGAATGCATCGTGGTCATCTTTGAGAACCACTTATCTTCTGAAATAGAGTAGGTCAGAATAGACTCAATATCACCTCAAAACACTGAAAGTGGAAATAAGTTTGATTAATATTTCAATGTAATTGAATTAAATATATAAATTTGGTGGGTGACGCGGTGGCGCAGTAGGTAGTGCTGTCGCCTCACAGCAAGAAGGTCGCTGGTTTGAGTCCCGGCTGGGTAAGTTGGCATTTCTGTGTGGAGTTTGCATGTTCTCCCTGCGTTCGCGTGGGTTTCCTCCAGGTGCTCCGGTTTCCCCCACAGTCCAAAGACATGCGGTACAGGTGAATTGGGTAAGCTAAAAATTGTCCGTATTCTATTTGTGTGAATGAGAGTGTATAAGTGTTTCCCAGTGATGGGTTGCAGCTGGAAGGGCATGCTACTTAAAACATGTGCTGGATTAGTTGGTGGTTCATTCCACTGTGGCGACCCCAGATTAATAAAGGCACTAAGCCGAAAAGAAAATGAATGAATAAATATAAATTTGGTTCACTGAAGCATGTATTACACCAGGGGTGCCCAAACTCGGTCCTGGGGGGCCAGTGTCCTGCAAAGTTTAGTTCCAACCCCAATCAGACACACATGGGCTAGCTATTCAAGCTCTTACTAGGCCTTGCAGGTGGTTTGAGGCAAGTTGGAGCTAAAGTCTGCAGGACATTGGCCCTCCAGGGCCGAGTTTGGGCATGCCTGTATTACACAAACTAACACTAAAAAAGTTGACCCCCCCAGCCCCCCACCCCCAGTCTTCAATGTATAATTCGCACCCTGCATGAAGTGTCAGTGAAAGTAAATTGCGGTGGTGTTTGCTGTAGTTGCAGCACGCTCACGACTCCTTCCTGGTCCTCACCACTGACGGCGTCAACTTCATCATGTCCAACCAAGAAATCTGTGACATCATCAACCTGTGCCACGACCCCACCGAGGCGGCAAATGTCATCGCTGAGCAGGTGCGCAATCACGCATTAAAACTTCACACACAATTATATTTACATGATAAATACACACACACACTACACAAACATATATTATGTCAAAACCAACTTATTTTGGATGCGATAATCTTGTTAAATTAATGCCCAGCACTAATTTTGATATTGTGATGGGCTCATTCCCAGAATAAAACTCAGGACTAAAGTTTGAGTGCGTACTTGTATAGAGAATACCATAAATACTTTATGGAGAAGTATTATTTTTTCTATTTTTATCATTCGTTTATGTTTTTTTATGTAATTGAATATTGAAATGCATTACTTTCAAAAGTAACTTTCCCCCAAACTATTAGTAGATAAATGTAGGGAATAGTAAATGAGGGTATAGGGGGCCATTTCAGATACAACTAGGAAAAAAGTGTGAGAAGCATCATAGGACCTGTAAGAGTCGTAATTTGATTTAATATAATGTATTAATAGTGCTTAAACACGAGTACAGTTTACATCTGTTGATATGTTTAGTTGTGTATATTTACTGATTTCACCCCTCTCCTTCGTTTGTGATGGTTTGCTCTGTCTTTATTGGACTGTTAAGTTACAGTTGAAGTCAGAATTATTCGCCCTCCTCTATTTTATTTCCCTAATGTCTGTTTAACAGAGAGAACATTTGTTCAGCACATTTCTAAACATAATAGTTGATTTATTTAACTGATAACTGATTTTTTTTCTCTTTGTCATGATGACAGTAAATAATATTTGGCTAGATATTCTTCAAGACACTAGTATTCAGCTTAAAGTGACATTTAAAGGCTTAACTAGGTTAATTAGGGTAAAGTTAGGGTAATTAGGCAAGTCATTGTATAAGAGTGGGTTGTTCTGGAGACAATCCAAAACAAATATTGCTTAAGAGGGCTAATATTATTGACCTTAAAATGGGTTCAAAACAATTAAAAACTGCTTTTATTCTAGCCGAAATAAAACAAATAAGACTTTCTCCAGAAGAAAGAATATTAGAGGACATGCTGTGAAAAATTCCTGAATCTGTTCAACATCATTTGGGAAATATTGGAAAATGAATAAAGAATTTACAAGACGAAGAATACAGGGAGTGCAGAATTATTAGGCAAGTTGTATTTTTGAGGATTCATTTTATTATTGAACAACAACCATGTTCTCAATGAACCCAAAAAACTCATTAATATCAAAGCTGAATATTTTTGGAAGTAGTTTTTAGTTTGAGCTATTTTAGGAGGATTATTAGGCAACTTAACAAATTAATTATTAGGCAACTTAACAAAAAACAAATATATATACCCATTTCAAGGATGCAGACATCTTCCTGTACCACTGCTTGAAGAAGGTGTCTTCCAGAAGCTGGCAGTTGGACTGGGAGTTGAGCTTGACTCCATCCTCAACCCGAAAAGGCCCCACAAGCTCATCTTTGATGATACCAGCCCAAACCAGTACTCCACCTCCACCTTGCTGGCGTCTGAGTCGGACTGGAGCTCTCTGCCCTTTACCGATCCAGCCACGGACCCATCAAGACTCACTCTCATTTCATCAGTCCATAAAACCTTAGAAAAATCAGTCTTGAGATATTTCTTGGCCCAGTCTTGACGTTTCAGCTTGTGTGTCTTGTTCAGTGGTGGTCGTTTTTCAGCCTTTCTTACCTTGGCCATGTCTCTGAGTATTGCACACCTTGTGCTTTTGGGCACTCCAGTGATGTTGCAGCTCTGAAATATGGCAAAACTGGTGGCAAGTGGCATCTTGGCAGCTGCACGCTTGACTTTTCTCAGTTCATGGGCAGTTATTTTGCGCCTTGGTTTTTCCACACGCTTGCAACCCTGTTGACTATTTTGAATGAAACGCTTGATTGTTCGATGATCACGCTTCAGAAGCTTGGCAATTTTAAGAGTGCTGCATCCCTCTGCAAGATATCTCACTATTTTTGACTTTTCGGAGCCTGTCAAGTCCTTCTTTTGACCCATTTTGCCAAAGGAAAGGAAGTTGCCTAATAACCATGCACGCCTGATATAGCGTGTTGATGTCATTAGACCACACCCCTTCTCATTACAGAGATGCACATCACCTAATATGCTTAATTGGTAGTAGGCTTTCGAGCCTATACAGCTTGGAGTAAGACAACATGCATAAAGAGGATGATGTGCTCAAAATACTCATTTGCCTAATAATTCTGCACTGCCTGTAATTCTGACTTCCACTGTATATTATGAGAAAGACAGAGCAACAGTTTTTTGACTGGAGTTTATTGTTATGCTAGCATAAGAATTCAGTAAAGATTTTTAATTAGAATAAAACCCGAGTCAACTTATTGCCAGACTGATTTCCTGATAATTCTGATAGTACAAGTGTGTGTATGTTTGTGTCGTCCAGGCTCTTCAGTACGGCTCTGAGGACAACAGCACAGTGATCGTGGTCCCGTTTGGAGCCTGGGGAAAACATCAAAACACAGACTACACACACGACATGAGCCGAAACTTTGCCTCCATAGGCCGCTGGTCTTAACATGAAGATTAACACTCTCCAACTAAAGCACTGCCGTTATACTGACAACTGCACTATGAGGAGGAGGAAACATCTGCTTTAAATCAACCTTTACATCCAAAGACAGAAGGTGTGGTGGATGATTTGGTTTATTATTTGTGACCCTGGGCACAAAACCAGTCTTATGTTGCATGGGTATATTTGCTGGAGGAGCCAAATGTATGTTGTATAAGTCAAAATGACAGATTCT
Organism: Danio kyathit; assembly: GCA_903798195.1. Classification (NCBI taxonomy): domain Eukaryota; kingdom Metazoa; phylum Chordata; class Actinopteri; order Cypriniformes; family Danionidae; genus Danio; species Danio kyathit. Next base: position 52,695,174 of record LR812541.1, read on the forward strand.
TTCATTTATGCCACAAATCGTCAGTTTCCACTTTATATTAGGTGTCCTTAACCACTATGCACTTACACTGAAATTAATAAACTGTTACAGTGTACGTATTGTGTAAATACGTCTTTATACATTGCACTTATGCTTAATTAAATAGGTCTTTGCACACTGAAGTCCGAAATATTTTGTATGCGTTTTTTTCGTGTTTTTTTTCATCCGCCACGTTCTGTCTTTATATCAATTTATGCACTGTGTTTGTCATAAAGTGATCTACGCTCATTCTGTATTTTGCCTTTTGCATGTACGGTGGCTCTGAACTGTCAAAACACCTCTCAAACACTTTTTCGGATGCGAAAAACAGAAAAAAAATTTTTTTTAATGACGGACGGAAGTTTCTGAGGCAGTTTGTCAATGCGGTTGACACAACATGAGGTCGATTTTTTTTTTTTTTTTTTTTTTTTTTTTTTTTAATGTGCAAAATTTCGGATTCAGTGTGCAATAGCCTTAATTAATTTCTGTATTTACATTTATAATTACACTGTTGGCCATCCCTTACACCTTAACCCACCCTAGAACCTACAGTTGTAGTCAGAATTATTAGCCCTCCTTTGAATTTTGTTTTCTTTTTTAAATAATTCCCACGTAATGTTTAACAGATGCAGGAAATTTTCACAGTATGTCTGATAATATTTTTTTCATCTGGAGAAAGTCTTATTTGTTTGATTTCTGCTAGAATAAAAGCAGTTTTTAATTTTTTAAAACCCATTTTAAGGTCAAAATTATTAAGCTAGTTTGTTTTTTCAATAGTCTACAGAACAAACCATCGTTATACAATAACTTGGCTAATTACCCTAACCTGCCTAGTTAACCTAATTAACCTAGTTAAGCCTTTAAATGTCACTTTAAGCTGTATAGAAGTGTCTTGAAGAATATCTTGTCTAATATTATTTGCTGTCATCATGACAAAGATAAAATAAATTAGTGATTAGAAATGAGTTATTAAAACTATTATGATTAGAAATGTGCTGAAAAAAATCTTCTCTCTGTTAAACAGAAATTAGGGGAAAAAATAAACAGGGGAGCTAATAATTCAGGGGGCTAATAATTCTGACTTCAACTGTACACACACCGCCAAACCTGTCCCTAACCCGGCCAGTATCCCAGCTCAGAAGTGTCCTGCAATACATCATGAACGCATTAAGTGCTTTGTATTTATTTTTTGATGCAAGTACATAGTAGTTAAGGCCACCTAATATAAAATGGGATCGAATAATAAGTAAAGATCACGTTCCATAAAGATATTGGTAACTCTTTACTTGAAGAGGTGTCATGACACCTTTATAATCATACCTGACACATATCATGATTATGAAGGAGGTTTTATGCATGCTTAAGACAACTGTTATTAATTGTCATTTGCTCAGTTTTATCATTTTAAATGCAAAGGTAACATTATTTGAGATGTCTTTGTCATGAAAACGTGACATTACCAAGACTAGTCATAAATCTGTCATAAACATGATTGTCATTTATTTTCAAACAGCTTTTCTGGACTACAGACACAAATAGAAATTGTGATTAAAATGTCATTAAATTATAATGATACTTTTATAAAATAACAGGTATTGTACACAAGTACACTAAAATACAAGTATTGACATGTTCACTGAGAAATGTTAATGACAAATTCAGTTTATTCCACTGAAAAAAAGATTTATGACAATTAAAATGGCCTCATGACAATCACAGATTTATGACAAGTTATGTAGTCTTGATAATGTCAAGTTATCATCTCAAACGATGTCATATCTGCATTTAAAATGACACAACTTAGCAAATGACATTTAATAACAGCTGTCATAAGCATGAATACAATCTCCTTCATATTCATGCCATGTCATATCAAGACTATAAATGTGTCCTGGTAGTCTTATGAACACCTCTTCAAGTAAAGTATTACCAAGATATTTAGTCAATTTTCTTCTGTTAAAATATAAAAATAGATATATTAGTAGTAATATGCATTACTAAGAACTTAATTTGCACTACTTTAACTGAGATTTTTTTTAATATTTAGATTTTTCAAACTCTAAGAATCCACATTTTCTGTCCTAAAAAAACAAATTTATTCAGTTTTTAGGTGATCCATAAATCTCATTTCCAAAAAACAACACTTGTGACTGGTTTTGTGCTCCATGGTCAGATTTATAAGGGAACACCCATGGTATTAAATAATCCTTTAGTTATGAAACATCAGCATGCATTTGATTTTAAGGTAAGAATTATTTTTAAAGAAGCCCGCTGAACAAAAGGTACTGATTATATCAGTTATATTATATACAGTTGAAGTCAGAATTATTAGCCCCCGTTTATTTTTTTCCCCAATTTCTGTTAAATGGAGAGCAGATTTCTTCAACACATTTCTAAACATAATAGTTTTAATAACTCATTTCTAATCACTAATTTATTTTCTCTTTGTCATGATGACAGTAAATAATATTTGACTAGATATTCTTCAACACACTTCTATACAGCTTAAAGTGACATTTAAAGGCTTAATTAGGTTAATTAGGCAGGTTAGGGTAATTGGCCAAGTTATTGTATAACGATGGTTTGTTCTGTAGACTATCGAAAAAATATATAGCTTTAAGGGGCTAAAAATATTGACCTTAAAATGGCTTTTAAAAAATTTAAAACCACTTTTATTCTAGCCGAAATAAAACAATTAAGACTTTCTCTGGAAGAAAAAATATTATCAGACATACTGTGAAAATTTCCTTCCTCTGTTAAACATCATTTGGGAAATATTAAAAATAAATAAATAAATAAATTCAACGGAGAGCTAATAATTCTGACTTCACCTGTACATATATTATTAAATAAAACGCACTAAAAAATAGATATTTGCTCTTTTGTTTCACCCAAAAAAGAAAGTTTCTTCATCATTTACTTGAGTTTCTTTTTTCTCTTCATCACAAAAGGAGATATTTTGAAGAATGTTGGAGAAAAAAACTGCAATCGACTTCAATAGTAGGAGCAAAAATGGCTATTTGTTTCCAATATTCTTCAAAATATCGTATTTTGTGTTTAACAGAAGAATAAAAAAAAAAACTCAAAATGTTTGAAACAAGAGGAGAATTTACATTTTTAGAGTGAATTTTGCCCTTTAACATTTTATTCAATGGCTAAAACCTTGTCATATTGAGTAAGTATTGAATATAAAAAGTGCATCGTAAGTGGTGTATTTTGAGTGCAGAGCTCAATCAGTTATGTAATGTCAACTCCTTTAATAATATGTAATTATATTAATGTACAATTATAGGTAACACTTTACAATAAGGTTGTATTGGTACATGCATTTACCAACATGAACAAACAATGAACAATGCATTTATTACAGCATTAATTAATCTTAGTTAATGTTAATCAAAAATAAAATGTTGAATTATGATTAATAAATGCTGTACAAGATTGTTCATGTTAATAAATACATTAACTAACATTAACCAATGCAACTTTATTGTAAAGTGTGACCAAATTATTATAAATAATGCATAATTGTTTTAATGTTGTATTTGTTGTATATAGCATTGCTTATTTATCTGACTAAATGTGATGGACACACACTTAAAACACCTCTAGGTTGCTTTAAAAGGATAGTTCATCCAAAAATTAATATTATCTCATTATTTACTCTTGCTCATGTGGTTTAAAACCCTTATGAGTTTCCTTTTTCTGCCGAACACAAATGAATGTTGGTTGCTGGCACCCATTGACTTCCATAGTAGAAAATGAAAATGACTATGGGGGTCAGTTGGTGCCAACTAATCTGCATTTTTTTAAATTTCTTTTTGTGTTCAACAGAAGAAAGAAACTCAATGGATGAGTAAATAATGACGATTTTTATTTTTTGGGTGAACTGGCCCTTTAAGAAAAGTTTGTTTGAAATCAACTTTCTGTATATATTTTAGAAATCGCAGACAGAATTACCACGAATAAGTCTTCTGTGGTTCTCAGTTTTAGTAAGAAATGTCCATATTATTGTGCTTTTATAAGTGCTGTATGTAGCTTTTTGATGTTTCTAAAGCATAAACGTATTATAATATGTTTGCAGATATTTCAGAAACATGCCAAGTGAACATACTTGTTTATCTGGAAAACTATGCTGTTAGTCAGATATTCTGCTTTAAAGGTCCCATGAAATGAAAATAATATGGAGACCCGGAAGGGATGTGATGGTGGGAAAAAAAACTGAGAGGGAGAGAAAAAAAAAACAATGATAGGAAAATATTTTATTTTTTAAGTTTTTGCGTTCCCTCACAAAACTGTTTTTCCACAAACACTTCCTGTTCACTTCATACATGTCAACCCTTTTATTTTTTTACCCAGTTTTTTTTTTTCTTCCACCCAGTTTTAATTTTTTTACCCAGTTTTTTTTTTCTTCCACCCAGTTTTTATACTTTTACCCAGTTTTTTTCTACCTCCCAGTTTTTTTTTTTACCCAGTTTAATTTTCTTCCACCCAGTTATTATTTTTTTACCCAGTTTTATTTTCTTCCACCCAGTTATTATTTTTTTACCCAGTTTTATTTTCTTCCACCCAGTTTTTATTTTTTTACCCAGTTTAATTTTCTTCCACCCAGTTATTATTTTTTTACCCAGTTTTATTTTCTTCCACCCAGTTATTATTTTTTTACCCAGTTTTATTTTTCTTCCACCCAGTTTTTATTTTTTTACCCAGTTTTTTTTCTTCCACCCAGTTTTTATTCTTTTACCCAGTTTTATTTTCTTCCACCCAGTTTTTATTTTTTTACCCAGTTTTATTTTCTTCCACCCAGTTTTTATTCTTTTACCCAGTTTGTTTTTCTTCCACCCAGTTTTTATTTTTTTACCCAGTTTTTTTTTCTTCCACCCAGTTTTTATTTTTTTTACCCAGTTTTTTTTTCTTCCACCCAGTTTTTATTTTTTTTACCCAGTTTTTTTTTTCTTCCACCCAGTTTTTATTTTTTTACCCAGTTTTTTTTTTCTTCCACCCAGTTTTTATTTTTTTTACCCAGTTTTTTTTCTTCCACCCAGTTTTTATTTTTTTTACCCAGTTTTTTTTTTTTTTCCACCCATTTTTTTTTTTTTTTACCCAGTTTTTTTTTCTTCCACCCAGTTTTTATTTTTTTTACCCAGTTTTTTTTCTTCCACCCAGTTTTTATTTTTTTACCCAGTTTTATTTTCTTGCACCCAGTTTTTATTTTTTTACCCAGTTTTTTTTTCTTCCACCCAGTTTTTATTTTTTTTACCCAGTTTTTTTTTCTTCCACCCAGTTTTTATTTTTTTTACCCAGTTTTTTTTTCTTCCACCCAGTTTTTATTTTTTTACCCAGTTTTTTTTTCTTCCACCCAGTTTTTATTTTTTTTACCCAGTTTTTTTTTTCTTCCACCCAGTTTTTATTTTTTTTACCCAGTTTTTTTTTTCTTCCACCCATTTTTTATTTTTTTACCCAGTTTTTTTTTCTTCCACCCAGTTTTTATTTTTTTTACCCAGTTTTTTTTCTTCCACCCAGTTTTTATTTTTTTACCCAGTTTTATTTTCTTGCACCCAGTTTTTATTTTTTTACCCAGTTTTTTTTTCTTCCACCCAGTTTTTATTTTTTTACCCAGTTTTATTTTCTTGCACCCAGTTTTTATTTTTTTACCCAGTTTTATTTTCTTCCACCCAGTTTGTATTTTTTTTACCCAGTTTTATTTTCTTCCTCCCAGTTATTATTTTTTTACCCAGTTTTATTTTCTTCCTCCCAGTTTTTATTTTTTTTACCCAGTTTTTTTTTTCTTCCACCAAGTTTTTATTCTTTTACCCAGTTTTTTTTTTTCTTCCACCTAGTTTTTTTCCCCACCATCACGTCCCTTCCGGGTCTCCGTAAAATAAAGTGTTTTAAATGTATCAGTATTGTTAATTTTTAAAATATCTACTAGCTAGTGTGCTCCAAAACAGTCACAAAATTAGGGTTTAGAAGATATAAAACGGATATAAACATGTGAAGCTTTAGTTTGTCACTTCCGCGTAGATGGATTTTATTCACGTCACCTCATATTTCAGTCTCTCCTCACATCTTATGACCAATCAGATGCTCTCTAGTGTCTGACATGCCCCGCCCCCTTCTCATTGGCTTTTTATTTGATGCCCGTGAGCTCAACCACTCTCACTGGCAGAGCTGTGATATAAAGAAAACGCTAATGGCTGTTTTAAAAAAGGGGAGGAGCTACATTATTCAATTCAACTCATCTGTATTTCTGTAGCGCTTTTACAATGTAGATTGTGTCAAAGCAGCTTAACAAGAAGATTATAGTAAACTGAAACTGTGGCAGTCCAGTTTTCGGAGTTTAAGTTCAGTTTAGATCCCTCTCCTCCTGTTTTGGTTAAGATTGTCAGACATTGAATAAAAATTCACTTCACGGGACCTTTAAAAGATTTATTGCAATACCTAGTGCCACTCACACGTACTGCACCTTTAAATCTCTCCTCATCAAGTCTCTTTTGTGTTTTTTGCATTTATCTTGAACATGGTGGATTGATTCTCAGTGCCTTATTTCTTGAACATGATGTGAATACAATCACAAATTCAACATTTTAGATTTTACAGAGGTTTTGCATTGGTTTACAGTTCTTGTTTAGACCTTTAGTTTCAGTCACTATCTTCTGAGTGAATATAAATGTGAATGTAAGATAAAATAAAACTGTATTGTGAAATGTGCTGGAGATGCTTCCTATTAATCACTGCTATCTACGGGGTCAATTGTCCACCCAAAGAATTGAGGTCACAGATCGAGGAAAGATAAAACATAAAATTATAACTCAAAAAGTACTTCAAAACTAATAATTCAAAACGATTAAGAAGAAATAATGCAGTCACACTGTGGAAGAAAGATAAGCGAGGAATCAACCAATAAAGTAAGCAAAGTAATAGCGCTTTGATGGCGACGTGGTGGCGAGTAGGTAGTTCTGTTGCCTCACAGCAAGAAGGGCGCTGATTCGAGCCTCGGCTTTCTGTGTGGAGTTTGCATGTTCTCTCCGCGTTCGCGTGGGTTTCCTCCGGGTGCTCCGGTTTTCCCCACAAGTCCAAACACATGCGGTACAGGTGACTTGGGTAAACTAAAAATATCCGTAGTGTTGTGTGAATGAGTGTTTCCCCGTGATGGGTTGCAGCTGGAAGGGCATCTGTTGTGTTAAACATATGCTGGATAAGTTGGCGGTTCATTCCGCTGTGGCGACCCCAGATTAATAAAGGCTCTAAGCTGAAAAGAAAAAGAATGAATGAATGCATTTTTCATTGGCTTAGTCCCTTTATTAATCTGGAATGAACCACCAACTATTCCAGCACATGTTTTACGCAGCAGATGCCCTTCCAGCTGCAACCCAGTACTAGGAAACACCCATTCACTCTCACAATTACACACACACACACCATGGCCAATTTAGTTCATCAATTCAGCGCATCTGTTTGGACTGTGGAGCACCCGGAGGAAACCCACGCCAACACGGGGAGAACATGCAAACTGCACACAGAAATCTCAGCCGGGACTCAAACCAGCAACCTTCTTGCTGTGAGGCGACAGTGCTAACCACTGAGCCACTGTGCCTCCCCACAATTAATATTATTCATTCATTCATTTTCTTTTCGGCTTAGTCCGTTTATTTATCAGGGGTCACCACAGCGGAATGAACCGCCAACTTATCCAGCATATATTTTACACAGCGGATGCCCTTCCAGCTGCAACCCATCACTGGTAAACACCCATACACTCTCATTCACACTCATACACCATGGACAATTTAGCTTACCCAATTCACCTGTACCACATGTCTTTGGACTTGTGGGGAAAACCGGAGCACCCGGAGGAAACTCACGGCAACACGGGGAGAACACGCAAAATCCACACAGAAATGCCCACTGACCCAGCCGAGGCTTGAACCAGCGACCTTCTTGCTACTCACTGCGCCACCGTGACGCCCATAATGCAATATATAAAACATTATATATTTTAATAATAATTAGAGAAAAAAGAGGGAAAATATACAATAATAATATAATATTAATACATAATAATGTTAATAAATAAAACAACAAATATTTTAATAATAATTAGAGGGAAAAAGAGGGAAAATATACAATAATAATATAATATTAATACATAATAATGTTAATAAATAAAACAATATATAAAACAACAAATATTTTAATAAAAATTAGAGGGAAAAGAGGAAAAATACAATAATAATATAATATTAATACATAATAATGTTAATAAATAAAACAATATATAAAACAACAAATATTTTAATAATAATTAGAGAAAAAAGAGGGAAAAATACAATAATAATATAATATTAATACATAATAATGTTAATAAATAAAACAATATATAAAACAATATACATTTTAACAATAATTTATTTAATAATTTATTAAAAATATAATAAAATAAACGTTTTTTAAAAACGTTTCTAATGTATAATAATGGGATTTTGGTTTAGTTTAGTTGGTCTGTAGTTTAGTTTCTATATTATATGGATCACTGCTGCCCTCTGCTGCTCACTTCAAAACAAACACCTTTTCACTAAAGCTGTCAGTGAATTTGCTATAAATAAAAAAGAAACGTATGCATGCATTTTTAGATACTTTAGTTAATGTAATATTAAAGTATTTCTTATTCTTCAGTCTAGCCTGAAGTTATTATATATAAAAGTCCAGAAGAAAGTCAATATGTTAATTGTGTTATTAATTTTCTTTTAGTATTACAAAAGAAATGCATACAGGGTTAATTATAAGTTACTTTAGTTATTGTAATGTAAATATATTGTTTTGGTGTGTGTGTGTGTGTGTGTGTGTGTGTGTGTGTGTGTGTGTGTGTGTGTGTGTGTGTGTGTGTGTGTGTACATGTTTTTGTGACATATCAAGACACAAATCTGTATAATGACATGGGTATGACACATGTATTACAAAAAGCAGGTGAAATATGAGGACGTCCTCACTTCTCCAAAAGCTTCTAAATCACACAGGATGAGTTTGTTCAGGGAGTAAAGCTGTACACTGTCTCCTGTGATGGTTGGGTTTAGGGGTAGGGTGGGGTGAGGGCAATATAATATACGCTTTGATCTGTATAAAATGAATGGAAGCCTATGTAATGTACCCACTTTTTACAAAAACAAACGTGTGTGTGTGTGTGTGTGTGTGTGTTCTTTTATTGTGTGTGTGTGTGTGTCTGTGTGTGTGTTAGAATATCTCCTATTTAATTTGACTTTTTTTATGAGCAAGAAATAATCACATTTTTCTCCAAGATTTACAGAAGAAAACATCATTCAGTGGAAGTTTCTACAACCCCAAATCAGAAAAAGTTAGGACAGTATATGGAAAACTCAAATAAAACAGTAAGTAGTGATTTCTACATTGACAAAAATTATTTAATGTGTTCCTCATCATATTTATTCTTTTCAGAAACACATTTTCCAATTCTGGTTCTTGTAGCAATTCAATTCATCTTTATTTGTATAGCGCTTTCACATTGTAGATTGTGTCAAAGCAGCTTCACATAGAAGATTATAGTGAATTGAAACAGTGCCAGTCCAGTTTTAAGAGTTTAAGTTCAGTTCAGTTTAGCTCAGTTCAGTGTGGGTTAATAATCACTACTGAGAGTCCAAACACTGAATAGCAAATCCATCGATGCGCAGCTCTACAGATCCCGAACCATGCAAGCCAGTGGCGACAGCGGCGAGAAAAAAACTTCACCAATTGGCGAAAGTGAAGGATCAGTTGGGCATGACCATTTCTCCTATGACCAAACGTCTTGTGCAGAGCTGCAGTCAAGGCTGGAGAACGCTGGACGTCAGCGAAGACTCGTCTGTCCCTGGAGCATCACAGGAATCAGTCTCATGCTCTCCACTCTTCCATGACCACCACAGCAGCTGCTCAGGATACGGCCTGGTCCAGGATTATGGAAACCTTGGGATCATCTCGTCGCTGGTCTTAGATCGCGTCAGTGGCACTGCATAATCTGAGGGCCTCGGGATGAGTACCCCCAGGTGGAAATACAGAATAAGGAGAATAATTAGCGTAGCTGCTGTTCATAGTGTATATAAACGAGAAGCAAAATCCTGTGTGGGGCACATCATGCGTCATACCGCTATGTACTGCACTGAGTGTATGCTCTGCTAAAATGATAGGTCTTTAATGTAGTTTTGAACTGCGAGAGTGTGTCTGAGCCTCGGACATTATCAGGAAGGCTATTCCAGAGTTTAGGGGCCATAAATGAGAAGGCTCGACCTCCTTTACTCGATTTTGATATTTTAGGTACCAGTGGCGGCTGGTCAATAGAGGGCGCTGGGCCGCCGCCCCCCCTTCAAGTTAGAGCCCTTTAATATGGTAATGTTTATTATCACAAATATTAACTAAATAAATAGATTTAATTATAACATTCTAACGGCGATGCAGTGGCGCAGTAGGTAGTGCTGTCGCCTCACAGCAAGAACGTCGCTGGGTCGCAGGTTCGAACCTCGGCTAGGCTGGGTCAGTTGGCGTTTCTGTGTTGAGTCTGCATGTTCTCCCTGCATTCGCGGGTGTTTCCTCTGGGTGCTCCGGTTTCCCCCACAGTCCAAAAACATGTGGTACAGGTGAATTGGGTAAGCTAAATTTTCCGTAGTGTATGAGTGTGAATGAGTGTGTGGATGTTTCCCAGAGATGGGTTGCGGCTGGAAGGGCATCCGCTGCGTAAAATCGTGCTGGATAAGTTGGCGGTTCATTCCGCTGTGGCGACCCCGGATTAATAAAGGGACTAAGCCGACAAGAAAATGAATGAATGAATAAATAACATTTATTGTCATACTAACATTTATATGAACAATATTTTTTCATATGTGTGCGGGGCGCCGGACTAATGAGTGTCTATGTAGGTACACGAACATTTCCAATGCACGTGATATGACGATAAGCTCTAATTGGCCGGTTTTAAATTGTCTTTGGGGCGCAGCGCTCTGCATCCCGAACCCTCCCATTTTAGTTGTTAGAACGAATCATATTTGTTTTTATATGATTGGCCTTATGTGATTGGACCATTCTCACCAAAGAGCTTAGAATGCATTTTCTCGAGATGAAGGAAAATTCCGTTGTATCTTTGCAAAGATATCCGTTCACAAGGCGTTTGGATGAAGAAAAAAAAAGAATCAAGGAGCTTGGACCAGACCGACCTTCCTTGCAAATTCACCAGTAGTCAAGTGATGGCGAGCGCGCGAATATTCAGGGCTTTTCCAGCACTTGTTATGACAAACGGAGTTGGCTGGCAGGTTGTGATGTAAGTCATGCCTTTACTGTTTTCCATCTTTGCTGTTTCAAACAGCAGGACGCAAGAGAGGCTGAATGCATTGGCCATGCTGTCAATAGAGAAGAGACTGGTGACTGAGATGACTCTGACTTTAACCAAAAGGTTATTGAGAAATTTTCAAGCCAGAAAAAAAGGAGAGCAAAATTTATTTTCAAGTAGTGCTACTGGCCAGTGATTAGGCAACATTTGTGTGTGTGTGTGTGTATGTGTGTGTTTACTGATTATCTTGATTACTTCATTACTGATAAAAAACCCAAATTTAACTCAATTGAACTGATTTGTGATGCATTTATTGTATGCTTTAGTCATATTTTAGTTTTTTGATGCATCACCTGAAAAATGGCTTTTACACTCTTACTTTAACAACAGTTAGATTTTTTTCTGGTGTTTGCACCCCCCCGCATTTTTTAACACCAGCCGCCACTGCTAGGTACTACCAGAAGCCCTGAGTTTTGAGATCTTAAAGAGCGGCGTGGATTAAACATCCGTCATCTTCTCATCAGTGACCTGCATCTAAACAGTCTCTGGGTCAATGCGTGTAAAGATTTTGAACATCTTCCTGGACACTTTTAATGCTTCCAAACAGTTTGCTGCAATTATAAAGTGCACACGTCTTGAGGTAGTTCACTATGAGGCGATTTACCTTCTACAGTATGTGTGATTTGATTGGACAGGAATCTCAGGACTGATTTCTCGGTAACACTTTACATTAACAGTACATGAATAATGATGTATTAATGTGTAAACTAAACATTACTTTATTATGAATTAATGATGAGTTAAGGTATGCACTAATCATGAACTAACTAACTACAACATGAGTCACATGAGTTCATGTGTGAATAACGGCTACCTTAATTACTTGTTAGTACATGTTGTTAATTAATGTATTAGTTAACATTTAAGTTTAAGCTAAATGTAACCAGCATGAACTCATGAGCTGTTAATGTATGATTATGTCATGACTTTACTTGGAGGGGCACATCATCATTAACTCATTCTTAACTACTCATGAACTCCTGTTCATGCTGACGTTGACAGAACACTTTTCTATTGTTATTCAGTGTAAACTGACTAGTTGGACGTGCATAAGGAGTTCATGAGTAGTTAAGAATGGGTTAATGATGATGTGCCCCTTCAAGTAAAGTCACAACATAATTATATATTAACATATCATGAGTTCATGATGGTTAAATTAAGCATAAACTAATGTGGTAATTAATACATTAATTAACAAACAATCATGTACTAACAAGTAATTAAGGTAGCTGTTATTAACACATGAACTCATGTGACTCATGTTGTAGTTAGTTAGTTCATGATTAGTGCATACATTAACTCATCATTAATTCATAATGAAGTAATGTTTACTTTACATATTAATACATCATTATTCATGTACTGTTATTGTAAAGTGTTACCGATTTCTCTAATCCCCATAGACAAGAAATAATAAAGTAGTGACTGCAGGTTGAAGGAAAGTAGTGGAGTAAAAGTACAGATACTGCACTAAAGATGTACTCAAGGGAAAATAAAAGTACACATTATTAAAACGACTCAGTAAATTACAATT
>LR812541.1:52713096-52865596 GCA_903798195.1 Danio kyathit
CTAAATTGCTGAATGAGTGTGTATGGGTGTTTCCCAGTACTGGGTTGCAGCTGGAAGGGCATCCGCTGTGTAAAACATGCTGGAATAGTTGGCGGTTCATTCTGCTGTGGCGACCCCTGAAATAGAGAAGAAAAATGAATGAATGAGTGTGTGCTGATGCCAGAGCTTCTCTGATTTCTGCATGTCTGTTAAAGGAACACACAGCACTTACTGTGAGGGTTTTTGTGTTTAGTTCCCGGTTCCTGAGGGCTTCAGATATATGCTGTATCCGGTGTCGGTGATGGGGCCGTTCGGGCCTCAGACGGTGCTTTTCCCGATGAGCGCAGCACAGACAAACACACAGATCCAGAAAAATCCATCAGTGAACCACACAGAGGTGAGGCAGAATTTAACACGACAGGTAGACGCAACACTGAAAATAATAATTCATTGGATTTGCTAAATGTTTTTAAGGTAAGTGGTTGCAAACTATTTATACACTGAAAAAAATAATTCAGAGATGATTCCTTGAATTTACTCAATTTTATTTAGTTTGGGCTGAATTTAAACAAACAAGTTAAGTAGAATTTTATTCAATTTAATTTGTTTGTTTAAATTCAACACAAATAAATTGTTTTGCCGACATCATGTTTTTCAGTGTATGGGCTGAGCTTAATTTAAAGAAACAAATTAAGTTGAACATTACTACATTTATTTTGTTTAAATTCAGCCCATATAAACGGTTTCCAACCACTTACAGTTGAAGTCAGAATTATTAGCCCCCCTGTTTATTTTGTTCCCCAATTTCTGTTTAACAGAGAGATTTTCTCAACACATTTCTAATTATAATAGTTTTAATAACTCATTTCTAATAACTGATTTATTTTATCTTTGCCATGATGACAGTAAATAATATTTGACTAGATATTCTTCAAGACACTTCTATACAGCTTAAAGCATACCTGTTAACATTGGGATGTGAAAATTAAGGGATATGCCCAGCATAATAAAGGACGTAAAGGACATTAAAAAAAACGCCAAATTTCTAAATATGCTCATCTGGATCTGTTTTATTGTAAATAAACAGTTAAATGGTCACTAATATGTTTTATTATTATTATTAACAAAAGAAAAAATAAATAGTATACATTAGCAGCAAATACATTAGCAAACAGTTCAGCTTCTTAAAGGTGCTGTATGTAAGTTTTTGACTCTTCTAAAGCATAAAAATACCATAATATGTGTGCAGATATTTAAGAAACATCCCAAGTGAACATACTTGTTTAACTGAAAAACAATGCTGAAGTCAGATATTCTGCTTTGAAAATGGGTTTTCCGTGCCGGAACGCTGTCTGTGTTTAGATAAATTTCATATGCACGATGCCAGTTTAGCCAATTATATGTCAGCACCCTGGGTTGCCTTGTTGGAAAAAAGCATATTTCATTCATTCATTCAGAAAGACTCTGAAAGCATGCGTCCGTGACCAAAAAGAACAGTATGGGAGACAGATGCAGTTCCACATGAGGTCATTAATTAGCAAATTACATAAATATTACGAACGTAAACATTAGGTGAGCAGGTTACATTGTAACCGCGTGTCCTAACAACACGCTGTGACGAGAGAGGCAGTGATCAGCTATTTGGCTGTTTGCACCAGACGAAACACGGCAGAAATGTAAATACAGCCTTTCAGAAGCACAGAATATGCACTCGCTCACCAAACGGTAAGGTTTAGAATCTATTTAATACATGTTAACCCACTTTAACATCAATGTAGATGCTGAATCACTCATATGTGTTTAGTTCTAAAGTTCAATTTCAGACGCTTTATTGTATTTTCCAGATCTGAGGTGAACTTTCTGCTTTCAGTATATGGCAACAAATGCCATGTAAAATGCATTCAAACTCGCATTGTTAGCATTTAGCACAGAATAAAGCACACAAGGCTTACCTGAGGTGATCTAGCTGTCATAGGTTTCTGTTGTTCAGCTGTGAGAAATAGAAGCCATTTCTAATAAATCAATTCGAGGTGTTGGTTAGGACAAAAACTCCTTTTAATATGGAAAATATTCCCTCTATCGCGTGTCGTTGGTTTTATTTAGAACACAGTTTAAATCACTCGCTCCTGTACACAATCTGGCATCCCAGCGTACTTTTATTATGATCCAGGAGTGCAATACCTAGTTCAACCACTGGGTGTCAAACTTACATACTGCACCTTTAAAATCAATAGCTATTATAATGAAATAAAATCAAGCTATCAAATCTCATTAGCCGTTTCTTCACTGTATAACTCACACATTCTGATTAAAGAGCAGCGAATGAATCTCTGATTTATTTACATTTGTTTCATTTGATTACATTAAATAACAGGTGTCACTTTAAAAATGCACACATCTAACATTATAATAAAAAGCATTCGACTGGTTTCCTAACTGTTTAAGCTCATTTAGGACGAAATTAGTTGTGTTTGAAAAAAAAAAACCCCAGCAAGATAGACATCTTTAGAAATCATAATTATGTGTATGTGTCTGTTTAAACACGCACCCAAAACCCAGACTCTCACTCCGCTTCAAATTACACGCACACAATCCGATTGGGAAACAGCCTCTATTTATCACTATGGAGCGCGTCAGCTGACAGTCACGCACCGCTATATGACTGTTCTGAGGATTGCATATGAAGGGGAGACGGCACCTGTAATAAAAGGAAAGGGAATCCCGCCGTTTTTATATTTATTTCAAAGTGTTTTCATGCCTAAATAAAGCGAAATCACTCGCATTTAAAAGGAGAGAGTGGCACCTGGTGGTTTGGCGGTATGGGTTGCGTATTGACCTTATTCTTCAATGCGGAAGTGCGCCCGTTTTTGCGATTGTTTTAGAATTGACTATACAGAGAATATAGAAAAATATGATAAGAAAATATCAGTTTGCAACACAAAGCAGCAGAACGAGCTGTTTTTAACATATAAAAATGAATGGAAGTGAATGAGACCGGAAGTCTCGAGCCAAAATAATTCAAATGGCTGCGCCCGCTCGTCCCCGAAGAATAAGGTGAATAGGGAGGATCGGCTCTTTAATGTTTATTGCCACCCTTCAGAGAAAGACTGAAAATACAGGAGAAATACGGAAAATACCTTTACAGGATGATAGCGGGATAGAACTGTAAAATACAGGAGAATCCTGGGAAAAACTGGAGGGTGGACAGGTATAGCTTAAAGTGACATTTAAAGGCTTAACTAGGTTAATTATGTTAAGTAGGCAGGTTAGGGTAATTAGGCAAGTTATTGTATAATGATGGTTTGTTCTGTAGACAGTCGAAAAAATATATAGCTTAAAGGGGCTAATAATATTGACCTTAAAATGGTGTTTAAAAAATTAAAAACTGCTTTTATTCTAGCCGAAATAAAACAAATAACACTTTCTCCAGAAGAAAAAATATTATCAGACATACTGTGAAAATTTCCTTGCTCTGTTAAACATCATTTGGGAAATATTTAAAAAAAAACTAATAATTCAAAGGGGGGCGAATAGTTCTGACTTCAACTGTACCTTAAAAACATTTCGTAAATCCAATGAATCTTTTTTATTTTGTAAACCCAGGTTCATTGGAAATATGTCTCCAGGGCTACATTCCTGAGAACCGAGAAATATGTACATTTTCATGCAGTTTTTGTTTTCACAAATCCACTAGAGGGAGCCGTGTACGTTTGACAGTCTCAAATAAGTTACTGGGGCACGTTTTCTCATAAGTGCCATTGCTCATAAATCTATCAGAGGGCATTGTGAACATGTCTGCTCCGTTAAAATAGTTAGGATAAAAATACCCCAACATATAACCCAACTATAGGTTATTATAGCACCTTCCCAACTATGGGTTATTTTAACCCAATGCATTGGGTTATTAAATGTAACCCAATGCATTGGGTTATTTTGAATAAATGTTATTTTTTCCATTCTGGTATTACTAATGTTGCTATTACTAGTGCTACCATTAATTTTATAATCATGGCTGTAAATAAATAACATACAGCTTTTAAAAATATTGAAAACTATTTATTTGCATGACATTTTAAGTTCCAGACACCGCGTTTTTATCCATTTAATATAGATCGGCCATGAAGCCTGCTTTTGTATCATCAAAAATTAAAATTGCTGGTGAAACAGATAGTAAAAGCACCACACAGAGAGGTAATTCGATTAAAAAAAAAACATTATTGTGTTAGAGCTTAAATAAATGTTATAAAGCAAAAACAACATTATGCACGCATATTGGCGTTTCTGTGTGGAGTTTGCATGTTCTCCCCGTGTTGGCGTGGGTTTCCTCCGGGTGCTCCGGTTTTCCCCACAGTCCAAACACATGCGCTGTAGGGGAATTGGGTAAGCTAAATTGTCCTTAGTGTATGTGTTTGCGTGGATGTTTCCTAGTGATGGCTTGCAGCTGGAAGGGCATCTGCTGCGTAAAACACATGCTGGATATGTTGATGGTTCATTTCGCTGTGGCGACCCCAGATTAATAAACGGACCAAGCTGAGAAGAAAATGAATGAATGAATGAATGAATGAACTTATTTGTTGAAAAATGACACGTTTAAAACACAATGAATTGAGCTAGAATTGTATTTATGAAATAGGTGTCCTTGCATTTCTACATTTCATGTTTTGATGCACATAGTATTTCACATTTCTCTTTTTTTTTTTTGTAGAGTAATTCTATTTGTTAACTAAAAACATGTATTGTCTTTGTTTGTTGTGAATACACGCCCTCTAGTGGCGAAAATTGCATACTGTGCACTTAAGTCAGGGGTGTCCAAACTTTTGGGCCGAGGGCCAGATACAAAAAAAAAACGTTGTCCCGGGCCAAATTTTACATGCATCACACAGACACATATATATTTACACACACGCACACACACACACACACACACACACACACACACACACACACACACACACACACACACACACACACACACACACATACATATATATATATATATATATATATATATTAGAATTGCTGACAAGTCTTCAATTCGTCGTCCAACTGTGTTTCTAGAAAGACTTACGTTTTTAAAATCTTGAATCTTCTCTGGGCAAATTATATTTGCAACACTCATCAGACACTCCTTTATAAATTCTCCCTCGGTGAAGGGTGCAGAAGTGAGACTTTTCTTCCTTTCTTTTGTCCATTATTTCTGTTTATTAAATCGTCATGCATATAAAACAATAGTGCAAAATAAATTTTTCTTACTGCAATGCTTCATTTTTGTTTGATGCAAACCATAGATTTATTTTTCATAATGTAACAGTAGGACTTTTTATAGCAGATAACTCTCAAGCACATTCAAGGCAGAATGATAATGAGAAATGTTATTCATTGTTAGTATTATTGTCATCTTCGTCATCATAGATATTTTATAATTATTCGACATTCATTTTGGAATTATTGCACAAATATCAATAAGTCATAACAGAATTAGTTACTTGTTTCTGGTTTTTGTTAGTCCTGATTGATGTCGTTTTCAAATACAATAAATCCGTTAATATACAATTTGCAGTGGTGCTCATTCATTTTTGGTGGGTGCTCCTAATTTCTTTCTGGTTCTCCGACATTTTCTTAAGTTGGGAGCACTGGTGCTACCAGGTAAACAAGTTTATTTCAAGCTCTGCATTAGACAAATAATGTTTTTTAATTTATTTATTAATTGTTCTGTCATTTATTTACAGTGTAAAATTATTTGTTTAAATGTCAAAAAAATTCACTTATTTTTATGCACAAAGAAATGGACTATTGTTTGTTTCTAATATTATTATGTGCATTGTTAATTGGTTTCTGAGCAGCAATAAATAACACTGTAAACTTTAGGGAGTTTTCATCTTATTTTCTAAACTAGTGGTGTTTGAAATTAATGAATTCATAATAATCGTGATATCCGTGATTATTTCTCAGACTATAATCGTACAACCAAATTCTATAATCGTTGCATCCCTACTTTTAATATTATATTCCTTCATTACTGCAACTGATTCCTGGCAAATTAAACAGACACATTTCCCGCTGACCTCTGTGAAGAAATATTCTTTGCCCCAACGTGACTGAAATTTCCTGCACTCACTGTTAATTTTCCTTTTTCTTGGTTGTGCCATGGCTCGCCAAAACGTGGTTATCAATAATGTTTCCTTCAGTTTTGGTCGGTTGGTTTTACGTCATAACAGGAAAGGCTGCCTAATTGAAGGCATGTGATAGCGACACCCGGTGGTTATTTATTGAATTACGTTCATTTTTGTATAGCGGGCCAGATTATATTAATGTTTATTAAAAGCCTCGCGGGCCGCCACAAAACCGTACTTTGGACATCTCTGACTTAAGTGGTTTTAAACCAATGGATTTCAGTGCAATTTTCTAGCAAAGTAAACTAAGAGTGTGTGTATGCTTTAAAAGTACAGTCAAGCCTGAAATTTCTCACACCCCTGGGAAATTCTGACTTAAAGTTTTAGTTCAAATGTAAACAAAAGCTGAGAAATGTTTTTTTTTTTTCAATGATGCATCTTGTACATCGTCTTATTATCTTTTGGGAGAAGCCTGTGTTATTTGGGGTAGGGTTGGGCCAGTAGACGATGCCATCGTCCATCGCAGATGGCCGATAGACATCACGATGCTGAGCCGGCATCGCGACCCATCACCTCGCCCACGTCGCAAACCCGCTCGTGAAAAATACACACTCAGACCCCGTTTACACTAATACAGCTTACTTTTAAAATGGCATTTCAGAAGGAAAATGACCCACGTCCACACTGGTGTTTCATCTAGCATTTCTGAACAGCCCTCCGTCCGCTGAAAACGCACATCACGTGACCACACCCACACACACACACTGTCATGCGCTCACCTGAGCTCCAGAGAAGTGTACGTCCGACAGTTTATTAAGGATGATAGTGGATCGCGTCTCACTATAGTTGTTAAACGTGATATTTAATTAATCTTGTCTCTATTTAGGGCTTAATTTGTGCCGGAACACTCCGGATCCGGAACCTCATTTTACCATTCTCCCTTCTCAACCGTCCTCCGCCCCTGTCCACTATTCATTTTCACTTTGTTCCGCGACTCCCCAACCCTCTTTACTTTCGTCCGCGTAACCTCCGCGCCGCTCACTTTCGTCCGCGACACCCCGCCCTCCGCCATCCACCGCACCAAACAAATGACTGACACGGATCACTCTGCGCACTCATGTCAGAGTCCCGCGGAAAAAAGTAATTGACAGGTGGTAATTTGTGTGTAACTTTATTTATTTATTTATAATTTGGCTATGGGTAAAACAAAGACCAGGTAGTTGAATCGGTAGGCTACAAATAATTAATTCGTTACGAATTAATTAATTATTCATAAATAATTTATTCACCTCCGCCTATGAAGACGATTCCATCGTCCATCGCAATGTTTCACATTAGACATCGTACGATGCTAAATTGGTCAACAACGCCCAACCCTAATTTGGGGTCAACAACAATACGTGCTGCCTGAATAAAAGTACATTTAAGTTTGAACTTGCCAGAGGTATGAATAATTATGAACTAGACTTTATATGTTGTGAATTATGTTTAGGGTTATGGTGTTTGTGAATGTAGTTATTATTTATAGTTGATTCTCTTCACAGGTTCGTTCTCAAGGTTTGTCTGGCCCCGCCCCAGTCTCTGCCTCTGGCTCCGCCCCCAGTCCCGCCCCAGTCATTAACGCCGGCCCACCCGAGTCTTCAGTTCTGCAGGGACAGGTAAACTAAACATCAGTCTTCATCTCACATGAATCAATCCCACTTCTGTCCTGATTTTTAAATGAGTTTATTTCTGTTTCACGGCAGATGTCAAATCTCCTGCCCTCAAACATCCCTCTACAGGTCAAACACTTACTATTACTTTAATATTTTTTATTATTAATTTAATTATACACTTTTGCATTCTTTAACGGCATTCACACAAGCAAAAATGAAAATTCTGTCATCATTTACTCATCCTTTACTTGTTTCCAACCTTAATGAGTTTCTTTAATCAGTTGAACACTGAAGAAGATATTTTGAAGAATGTTGGAAGCATGTAACCATTGACGTCCATAGTATTTGTTTGTTGACTGGAAGTTCCAACATTCTTCAAAATATCTTTTTTTGTGTGTTCAACAGAAGAGAGAACCTCATAAAAATTTGGAACCACTTGAGGGAGAGTAAATAGTGAGACATTTCATTTTTGGGTGAACTATCCCTTTAACGAGTATATTTAATGAGTATATCAACATTTATTTATTCTGTGGTGGATGTTGTTTGTTTTCAGGTGTACTCGTTTGTCCAGCAGGCTGTAATTGTAAGTCTGTTTGCTCAATATCATCATATGTTGAAATAAAGATGTGCTTATAAAGAGATTTAAGATAGTTATGTGGATAATTATGTTGATTTCAGGCTGAATCCGGCAGTTCGGAGGAAGGAGCCGCTACTCAGGTAAACACAATCTTTTTTCCTCTGATTTTGGTGATAGAAACTTTATTTATTTTTGTCTTTTTTTTATAACTGAGTCATATTAAAATATGAAGGATGGCGAAGATTTCTTGTTTCTTTTGCTGTAATAGTTTTAATAACTCATCTCTAATAACTGATTTATTTTATCTTTGTCATGATGACAGCACATAATATTTGACTAGACGTTCTTTAAGACACTAGTATTCAGCTTAAAGTGACATTTAAAGGCTTAACTAGGGTAATTAGGGTAAAGTTATGGTAATTAGGCAAGTCATTGTATAGCAGTGGTTTGTTCTGGAGAATAATATTGCTAACTAATATTGCTAAAGGGGGCTAATAATATTGACCATAGCAGTGTTTTAAGTTCTTTAGGCTACATTTATTGTATCCAGTGTAAGGAAACTATAATAGGAAACATTGTTAATAATTTTCTTGCTCTGTAAACCATA
Organism: Danio kyathit; assembly: GCA_903798195.1. Taxonomy (NCBI): domain Eukaryota; kingdom Metazoa; phylum Chordata; class Actinopteri; order Cypriniformes; family Danionidae; genus Danio; species Danio kyathit. The sequence continues at coordinate 52,722,028 of LR812541.1, forward strand.
TCTGTCAACATTGGAATGTGAAAATAAGGGATAAACTTCTAAATCTATTCAATCAGAGCTCTTACATTGTAAATAAACAGTTGAAATGGTCAATAATGTGGGTTTAAAAAAGAATTAAACAGTTTAGCTTATTAATATTAATAGCTGGTGGCATGGTGGCTCAGTGGTTAGAGCCCCAGCTATATTAGTTGGCGTTTCTGTGTGGAGTTTGCATGTTCTCCCCGTGTTGGCGTGGGTTTTCTCCGGGTGCTCCAGTTTCCCCCACATGCGCTACAGCCCAGGTAGCAAAGAATTCTGGCCCAGATTTGGCATAAATCTGGCACAGCAAGCATTCATCCGGCACTGGCATACAGCATGGGCCAAACATGGCCCTGGTTTGGCAGAGGTGGTACTGTCTTTAAGGCAGCACATTATATTTGGGCCAGATGTAGAATGTAGTATTTGGCCCAGATGTTAATAATTGATATGTGGGCCTCATAAGTTTGGCCTGTCTTGACCCACATTTAAAATACATTTTTATTATTTTAAAATAAAGAAAAAAAAATTCTACCAATCAGGTCGCTTCGAGGAAAAGCACGCCCATAGACTGATTTCACGCGGCCGCCATTTTAAAAAGCAAAATCGAGGCTGCGGTGGGAAGAAACCCGGAAGTATCGCCTGAGTCACACAGGAATGTTGTGTACCTGGCTGTATATCTTATCAGCGAAGAGAAAGTGACATAAATTTATACTTTCACCGCCTTTCGAGTGACCCGACCTACAGCGGGGATAATTATTCTAACTTCATTCAGAATTACAATTTTTGGGAATATAATGATGCATGTCTTTTTCATCTCAGGTCATTTACATGGTTCCCATCAGTGTGGATTCAGCCAACATGGGTGTGATGGAGGGCACAGTGCCCAATCCTGACCCAGGACACCTTCAGATTGGAGCCAGCACCTCCCCTGCACCCACCGCCGCACCACCACACGCTCAGGGCCAGATGGGAAAAACTGTGGCCACAGAAACGGCGATTCAGACAGAAACTCTGGGAAATAAAACACTCTGAGAGCCAGCAATACTAGATGCAGAAGCAGCAGGACACTCACTAACCATCAAATCTAGATTATTCACAGATCAACAGAAGCAGGCATTTCAGCTCTCAGTTCAATTCAGTTTTGATTCTATAGCACTTTTTACAATGTAGATTGTGTCAAAGCAGCTTAACATAGATGAAGAAAAGCGAGTAAAAGCCATAATATTTCAAATTGTGGAACATTCCGGCAATGCAGGCAAGCTAGAGGATCCACTAGAGGGTGCTTTCCACATTGCTTGTTATGCTTTTATTGTACGTTTTAGATGCCAAATCCCCTAGAGAGCGCTGTATACATTACTTGGGATGCTTTTATTGTACGTTTTAGATGCCAAATCCACTAGAGGGTGCTGTCCACATTACTTGGGAGGCTTTTATTGTACGTTTTAGATGGCAAATCCACTAGAGGGTGCTGTCCACATTACCTGGGATGCTTTAATTGTACGTTTTAGATGCCAAATCCACTAGAGGGTGCTGTCCACATTACTTGGGATGCTTTTATTGTACGTTATAGATGCCAAATCCACTAGAGGGTGCTATCCACATTACTTGGGAGGCTTTTATTGTACGTTTTAGATGCCAAATCCACTAGAGGGTGCTGTCCACATTACTTGGGAGGCTTTTATTGTACGTTTTAGATGCCAAATCCACTAGAGGGTGCTGTCCACATTACTTGGGAGGCTTTTATTATACGTTATAGATGCCAAATCCACTAGAGGGTGCTGTCCACATTACTTGGGAGGCTTTTATTGTACGTTTTAGATGCCAAATCCACTAGAGGGTGCTGTCCACATTACTTGGGATGCTTTTATTGTACGTTTTAGATGCCAAATCCACTAGAGGGTGCTGTCCACATTACTTGGGAGGCTTTTATTGTACGTTATAGATGCCAAATCCACTAGAGGGTGCTGTCCACATTACTTGGGAGGCTTTTATTGTACGTTTTAGGTGCCAAATCCACTAGAGGGTGCTGTCCACATTACTTGGGAGGCTTTTATTGTACGTTTTAGGTGCCAAATCCACTAGAGGGTGCTGTCCACATTACTTGGGAGGCTTTTATTGTACGTTTTAGATGCCAAATCCACTAGAGGGTGCTGTCCACATTACTTGGGAGGCTTTTATTGTACGTTTTAGATGCCAAATCCACTAGAGGGTGCTGTCCAGATTACTTGGGAGGCTTTTATTGTGCGTTTTAGATGCCCAATCCACTAGAGGGTGCTGTCCACATTACTTAGGATGCTTTAATTGTACGTTTTAGATGCCAAATCCACTAGAGGGTGCTGTCCACATTACTTGGGAGGCTTTTATTATACGTTATAGATGCCAAATCCACTAGAGGGTGCTGTCCACATTACTTGGGATGCTTTTATTGTACGTTTTAGATGCCAAATCCCCTAGAGGGCGCTGTATACATTACTTGGGAGGCTTTTATTATACGTTATAGATGCCAGATCCACTAGAGGGTGCTGTCCACATTACTTGGGATGCTTTTATTATACGTTATAGATGCCAAATCCACTAGAGGGTGCTGTCCACATTACTTGGGATGCTTTTATTGTACGTTTTAGATGCCAAATCCCCTAGAAGGCGCTGTATACATTACTTGGGAGGCTTTTATTATACGTTATAGATGCCAGATCCACTAGAGGGTGCTGTCCACATTACTTGGGATGCTTTTATTGTACGTTTTAGATGCCAAATCCCCTAGAGGGCGCTGTATACATTACTTGGGAGGCTTTTATTGTACGTTATAGATGCCAAATCCACTAGAGGGTGCTGTCCACATTACCTGGGATGCTTTTATTGTACGTTTTAGATGCCAAATCCACTAGAGGGTGCTGTCCACATTACTTGGGATGCTTTTATTGTACGTTTTAGATGCCAAATCCCCTAGAGGGCGCTGTATACATTACTTGGGAGGCTTTTATTGTACGTTATAGATGCCAAATCCACTAGAGGGTGCTGTCCACATTACCTGGGATGCTTTTATTGTACGTTTTAGATGCCAAATCCACTAGAGGGTGCTGTCCACATTACTTGGGAGGCTTTTATTGTACGTTTTAGATGCCAAATCCACTAGAGGGTGCTGTCCACATTACTTGGGAGGCTTTTATTATACGTTATAGATGCCAAATCCACTAGAGGGTGCTGTCCACATTACTTGGGAGGCTTTTATTGTACGTTTCAGATGACAAATCCACTAGAGGGCGCTGATAACATTTTTGTGAATGTGAAATACATTACTTAGGGTACATTTTGTTGTATATTTCAGATGACAAATCCACTAGAGGACGCCGTGACTGCCTACATAACTTAGGGTATATTTTATTATACATTTCAGATGCCAAATTCACTAGAGGACACTGTCTACATTACTTAGGGTGTTTTGTTGTACGTTTCAGATAACAAATACACTAGAGGGCGCTGTCTATATTTTTGTGAATCTGAAATACATTACTTAGGGTACATTTTATTGTACATTTCAAATGCCAAATCCAGTAGAGGGCACTGTCTACATTACTTAGGGTGCTTTTGTTGTACGTTTCAGATGCCAAATCCACTGGAGGGCGCTGATTATATTTTTGTGAATCTGAAATACATTACTTATGCCTAGTTCACACTACAGGATTTTAAACATCGGCAGATCGCTGTGCAGTTCACACTACATGACTTGATTTTGTGTCTTTTAATCACTGTGGTGTTCACACTACACTACACTACGTAAATGATCCACAAGAGGGGGGTCACACACTACATGATCTGACAACATGCTTTTCGCCAACAGCTCAGTCAAGCTACCAAACCACAGCCAATGAAATATTGAGGGAGGAGTCATCAGAAAAAGCTGAACACTATTTGCTGCTTGTGTGCTGATGACATCACTGACAGCGTTTCAAGCTTTCAAGGGAGCATTTAAAAACATCATCAGTCAGCTGATGCATCAGCGGATCAATCACTCATGTGCAAAGTTCAAGTGCAAAGATACACAGAGAGTTTTTAATTTTTGTAATTTTATAACTCTGAAATAAAACTAGCATATTTACAACACTCTGACGTTTCCTAAATATCTGTGTATTTCTTTCTAACATTGTTATTTTTTTAAATCACAATACAGTAAAGAACTGAGCATGTCTACCTTTAATCACCATATTGGTCAACATGACTGCATGCATGTCTGCTTCTTTTCGCTGTGACTTTATATATGCATGCATTTCTTTACCTCGCAACTTCCTGCTAAAATAAACAAAACTTTCTGATAGCAAAAACAAAAATTTACTTCAGATATATCTTTATAAACAGCATATTCTGTGCCGCTAAATAGCTCCTGTTTGACAGTGAAAATGAAAGCGAGGCTCAGACCTTTGCATGTTCTAGTATCTTAACTACATATTTATAGGCTTTACTACCAAAAAAGATAATATTTTTAGGGTAATGCTGTGATAAAACATGATGACAGACATTCAAAGCTTAATTTTAATATCGCAATAGAAGTTTTGAATGTAAATATGATGTGAGAAAGGTCAGAATGACCATTATGGTAATTCTAATAGTTACAGAATTCTAGTTGCACTGTAAATATAGCCTACTCTCGTGTCCGTGTTAACACAGAATGAAGCGAGTGCATGGATGCCCATTCTGGCCAATCACGGACGATTCTGTTGAGCTCCTGAACACACGGCTATTCAGCTCATGCTGATATGCTCTCTCATTGGCTGCAGCTCATCACTACATCTGACCACACGTGGGGTCGAGTCGGCCGACTGCTCTGGAATATTCAGCATGCTAAATATTGGATTTCCGTCTGCGAGGTGTCGGCGACGCTTCAGCGAGCCTCTTTGACACGTTGTTTAGTAGTTCACACATAAAGACTGCCGAGCGCCGTGCACCCGCAGTTTTTTCCCCGATCACAGCCCGATCTGACGGCGAGCTCGTTAACTTCCAAATCTGGCTCAAATCAGGCTTAAAATCCTGTAGTGTAAACTAGGCATTAGTGTGCATTTTGTTGTATATTTCAGATGGCAAATCCCCTAGAGAGTGCTGTCCACATTACTTAGGGTGCTTTTGTTGTACGTTTCAGATGACACATCCACTAGAGGGCGCCATGACTGCCTACATAACATAGGGTATATTTATTATACGTTATAGATGCCAAATCCACTAGATGGTGCTGTATACATTAATTAGGGTGCTTTTATTGTACGTTTCAGAGGACAAATCTATTAAGGGGCGCTGTCTATATTTTTGTGAATCTGAAATACATTACTTAGGGTACATTTTGTTGTACGTTTCAGATGATAAATCCACTAGAGGGCGCTGTCCACATTACTTAAGGTGCATTTTGTTATGCATTTCAGATGACAAATCTACTAGAGGATGCTGTCTACATGTTAGTGAATCTGAAATACATTACTTAGGGTACATTTTGTTGTACACTTCAGATGACAAATCCACTAGAGGGCGCTGTCTATATTTCTTAGGGCGCTTTTATTATACATTTCAAATGCCAAATCCACTAGAGGGTGCTGTATACATTACTTGGGATGCTTTTATTGTAATTTTTAGATGCCAAATCCACTAGAGGGTGCTGTCCACATTACTTGGGATGCTTTTATTGTAATTTTTAGATGCCAAATCCCATAGAGGGCGCTGTATACATTACTTGGGATGCTTTTATTGTACATTTTAGATGCCCAATCCACTAGAGGGTGCTGTCCACATTACTTGGGATGCTTTTATTGTAAGTTTTAGATGCCAAATCCCATAGAGGGCGCTGTATACATTACTTAGGATGCTTTTATTGTACATTTTAGATGCCCGATCCACTAGAGGGTGCTGTCCATATTACTTGGGATGCTTTTGTTGTATGTTTTAGATGCCAAATCCCATAGAGGGCCAAGTAGACATTACTTGGGATGCTTTTATTGTACTTTTTAGATGCCAAATCCACTAGAGGGCGCTGTATACATTACTTGGGATGCTTTTATTGTACGTTTTAGATGCCCAATCCACTAGAGGATGCTGTCCACATTACTTGGGATGCTTTTGTTGTATGTTTTAGATGCCAAATCCCCTAGAGGGTGCTGTATACATTACTTGGGAGGCTTTTATTGTACGTTTCAGATGAGAAATCCACTAGAGGGTGCTGTCCACATTAATTAGGGTACGTTTTGCTGTACGTTTCAGATGATAAATCCACCAGAGGGCGCTGTCCACATTACTGAAGGTGCATTTTGTTATGCATTTCAGATGACAAATCTACTAGAGGATGCTGTCTACATGTTAGTGAATCTGAAATACATTACTTAGGGTACATTTTGTTGTACACTTCAGATGACAAATCCACTAGAGGGCGCTGTCTATATTTTTTAGGGCGCTTTTATTATACATTTCAAATGCCAAATCCACTAGAGAGTGCTGTCCACAGTACTTGGGATGCTTTTATTGTATGTTTTAGATGCCAAATCCACTAGAGGGTGCTGTATACATTACTTGGGATGCTTTTGTTGTACGTTTTAGATGCCAAATCCCCTAGAGGGTGCTGTATACATTACTTGGGAGGCTTTTATTGTACATTTTAGATGCCAAATCCCCTAGAGGGTGCTGTTTACATTACTTGGGATGCTTTTATTGTATGTTTGAAGATGCCAAATCCAGTAGAGGGTGCTGTTCACATTACTTGGGATGCTTTTATTGTATGTTTGAAGATGCCAAATCTACTAGAGGGCGCTGTCTACATTTTAGTGAATCTAAAATACATTACTTAGGGTAAGTTTGGTAGTACATTTCAGATGACAAATCCACTAGAGGCCGCTATCTACATTATATAGGGTGCTTTTATTATATGTTTCAGATGAGAAGTCCACTAGAGGGCACTGTCAACATTTCAATGAATCGGAGTTATGAATCTGAGCTGTATACATTATTGCAAATCTGAAATGCATTACTTAGGGTGAGTTTTGTTGTACTACGTTTCATTACAAGTCCTTCTTTCAGCTGCAACCCAGCACTGGGAAACACCCATACACTCTCATTCACACAAACACACACACTACAGCCAATTTAGTTTATTAAATTCATTTTTAGCGCATGTGTTTGGATTGTGGGGGAAACCGGAGCACCCAGAGGAAACCCACGCCAACACGGGCTGCTCCATTTGTCAAAATGAAACAACATGTTATTCTGAGCTGTAGTTATGAATGATTTTGTAAATGATAGTGACAGAGTTTAAAGATTTCACATGACAAATGAGTATTTTGAGGCCAAATAGAGTCATTAGTTATGTCAGACAAGATTTTTGGATACATAAACTATTACACTCAATGATATTTTAGTGGCTGTCTTATGGAGATGATGGAAAAATTGACGATAATGATTTTATTTATTTATTTATTTGGCTCAGAAACTGAAACAGGATGCATTACTACCAGGGCAAACTGTTTAAAAACAAGCACTGACAGATGAACAAGATAAATGAGACTGATTTATGCTGATTATGTTTCTATTATTGGCCTTTAATGGACACTGGAGAAAGATCGAACCGCTGATTTGTCGTTTTTAGCATGGGAGCTTCTGTGAGAATGGTATGTTTCCGCTAGGAGTGTGACCTCTGACCTCAGTGTTAAGCTCATTTGATGGTTTGGTTTGTTGTCATTAAATTCTGGTGCTGTGCATCTGTGTCTTTCCATGTGCTTTGCAAATCTTTTTTTTTTTTTTCCACACGTTGCCTTACAGGTTTTCCCATACGGAAACCTGATATATGGCAACATGTAAATCACATACAAGCTCATGTTTGGATTTCACAAATATAAAATGTATGTCATATATGCAACCAATATTAAAAAATGACCATTTGCATTTTTAAAACCATTGAAATTATAAAATAAACGTACATTTATCTTCAAAAGTATTTGCTATAAATCTTCTATGTTCACACAAGAGTTCTACACGAGAAGACAATAGCATTAAAATAACTCTATGTACACCACAATAATAGAGCAGTAAAAATAACATTGGCTATACTTTCAGGGTGCTTTCACACCTGTAAATCGATTCATTTGTTCCGAAACAGGGATTAAAATTGTTACATTGTCGCTCTTTGTTCTTGGTGCGGTTCGCTTTCACACGGCAAAGTTTCTAAACGGACCAAAACAAGCTAAAACAAGTCACGTGTGAGTAAACTCTCCTCACATTGGTCAGAGTTTCACGGTTTATTTTGCAGAGTCCTGCTTAGCCGTTGAGGGTGGTTTGGTGGTGTTTGACATGGACACGTCTGAAGAGCGAGGAGGGATGGCCTGGGGAGGGGTGATGAGAAGGGTGCGCGACGTAGCTATTTGAGGACCGGGAGGGAGACGCGAGATTTCCGGGAGATTATCGCTCGTTTGCGGGCATCCGGGAGTCTCTGTGCATTTGCGGGAGACTCACGAAACTTCCTTGGGATGTCTGAAATGACCTCCCGCCCTACTTCATATAGCCGTATGCCTATTACATATTCATAAAACACTGTGATATAGCCGGGCTCGGATCGTATCGATTTCTCACTACAATCGATCTGCTCTAGAGTTCGTTTCAATCGAGCCGAGACCACCTCATTTAGGCGGTCTCGGAGCGATTGCATTGGCGCGGATCCGAGCGTGATTGCCCTGTTCACATATGCCAAACGAACCGCGCTAACTGGTCAAACGCGCCAGGTTCCGAAACAAAAGTCTAGGTGTGAAAGCGCCCTCAGTGTCTGTCAATTTAAAGGTGCAGTATGTAAGTTTGACACCCAGTGGTTGAACTAGGTATTGCATTCTGTTGTTAGGCCTGTTGTTAGGACACGGGGTTACAGTGTAACCTGCTCACCTAATGTTTACACTCATAATATTTATATTATTTGCTAATTATTAACCAACCTCATGTGGAACTCTGAATCTGCGTCGCATTTCTGTGGCTGCTACTGTCCACCGGAGGTCGCATTTCAGTCACGGACGCATGCTTTGAGAGCCTTCATGACTGAATGAATGAAATATGCTGTTTTCCATCAAGGCAACTTGGGTGCTGTAATATAATTGGCTAAACTGGCATTGGGTGGGTTAAAGAAACCAAACCAAAAACAGCCGTTCCAGCAGGTAACGCACATGTTCAAAGCAGAATATCTGACTTCAGCATTGTTTTTCAGATAAACAAGAATGTTCACTGAGCATGTTTCTGAAATATCTGCAAACATATGATGGTGTTTTTATGCTTTACAAGAGTCAAGCACTCACACACAGCACAAAAGAGTCACTATCTAGACTTTCCAAAACATCCAAAAAAAAAATTGCATATATGACAAATATTTTATATATGTAAAATCCAAATATAAACTTATATCAAACTTCATTACAGACTCAAAGTCCAATTCGAAAGAAAGAATTAAAATAAAAACATTCCATAACATAGAAACCTGAACAATTTACAAAACACGGCAATACCAATGTCTGCAGAGTTGTGGTTGATAGCCTGCTACTGACCTCTATATTTGATAAACCCAGAATAATCGTATTGATGGAAGCACTAATTTGGAAGATTAATTTATACATAAAATTCTGTAACAGTGCTTCAAAAGTGATCACTCTCACGCTTCCCTGCTAAAAAAAACAACATGAACCATCATACACTGCAAAAAATGCTTTTCTTACTTAGATTTTTTGTCTTGTTTCTAGTCCAAATATCTAAAATTTCTTATATCAAGAAGAATTTTTTAGACAAGCAAAATATGTTGTCTTGTTTTAAGAAATAATATGGCAAATTGAAGTGAGTTTTTCCTTAAAACAAGCAAAACAATCTGCCAATGGGGGAAGCAAAATAATCTTATGTCAAAAGGAAAAACAAGATTATTTTGCTCACCCCATTGGCAGATTATTTTGCTTGTTTTAAGGAAAAACTGACTTAATATTGGCAAATTATTTCCGAAAACAAGACATTATGTTTTGGAAAATGCTTCTTGATATAAGAATTTTTAGATATTTGGACTAGAAACAAGACAAAAAATCTAAGTAAGAAAAGCAGTTTTTGCAGTGTAGGCTGGTTGGATGGATTTAGTTAGTCGACCAGCTGGTTTTAGAGGGATTTCCAGGCTGGTTTCCAGCCATTTTTAGCCTGGTCTTAGCTGGTCAGGCTGGGAAATGATCAGCTAAAATCTGGTCATCTCCCAGCCTGACCAACTAAGTCCAGGCTGGAAATGGCTGGAAATAGTTGACCAGCTAAGCCTGGTTTAAGCCAGGGGCGTCGCTAGACCCCATTTACTGGGGCACGTGCTCCAGTGAAAATCACCAGTGCCCCAGTAAATGCTTTGAGATGTGATTTACTTCATATGCAAGTGTATTTATTAATATCGTAATTCCGAATAAAGATGTTATTCTCTATGTGCTATGGGCTGCTCTGCTCCCGTAAGTCCCGGTTGCGAACATTCATGCCGGAAAAATATCCGCGCTGCTCACGCACCGCTCATGCGTTGTGAAACTGGCGTAACCATCTTCTATGTGGAATAGCAGCACGCAGTGAGTTTTGCAAGTCGACAAAACAAAGTTTAAATAATATGATGGTGATCTTATTTATACTAAGCATGGCTCCTGATAGATTTTTTTGTATGAAGCAAAAAAGAGGGATGAAGAGTCAGGGAGGTAAGACTTAATACAGCTAGTTATCGGCCATGAGTTGGGTCTAAGAAAACACACAACAGATAATTCTATAAAACATATTTTCTTTGTATTTTATAGAATTGTCTAGAGAATTTCATTCAAATGAAATTAATATTCATGCAAAATATTTCTTAATTTATGTTAGCATCACTCCAGTTGTGTCTTTAGATTTTTCAGTTACATTTAGGATTAATATCTGTTATTTATTTAGAATAATAATTGTATAATAACAATAATACTGTTATATATATATATATAAAGCTGTTTTTTTTTCAGCAGAGTTAACTTAACGTGAATCTCATATAGGCCTATGTAATTTGCATGTATTATCAGATTTCTGTCTGGGTTGTTTCATCTTTGACTCGCACTATTTCAATCAGTACATTCCCTCGGCGTGTGTTTGTGTTATAATAGAGCGTTGTGTCAGTGTGTGTTTCCTAAGTGTCGAGTTAACCTGATTAACGGGTTTACAGGCGATCAGTGGAGAGAGCTGACTGGGCACATTAGCGGACAGATAATCTGCCCTCAAGGTGAGCACAATATAATCGACACACACGTCTTTAAACACACACGACAACCAGAGAAGATCCTCAAAAAAATGACGGTTTTAACTGTGATCCGCCATGACTGAGAGGTTCAGATCTATATCGCTAATCGAAGCGTTGTTGCTAGAAGAGATACAGCTGCGGCGGGAGTAGCGAGAATTGTCCTCATTAGGCAAAACGACTCTTAAATCACACAAAATTAAGTGTTTTAAAAATGTAAAAGTGCAAAATACGAGCTGAAAAGTATTTTCTATGGTAAGTCTTAATAAAACTGACGTAAATAAAACGTGATTGTTGGAGAGAGAGATTTTTAAGAAACAACTTTATTGCACATAGAGAGAAAAGGATGAGTCCTCATTACATCGCAACACAGGACATATTCTTATAGCACTACAACATTTAAAAGGGTAATAAATTTATTACTTTTCCTTCGGCTTAGTCCCTTATTTATCAGGGGTCCCACAGCAGAATGAACCGCCAACTATTCCGCCATGTTTTACGCAGTGGAGGATAATAAATCATTCATCAACTAATATACTTACAATCAACAACATTTTTGGACTTCACATAAGCTTTAAATAACAACCTGACCAGAACTATTGTCAATATTTGCTTGAAATAGAGAGAGTGAGTGAGTGTGTGTGTGTGTGTCTGTGCATGTGTGTGTTGCATTATGAGGACCAAATGTCCCCTCAAGTACAGAATACTTATATAAAAATAAGTAATAAAAATATTTTTTACCTTATGCCCTGCTGCAAAATCCAGCTTTAACCTGCCTAAGCTGGTTGGCTGGTTTTAGAGGGGTTTTGGCCATTTCCAGGCTGGTTTCCAGCAATTTCCAGCCTGGTCTTAGCTGGTCAGGCTGAAAAATGACCAGCTTAAACCAGCTAAAACCAGCTTGAATAGCCTGGTTTAAGCTGGACATAGCTAGTTTTGGCTGGTCAAGCTGGTTTGAGCTAGTTTAAGCTGGTCATTTTCCAGAAATGGCTGGAAACCAGCCTGAAAATGACCAAAACCCCTCTAAACCAGGCTGGTCAATCAGCTAAAACCAGCCAACCAGTTTTTAGCAGGGTGGGGACAGTGTTTTGAGGAAAGTGGCTGATAAATGAGACAGAATGAAGTAATGTGAAGAAGTAAAAGTGCAGAGTGTTTTGTGTGGGGGTGGTTTAAGAGTAGTGTTGGGGAAGAGGACACAATATACAGTCTGTACACTACAAACACCATTACAGCTATGGAGAGTCCCCATAAAACATGAAAACCCAATGTGTGTGCGTGAGAGACGGTGACACTCATCTGTATCCTGTTTAATCCCAGATCCTACTGTGCCTGTCTGCAATCCTCTGGAGCTCCGCGTGTGTTTAGGAATACTGTGCAAACCTGAGGCTGATCTGTGTTTTGGGCAAATGTGTGGAGTTTCAGTTTTCGGAGTGTGTGTGTGAGGGAGAATGCCTGCATGTTTCCGCTGGCGTACCTGTGAAGATGTCAGGTGTGTGAAAGCGACACAAGGTGAGCGAGCGACACCAAACACACGACTATAGACACATACACACACACACTCAAACACATTCTTATAGACACACATATGCAACACGCGACTATAGACTCACTCAAACCCAGAGACATACACTCTGACACACTCATATAGACACACATACAATACATATAGACAGACACACACACTCAAACACACACATGCATATAGACACACAAACACAGAACCACACTCATAGCGACACAGTCAGACATACACACTCTTTGTCTTTCACTTGAACACAGATAATATTAATACATTTCAGTCAGTGGGCATTTCTGTGTGGAGTTTGCATGTTCTCCCCATCTTGGCACGGGTTTCCTCCGGGTGCTCCGGTTTCCCCCAGTCCAAAGACATGTGGTATAGGGGAATTGGGTAAGATAAATTGTCCATAGTGTGTGTAAATGAGAGTGTATGGGTGTTTGCCAGTGATGGGTAATGGCTGGAAGGGCATCCGCTGCGTAAAACATATGCTGGATAAGTTGGCGGTTCATTCCGCCGTGGCGACCCCTGATTAATAAAGGGACTAACCCGAAAAGAAAATCAATGAATGATTGATGCACTTCTCTTAAACTCAAAGCACTCAAACATTTGCAAAAGAAAATAATAAATGAAAGTAACACACTTGCATTATGAAATCACAGTAATAAGCGGAAGCAAGGACTTTTTTTTTGGCTATTTCTTTGCAGAAGTTTGTAGATAATCTGCAGATTTATTTAGAATACTTTTGAGAATATAGTGTCTGTAATATAAAATTTAAAATTTTATTTAAAGGTGCAGTGGGTGATCTGTGAAAATGCTAACCGGTTAGCATATTATCTTTGGACGGCAGGGGAGGAACTGTGTTTCAAAGCCACGCCTCCTGAAATCGCAAAAGCGCATTCCACGACATGACTAGTTCATATTAGTCGCCAGTTAGAAAAGTAGTTAGTGGTTGGCCGGCGGTGTGCAGTTATTACTCTTGTTACTAAGCCACACTTACATACTATTTCAGAGCGATTATTCAGAGTAGCATGGTAAACAGTATAATCTGAAATCGCAAAAGCGCGCTCCACGACATGACTAGTTCATGTTAGATGCCAGTTAGAAATGTAGTTAGTGGTTAACTCTTGTTACTAAGCCACACTTACATACTATTTTAGAGCGATTATTCAGAGTAGCATGGTAAACAGTATAGGGAGGCTGTCATTGTTTACAAATGAACCAGTGTGAATATAAAAGCAACTTCAGCTCAGTAAAGCCGGCTAGGCGGAATAGCGCTATTTACTGATGTTTTGTTGTTAAACGAAATATAAATCTACGTTATCGATGCTGTTAAAGGCTCTTATGAAACTGAAAATAGTCACATCAATTGTTCACCAGAAGATTTCAGTGGCTGAACAGCACTTCTGTGCAGATAACCCATTCATAACAACACAATCTACATCAGCTTTGGGGGACTAAAATAGTTTTTAAACAGAACATGACCTGTCTAACAGAAATACTTCAGCCATGGTGTCGTCCTTCCTCCAGCGTGCAAAACTAACTTAAATATTGATTCAGGAGTTTAAAAAGTTTCAATTCAGCATTTGATTTCTGTCTCATCTGCACGTGAACGCACGGTGCGCATGCAGGCGTGCACACGCTAATGGCGGATATGCGTGAACAGAGATGCTCATAAGTCCAAATCTACATTTGTTGACAGCAGTGGTGTAAAGTACTTGAGTAAATGGACTTCGTTACTTTACTTAAGTATTTTTTGGCTACTTTGTACTTGTACTGAGGATCAAAAATATAAGCAACTTTTACTCTTTACTTGACTACATTTTTGATTGAATATATGTACTTTTTACTCCACTACATTTGAACGGACGCTTACCGTTACTTATTACATTGTGATTGTGCACGACAAGTCGGCATCTTTATCTACCACAGCTAATTTGTTGGGCGGATGATGCGATATCGCCATCTGCAGGGTGCTGAGGTACTGTATGCTATTTATGGGCTAAATCATGTGAACGTGAATTAGCAGCTTGCCTAATACCAGGTGTTTAATTAGCGACATGGCTGCAGCCAGTGATGAAGCCGAAGCTTGAATTAATATGAAGTTTACTAAGTTGAAAAATAACAGTGCTCCACTTTGTTTAATTTTAATACAGAGAAAACATAATTAATCAATTGAAAAACTACTCAAAATAAAAATATTGCCCCCCCCTGATACTGAGAGATGAATCACATCAAAGTCAGCTCTGATTTTTTTACTACGTTTTACTACTTTTTTTTTTTTTTGATAAATTGTTTGTGCCTTTTTTGAACATTTGAGTTTGACTGAGACTTTTTGTTCTATTTTTTTAAATATATTTTGTTCTGCCATTTTGAAACTTTAAGGTCTTAAATTTAATTTATATATTAGGAAAATTAAACCTTTCTTGGTGTTCTTTGAGCCCACATTCAGTATGAGTAAAATACTTAAGTTCTTTTAAAATCGGATACTTTAATACTTTTACTCAAGTCTTATTGGAATTGGTGACTTGTAACTTGTAATGGAGTAATTTTTACAGTAAGGTATCTGTACTTTTACTCATGTATGGTTTTCAGGTACTCTTTACACCTCTGGTTGACAGACAGTTTGGGCTACTTATCGGAATTATGGGAGATGTCGGCCGGACAGTATTTAATTGGATGAACATATTTTAGTTTTATGCCTCACCCAGAATATAAAAATACATATAAACACATTTACTTTAATCAGTACTACTGGAATGTGAAGAGACTTTCAACCAGCACAGCAAAAAATGTTTCTGAAGACAATTATCTACTGCACCTTTAAGGTTTACAATGCAAATCCAATGAGATTTACTTGTTTGATAAATAAAGCAAGTTTCTCAAATAATAATAAATCCACGGAAAGACAGAAAATATTACTTAATAAACTGTATTGTATATTAACCATATAAACGTTTGCATGTTAGTCAATAGACTGATTTCACGCGGCCGCCATTAAAAAGCGAAATCGAGGCTGCGGTGGGAAAAACCCCGGAAGTATAGCCTGAGTCACACAGGAATGTTGTGTACCTGGCTGTATATCGTATCAGCGAAGAGAAAGCGACACAAATTTTTCATTTCACTGTCTTCCGAGTGACCCGAAGGTCAGTTCTGATTGGAAAGTGAAACTAAAACGGGATATCGGACCTAATTTTCAGCTAAGTTAAGGGAAATGCCACTAGCTGGCAAACGGTTTCTTTCCCAAGCACATGTTTTAGATGCCATTTATCGAACTCAAGTTAATGAACTGACTCTTTCACTATATTAGACCTGTCAAGATACTGAATTTTGTTACTGAAATTTATAAAAACCGGCAATTTCCCGCTGATTTGCCATGGTGTTCACACGCTCAACAGAAAGGACTGTGATTGGCCATGGAGGTCAGCAGTTCACCGCTGTTTACACCGTGAAAACACAGACGAGCGATCCGCCGATAACTCGGCTGATCTTTGTGGCTTTAAAATGCTCCAGTGTTCGTGCATCTGTGTTCGTACTCAGTGAAGTGCGGTGAACTGATGACCTTCAAATCAGCTGCTTAAGAACGCGCTCAGTGGCGCTTAAATGTTAGCAGGAGATGGACGTTTTTTTTTTTATTCAGTACCGGGACAACACTATTACAGACAACACGAGGGTGTGCTACAGAGGACTGCAATGTTTTATCACTCACCGGATTACATAGGCTGAAGCAAGCAGGGGAGCCCCCGCTGTGTTTACCTGCTGCCATGAACTGAAGCCCAGGAGGAGAGATTGTGATGTTGTTTGATGCTTTTCATTGTTTAAATTAAACTGAACTGAATGATATTAAAGTGATGTTTACACCATTTCTGCATTTTGAAATCACAGCAACAGCTGGAGGTTTGTAGTCCACACATGTTGTTGCAATGTTTAAAGTGCTGATCCTATACTTCCGGGTTTCTTTCCACCGCAGCCTCGCTTTGGTTCTTTAAAATGGCGGCCGCGTGAAATAAGCGTATAATAGTACTGAAAATAGTTTTAAAAACTGAATTGATATATTTACGCACATTTACATGAGTAAATAAATAGACACAGTGATGGGCTAAACTAGGGCTGGGCGATATGGCAAAAAAAAAAAGAAATCTAGATTTTTTCATAAAGTTTGACCGATTCACGATTTCGATTAAAATTTTTTTTTTACTGTGTAACTATAGTCAAGTTAAAACATTACAACAACATGATGAAGTAACAAATTCTTTATGGCACTCTCTCATATAGGGATGCTAAACATAGCTACAATAGAAGTCACAGCACCCGTATTTATGTAGAGGTCATATGTTGTGCAGCTTTGGGCAAATTTTATTTGGAGAGAAAATGACCAAAATGTAACGTGAAGATTGAAAAGGATTGGAGGGGAAATAAATATTCAAATCTCTGTACATAACAGAAAAATAAACAATGATAATGCAACAATAGTTTATCTGTATTAGTGGCATGGCAGAAATATATATTTAGACAGGCCTTGTCAAAGTGAGCGGGCACTTTCACTAATAAAAAATATAGCACTTAAATTATTTCATAACAATCAATAAAATAACAGCGGTTTTATATCAAAAGTTGGTCATGATATAAAATATACTACATTTTGATGGTAAAATATAACCATTTAAACGATTTCAGTATTCAAACATTAAATAACGAATGCATCAAGTTGCAAAAACTGACTGAAACACATAGCATATCAGGATATAAAGGACTATATTTAGCAAAAGGCTGCTCTTTTTATCTTTGTAATTTTATAGTTTTATTTTCGTTATTTTAATTATTTTTTGTCTTCATAAATAACTAACGAGCTATAGACAAACTCCTGCTTGACGTTTTAGAAAATATTTGTGCGTAGCTACACCACCCAGTATATATTAAAGATCACCGTGAACAACAAAAAACCCCACAGAAACCTGTTACATATCTATATATATTTAAATGTCTATCTTATATTTAACTGAATCGTATAACAGCCTATAGCTGAAATGTTGGAAATTGCTCAATTTATTTTTATAAAACATTTGTCGATACGTATTGATATTTTCTGGAGTAAAAACTGCCGACATTTAAGAATCCATATTTATTTTATTCATTCATTTTACTTGTTTATTGGTGCATATATGGGTTATGATTTAATTCATACAGTACCTTGGACAGCTACTGTGCCTCTCCGTAATTCAAGCAAAAGTCCAAATTAAAGAAAGATTTGACTTTCTTGCGGTGACCGACATTTACAACACGCCGTAACCGTCCTTCAGGTGGTGCGCGGGTATAATATACAAAACCAGCCGTCTGGGCTTTGAATTAGGTGCATTTATTTCCTCGTGTGTGTGGAGCGATGGGTGCGCGGGCCAAAGTGACTGAAAGGGATCTAGAAAGTTGGTTGCCCACACCTCCGCCTGTCGAGCCTCCTCTCCTCCCGCGCGCGCCCGTCTCGCAGCTCGCGCGGGAGAGACAGACAGCTGCGGGGACGCGAATAACAGCACGACGCGCGTGGAAACATTAGCGAAGCTGGCTGGCTGGCTGACTGCGGTTGCCTTGGCAGCGGGGCTGTTGTTGCTTTAGCGGGAAAATGTCCCGGTGCTCCCAATGGCCAGTCCGCCCTGGTGCTCTTCCGCTGAGCCAGCTGTGGTAGCTCATCAACAGAGCCGCGACGTCAACACACAGAATCAGCACAATTCAGCACCGTTGTCTAACAGTTTAGAACGGTTTGGCACGATAGTGGAAAAGCGGCTTTAATATTTTTATTAAAAAATTGCAATTCCTTGATTTTATAGAAAATAAATTGTCATAAAACGTAAATTCGAATTAATCGAAAAAATCGCCCAGCCCTAGGCTAAACATATCAGTGGATTTCTGTGCGTGCAGATTTCACGTGGGAGCTCAGATTTGATAGTCGAGACCCACAGAACCATCAAGATTTTTACACTTTGTTGACGTCTGAGAAACTCACACCTGAGCAATGCACGTGACTTCATTCTCCATATGAGAGGCGTCTTTAAGCTGCCAGCCTTAAAAAAAAAAAAAAAAGCCTAAAGTTAGTCAAATAGCCAAAACTTTTCTTCTTTTCCTTAGCTATGAAATACAGTGGGGGTGGGGGGGTGGGGGGGGTATTAAACACATTGTCATGTTTTTTCCTGGAAATAATAGTTCTAAAGGAGCTGCTGACATGGAATTGAACCAGATTTTGGTAAAAACTACACCAAAATCTGGTTCAACTGTACAATACAACAATAAAATAAAACAACCAAATCTGGAAAATGAGTTCTGTGTAATAGGAATGAAATTACAGAAGGAGAAAGCACCGAACTACTGAAATATATTTAACACGTTATATAAAATACTTTTATTGGTGCTGCAGCTTAAAGACGCCTCTCATATGGAGAATGAAGTCTCCTGCATTGCTCAGGTGTGAGTTTTTCACAGACTTCAACAGAGTGTCCAAATCTTGATGGTTCTGTGGGTCTTGTCTATGAAATCTGAGCTTTATTCTGTATTTTCTATTGCAGTGGTTCTCAAACTTTTTTCACCAAGTACCACCTCAGAAAAAAATAGTCTCTCCAAGTACCGCCATAATGAGCAGTATTAAAATACAGTAGCTTAGCAGGCCTAATTAAGCAGCTATAGCTTTGCACAGTCCAAAAACGAGGCAGATTAATTCCTATTATTATGAAAATGTATTATTGTCAGCCACTTTAAACATCATAAATAGTTTGAACATTGACACTGCACTGTGCCTACAGGTAAAAAATAAGTAATGTTTAAATTAAAAAGTGCTTTTAAAAGTTAATAAAAAATGGCACTGTTCTTAAAAAGTAAAAAGAAAACTGCTGTACTTAAATGTAAAGTATTAACAAATAGTAGCCTATTCATCAAAACCTGGAAACATTCCTCGGACCTCATAAATATAGGCCATATGTCATCATATTCATATATAACCTCTTTTTGATAAATTTTGAAATATATGTTGCATGCAGGGGCGTTGCTAGACATAAAGCTCTACTGGGGCACAGCTCCCCCTCAAAAAACAAACAAACAAACAAACAAACAAACAAACAAACAAATAAATATATATGTATATATATATATATATATATATATATATATATATATATATATATATATAAAACAGTATTATTGTTATTATACAATTATTATTCTAAATAAATAACAGAAATTAATCCTTAATGTAACTGAAAAACAATCTAAAGAGACAACTGGAGTGATGCTAAGATAATTTAAGAAATCTTTTGCAGGAATATTAATTTTAAAATGAAATTCTATAGACAATTCTGTAGAATACAAAAAAAAGATGTTTTATAGAATTATCTGTTGTGTGTTGTCTTAGAAATAAAGGCACTAAGCCGAAAAGAAAATGAATGAATGTTGTCTTAGACCCGACTCATGGTCGAGAATTAGGTTTATTAAGTCTTACCTCCCTGACTCATCATCCCTCCTTTTTGCTTCATAGAAGGAGCCATGCCTAGTTAAAATAAGATCACCATCATATAATTTAAACTTTGTTTTGTCGACTTGCAAAACTCACTGTGTGCCAACACCTCCACATAGAAGACTGTTAGGCCGATTTCACAACACACGAGCGGCTCGTATGCAGCACGGCTATTTTTCCAGCGTGCATGTTCGCAACCGAGACTTAAACTGGGAGCAGAGCAGCACGTCAGTGTCAAGCAGGAGCGGTGCATGAAGCGTGTGGGTATGTTTTTTCTGCGCACATGCTTTGTTTGCTTTTTGATTAAACTACTTTGCTTTCACCAGCGTTGGTTCCATTGCACATAGAGAATAACGTCTTTATTTCGGAATTACGACTCTTAATAAATACACTTGCATATGAAGTAAATCACATCTCAAAACATTTACTGGGGCACTGGCGATTTTTACTGGGACACGTGCCCCAGTGAATGGGGTCTAGCGACGCCCCTGGTTGCATGTATATATGACTTATTTGTATATCTTTAAAATCTAAACATTATCTTGTATTTTAAATATATTATTTGGATTTACATATTTAAATTAGAAATGAGATCTGTTTACTGCGCATTAGAGTAGGCTTTGTGTGTCAGAAAAGCAAGTGATTAAACTATACCTGTCAACATTGGGATATAATAATACGGCATACGCCCCCAACAACCGTTACAAATATGGGGAGGAGATTAGCTTCAAATGATACAATACATAACAAACATTAGAAAATTGAAAATAAAATAAAAGGTTTAGCTTATTAAAATCAATTTGTCACATTGGTGTTATCGTATGCATCAAAGGGTTACAAGCGAGTTCATTTTTTTTACTTTAATTATTCAGCAATTACACCATGTACCACTAGAAGGAAGCCTGCGTACCACTAGTGCTACACGTACCACAGTTTGAGAACCACTGTTCTTTTGGATTCGGGTCAGGTGATTGGCTGGGCCATTCTACAGCTTCATTTTCTTTCTCTGAAAGCATTTGATAGTCTCCTTGGCTGTGTTTTGGATCATTGTCTTGCTGAAATGTCCACCCTGGTATCATCTTCATCCTCCTGCTAATGTAGATGTTGGACTGAAGCAGCTGATATTCATTTACACTGAGGAAAGGCGGAGGGTTGCTAAAGAACTACTGAGAAATTTCAGCTGCTGTCTGGGCGTTCATGGCCGAACTACACCTCCCTTTCTTTATGTGTTCAATACTTTTTCCCTGCGTCATTTTGTTTTATTACACAGAACTTCATTTGTAAACTAATTTTGTTCAATGCTTATTTATCCAAAACTTATATGTAAGTGATGGGCTAAAAATATCAGTGGATTTCTGTGCTTGCAGATTTCATGTGGGCACAATAAAGCTCAGATTTGTTAGACGAGACCCACAGAACCATCAAGATTTGGACAGTCTGTTGAAGTCTGAGAAACTCACACCTGAGCAATGCATGTGACTTCATTCTCCATATGAGAGGTGTCTTTAAGCTGACAGCACCAATAAAAGCCTTTTATATAACGTGTTAAATACAGTTCAGTAGTTCAGTGCTTCTGTCATTTCATTCTTATTGCACACAACTCATTTTCCAGATTTTTTAATATATTTTTGAATTAATTAATTAATTAATTAATTAATGTTTTTATTGTTTGGGTTTTTACCAAAATCTGGTTCAGCTCCTTTAGAAATATTATTCCCAGTACAAAAACATGACATGTTCAATACTTATTATTAAATACTTATTATTTAATACATGTTTAATACTTATTTATTTTCCCCATATATATATATATATATGAGAGAGTGTGTTTTTTATATTAAGACATTTTAAAATGATTTGTTATTGTTACAATTTCCGCATATAACAGAAATCCAGTAGTGAACATTACCTTGTGGGATGTGCTTATTGGCTGCAGTGCTCTGTGACGGGCTGGTGTCCTGACCAATCAGCTGCATGTCTGCTCGAGTGAGGCCTTTGGACCCACCCAGATTTCTGGTGGAGGGGGTGGAGCAGGTTACCATGGAGGACGTTATGTGAGTGGTGTATTATTGGTGACCGATAAATGGATTATCTCAGATAGACATGAGTGACTTGAAAATTATTAATGACTCTCTTTTTTTTCTGAAGAGAAAATAGGCATCCTGAAGCTGGAACTCTCTTTAACAACAAAAACAACAGCAATAACAATGAAGAGTGAGTCACACACACACACGTACACACACGTACAGCTATCTTTATGGGGACTTCCTGTAGATTTTAATGATTTATAATTTTCATACGGAACAGACTGTATATTATGTGGACCAAAGAATGTCCCCACAGTGTAAAAATGTACTACTATTTATACTTGCGGGGCCTTCGTACAAACACACATATACACACACACATACAGTACATACACTCTTGTACTGCTTTATGGGGACTTCCTGTAGATATAATGATTTATATACAGTACAGGGTGTATAATATGTGGACCAAAAATGTCCCCACAATATACAAATGTTCTGGAATTGCTTTACTTGTGGGGACATTTGTATAACCACAAACACACACACACACACACACACACGCACACACACGCACGCACACACATATACATGCACACAGATATACATGTATATTATAGAAACCAAAAAATGTCCCCACAATGTCAAAATTGACTGGTATTGCTATACTTCCGGGGACAATTGTATACACACACACACACACACACTTGTACAGCTATCTTTATGGGAACATGAATAATGATTTTATACTGTACAGCCTGTATATTATGGTGGCCAAAAATATCCCCACAATGTAAAATGTTGTAGTATTGCTATACTTGTGGGGACATTTGTACACGCACGCACGCACGCACACTATAGGTACTAAAAGGTGCTATTTAACCCCCCTCAGAGTGTCTAAAACAAAAGTACAAACACTTACAAACATGGGATAATTTTTTCAAATGTTTTTACATCCATCATTTTTCTGTAAATGTAAAATGATCTATAAGTGTGCTCAAACTTTATTTAAATAAATTTGTATTTTGCTCATATCTCAGACAGTGCATATATATTTATATCCAGTTGAAGTCAGCATTATTCGCCTCCCTTTGATTTTTTTTCTTTCTTTTTTTAATATTTTCCAAATGATGTTTAACAGAGCAAGGAAATTTTCACAGTATGTCTGATGATATTTTTTCTTCTGGAGAAAGTGTTTTATTTTGGCTGGAATAAAAGCAGTTTTAAATTTTTTAAACATTATTTTAAGGTCAATATTATTAGCCCCTTTAAGCTCTATTTTTTTCCATAGACTACAGAACAAACCATCATTATACAATAACTTGCCTAATTCCCCTAACCTGCCTAGTTAACCTAATTAACCTAATTAAGCCTCTAAATGTCACTTTAAGCTGTATAGAAGTGTCTTGAAGAATATCTAGTCAAATATTATTTACTGTCATCATGGCAAAGATAAAATAAATCAGTTATTAGAGATGAGTATTAAAACTATTATGATTAGAAATGTGTTGAAAAAATCTTCTTTCCATTAAACAGAAATTGTAGAAAATTAGGGGGCTATTAATTCGGGGGGGGGGGGGGCTAATAATTGTGACTTCAACTGCATATATATAAATATATAAATATGTGTGTATGTATGTCACCTGAAATTAAATGTTTATGCAAGAAATTTTAACATGTCTTCACAATAATACTGATATTGTTTTAAATTGTTTCATAAATAAGTATATTTTGAGCAATGAGTTATGAATTCAAATACATTTTGTTAAATTGCATTTATTCCAACTTTATGAAATTATATATTCAAATAAATCTTCTCAAGAATAGTGAAAATATATAAATGAATGACTTTTTGTTTTTTGGTTCTTGTGTAATTTTAAATGTATGATTAAACTCGTCAAAAAGAGGTAAAAATGCATAAATATCATGACAGAAACATGGCAACACTGAAAACGTTTGTATTTTTGTTTCTTTTTTATTTACAAACTAACTAATGAGAAGTTGCTGATCATATAAATAAGGATTTGAGTATGATCTTACTTACATTTTCTTTTTTTTTTTTCTTTTTTGGAGCTTAAAACTTCCTAAATGAGGTAAAATAAGGTTTTAAAAAGTAATTAAAGAAACATTCAGTGCAACAGTATTTAGTTTACATAAATTGATGATGTTTTAAATGGATTTCTAATTTATTGTATTGGTTTATGTAGTTATGTTTATTGTAAGTTTTTCTTTATTTGGTTGTGGTACACTATTTGTTTCTATTGTTTTATTTTAAATGAATGTTTTTTTTGGTATTGCTTTTAATGATGATTTGATTTTATTTGGTGGACCCTAGGAAGAATAGCCACTAAGTTGGTAGTGTGGTCAAAGGGGATCTAAATAAACACAAATAGAAATATATGAATGCATTATGAGGGTTAATCTTTTATCTTTTTTTTTATATCCACAGGGAGGAGAAGAAGAAGAAAAAGAAAGAAAAAAAGGAGAAGAAGGAGTAAGATGAGATTTATTTTGTACATTTATTTTATTCTTATCCCCGTGTGAGGATCTGCTCAGTGTATTTGTGTTATTCCAGGAAAAAGGAGAAGAAAGAAAAGAAGGAGAAGAAGGAGAAGAAGAAAGAACAAGAAGAGAAAGAGAAAGAAAAAGAGAAGGAGAAAGAAAAGGAGAAGGAAAAAGAGAAAGAGAAGAAAGAACCGTATGATCATCTTTATTTAAATCACGGCTGGCTTTCTCTTAAAGGGCCAGCTCACCCAAAAATAAAAAAAATCCTGTCATCATTTACTCATCCTGCATTTATTTCAAACATATTTTAGTTTTTTTTTCTTCTGCTGAACACAAAAGAAGATATTTTGAAGAATGCTGGTAGCTGGCACCAATTGACCTCCATGGTATTTTGCCTTACTATGGAGGTCAGTGAGTGCCAGCAACATATGAAACTCATAAAGGTTTAAAAGCACATGATGGATAATAAATGATGAGGTGTTTTTCATTTTTGGGGGAACTATTCCTTTAAGAACATTCTGTATGTTAAAAGTTATGAACATCCATTGCAATTCCACATGCATTTTCTACAAATGCATTTAACATTGTCGTGCCAGAACTACTTCTATATGCCACTTACAGTAGGAGTCGCTGTTTATTTCTAAGCTGCTGAAATCTGACATTATATGGAGTCGTATCCTGACAGAGAAAGCATAAACTAAAAATAAAGACATTGTTATCGTTTGCTGGTGTGGACACAAATATAGTTATCCTTATATTCAAAGCTATTGTCCTTAGACTTGATGGCTATTTAAGGTTTAAGTACTGTAAAGTTTTGCATAAATAATGACCAATACATGGATGGATTTTGTGCACGTAGTCATTGACAGTTCCATATAACTACTATATATTCCATATTATTGAGTATATTTCCCCATTTGAGAGGGAAATTCTGCTCTTTTCAACAGTGTAAGATGTGTGTTTGATGGCACTAGTTCACAGTCTGAAAGTCTTCAATGTTGCCTTACAGGCCGAAGGAGATCGAGGTGGTTGATCCGGCTGGTAACATGTACTATAACTGGCTGTTCGTGATCACGTGTCCTGTGATGTACAACTGGATATTCATCATAGCAAGGTGCCTGATTGTGATGTCTTTATCATGAGTTTACTCACAATGAGTTTACTCATTTTATTAAAGTCGACTAATCGCTTTAAAAGCAACAGGTTTACTCATTTTATTGAAGTAAAGTCAACTAAACGCTTTAAAAGCAACAGGTTTACTCACTTTATTAAAGTCAACTAATCGCTTTAAAAGCAACAGGTTTACTCCCTTTATTGAAGTAAAGTCAACTAATCGCTTTAAAAGCAACAGGTTTACTCACTTTATTAAAGTAAAGTCAACTAATCGATTTAAAAGCAACAGGTTTACTCACTTTATTGAAGTAAAGTCAACTAATCGCTTTAAAAGCAACAGGTTTACTCACCTTATTAAAGTAAAGTCAACTAATCGATTTAAAAGCAACAGGTTTACTCACTTTATTAAAGTCAACTAATCGCTTTAAAAGCAACAGGTTTACTCCCTTTATTGAAGTAAAGTCAACTAATCGCTTTAAAAGCAACAGGTTTACTCACTTTATTAAAGTCAACTAATCGCTTTAAAAGCAACAGGTTTACTCACTTTATTAAAGTCAACTAATCGCTTTAGAAGCAACAGGTTTACTCACTTTATTAAAGTCAACTAATCGCTTTAAAAGCAACAGGTTTACTCCCTTTATTGAAGTAAAGTCAACTAATCGCTTTAAAAGCAACAGGTTTACTCACTTTATTAAAGTAAAGTCAACTAATCGATTTAAAAGCAACAGGTTTACTCACTTTATTAAAGTAAAGTCAACTAATCGCTTTAAAAGCAACAGGTTTACTCACTTTATTAAAGTAAAGTCAACTAATCGCTTTAAAAGCAACAGGTTTACTCCCTTTATTGAAGTAAAGTCAACTAATCGCTTTAAAAGCAACAGGTTTACTCACTTTATTAAAGTAACGTCAACTAATCGCTTTAAAAGCAACAGGTTTACTCCCTTTATTGAAGTAAAGTCAACTAATCACTTCAAAAGCAACAGGTTTACTCACTTTATTAAAGTCAACTAATCGCTTTAGAAGCAACAGGTTTACTCACTTTATTAAAGTCAACTAATCGCTTTAAAAGCAACAGGTTTACTCCCTTTATTGAAGTAAAGTCAACTAATCGCTTTAAAAGCAACAGGTTTACTCACTTTATTAAAGTCAACTAATCGCTTTAAAAGCAACAGGTTTACTCACTTTATTAAAGTCAACTAATCGCTTTAGAAGCAACAGGTTTACTCACTTTATTAAAGTCAACTAATCGCTTTAAAAGCAACAGGTTTACTCCCTTTATTGAAGTAAAGTCAACTAATCGCTTTAAAAGCAACAGGTTTACTCACTTTATTAAAGTCAACTAATCGCTTTAAAAGCAACAGGTTTACTCACTTTATTAAAGTCAACTAATCGCTTTAGAAGCAACAGGTTTACTCACTTTATTAAAGTCAACTAATCGCTTTAAAAGCAACAGGTTTACTCCCTTTATTGAAGTAAAGTCAACTAATCGCTTTAAAAGCAACAGGTTTACTCACTTTATTAAAGTCAACTAATCGCTTTAAAAGCAACAGGTTTACTCACTTTATTAAAGTCAACTAATCGCTTTAAAAGCAACAGGTTTACTCACCTTATTAAAGTAAAGTCAACTAATCGCTTTAAAAGCAACAGGTTTACTCACTTTATTAAAGTAAAGTCAACTAATCGCTTTAAAAGCAACAGGTTTACTCCCTTTATTGAAGTAAAGTCAACTAATCGCTTTAAAAGCAACAGGTTTACTCACTTTATTGAAGTAAAGTCAACTAATCGCTTTAGAAGCAACAGGTTTACTCACTTTATTGAAGTAAAGTCAACTAATCGCTTTAAAAGCAACAGGTTTACTCACTTTATTAAAGTCAACTAATCGCTTTAGAAGCAACAGGTTTACTCACTTTATTAAAGTCAACTAATCGCTTTAAAAGCAACAGGTTTACTCCCTTTATTGAAGTAAAGTCAACTAATCGCTTTAAAAGCAACAGGTTTACTCCCTTTATTGAAGTAAAGTCAACTAATCGCTTTAAAAGCAACAGGTTTACTCACATTATTAAAGTAAAGTCAACTAATCGCTTTAAAAGCAACAGGTTTACTCACTTTATTAAAGTAAAGTCAACTAATCGCTTTAAAAGCAACAGGTTTACTCACTTTATTAAAGTCAACTAATCGCTTTAAAAGCAACAGGTTTACTCACTTTATTAAAGTAAAGTCAACTAATCGATTTAAAAGCAACAGGTTTACTCACTTTATTAAAGTAAAGTCAACTAATCGCTTTAGAAGCAACAGGTTTACTCACTTTATTAAAGTAAAGTCAACTAATCGATTTAAAAGCAACAGGTTTACTCACTTTATTGAAGTAAAGTCAACTAATCGCTTTAGAAGCAACAGGTTTACTCACTTTATTAAAGTAAAGTCAACTAATCGATTTAAAAGCAACAGGTTTACTCACTTTATTGAAGTAAAGTCAACTAATCGCTTTAGAAGCAACAGGTTTACTCACTTTATTAAAGTAAAGTCAACTAATCGATTTAAAAGCAACAGGTTTACTCACCTTATTAAAGTAAAGTCAACTAATCGATTTAAAAGCAACAGGTTTACTCACCTTATTAAAGTAAATTCAACTAATTGATTTAAAAGCAACAGGTTTACTCACTTTATTAAAGTAAAGTCAACTAATCGCTTTAAAAGCAACAGGTTTACTCACCTTATTAAAGTAAAGTCAACTAATCGATTTAAAAGCAACAGGTTTACTCACTTTATTAAAGTAAAGTCAACTAATCGCTTTAAAAGCAACAGGTTTACTCACCTTATTAAAGTAAAGTCAACTAATCGATTTAAAAGCAACAGGTTTACTCACTTTATTGAAGTAAAGTCAACTAATCGCTTTAGAAGCAACAGGTTTACTCACTTTATTAAAGTAAAGTCAACTAATCGATTTAAAAGCAACAGGTTTACTCACTTTATTAAAGTAAAGTCAACTAATCGATTTAAAAGCAACAGGTTTACTCACTTTATTAAAGTAAAGTCAACTAATCGATTTAAAAGCAACAGGTTTACTCACTTTATTGAAGTAAAGTCAACTAATCGCTTTAGAAGCAACAGGTTTACTCACTTTATTAAAGTAAAGTCAACTAATCGCTTTAAAAGCAACAGGTTTACTCACCTTATTAAAGTAAAGTCAACTAATCGATTTAAAAGCAACAGGTTTACTCACCTTATTAAAGTAAAGTCAACTAATCGCTTTAAAAGCAACAGGTTTACTCACCTTATTAAAGTAAAGTCACTTAATCGATTTAAAAGCAACAGGTTTACTCACTTTATTAAAGTAAAGTCAACTAATCGTTTTAAAAGCAACAGGTTTACTCACTTTATTGAAGTAAAGTCAACTAATTGCTTTAAAAGCAACAGGTTTACTCACTTTATTAAAGTAAAGTCAACTAATCGCTTTAAAAGCAACAGGTTTACTCACTTTATTAAAGTAACGTCAACTAATCGCTTTAAAAGCAACAGGTTTACTCACCTTATTAAAGTAAAGTCAACTAATCGCTTTAAAAGCAACAGGTTTACTCACTTTATTAAAGTAAAGTCAACTAATCGCTTTAAAAGCAACAGGTTTACTCACTTTATTAAAGTCAACTAATCGCTTTAAAAGCAACAGGTTTACTCACTTTATTGAAGTAAAGTCAACTAATCGCTTTAGAAGCAACAGGTTTACTCACTTTATCAAAGTAAAGTCAACTAATCGCTTTAGAAGCAACAGGTTTACTCACTTTATTAAAGTAAAGTCAACTAATCGCTTTAGAAGCAACAGGTTTACTCACTTTATTGAAGTAAAGTCAACTAATCGCTTTAAAAGCAACAGGTTTACTCACTTTATTAAAGTAAAGTCAACTAATCGCTTTAGAAGCAACAGGTTTACTCACTTTATTGAAGTAAAGTCAACTAATCGCTTTAAAAGCAACAGGTTTACTCACTTTATTGAAGTAAAGTCAACTAATCGCTTT
Source organism: Danio kyathit (assembly GCA_903798195.1). Classification (NCBI taxonomy): domain Eukaryota; kingdom Metazoa; phylum Chordata; class Actinopteri; order Cypriniformes; family Danionidae; genus Danio; species Danio kyathit. The sequence goes on from LR812541.1 coordinate 52,751,972, forward strand.
AAAAGCAACAGGTTTACTCACTTTATTAAAGTAAAGTCAACTAATCGCTTTAAAAGCAACAGGTTTACTCACTTTATTGAAGTAAAGTCAACTAATCACTTCAAAAGCAACAGGTTTACTCACTTTATTAAAGTCAACTAATCGCTTTAAAAGCAACAGGTTTACTCCCTTTATTGAAGTAAAGTCAACTAATCGCTTTAAAAGCAACAGGTTTACTCACTTTATCAAAGTAAAGTCAACTAATCGCTTTAAAAGCAACAGGTTTACTCACTTTATTGAAGTAAAGTCAACTAATCGCTTTAAAAGCAACAGGTTTACTCACTTTATCAAAGTAAAGTCAACTAATCGCTTTAAAAGCAACAGGTTTACTCACTTTATTGAAGTAAAGTCAACTAATCGCTTTAAAAGCAACAGGTTTACTCACTTTATTAAAGTAAAGTCAACTAATCGCTTTAAAAGCAACAGGTTTACTCACTTTATCAAAGTAAAGTCAACTAATCGCTTTAAAAGCAACAGGTTTACTCACTTTATCAAAGTAAAGTCAACTAATCGCTTTAAAAGCAACAGGTTTACTCACTTTATCAAAGTAAAGTCAACTAATCGCTTTAAAAGCAACAGGTTTACTCACTTTATTAAAGTCAACTAATCGCTTTAAAAGCAACAGGTTTACTCACTTTATTAAAGTCAACTAATCGCTTTAAAAGCAACAGGTTTACTCACTTTATTAAAGTCAACTAATCGCTTTAAAAGCAACAGGTTTACTCACTTTATTAAAGTCAACTAATCGCTTTAAAAGCAACAGGTTTACTCACTTTATTAAAGTCAACTAATCATTTTAAAAGCAACAGGTTTACTCACTTTATTAAAGTAAAGTCAACTAATCGCTTTAAAAGCAACATGTTTACTCACCTTATTAAAGTAAAGTCAACTAATCGATTTAAAAGCAACAGGTTTACTCACCTTATTAAGTAAAGTCAACTAATCGATTTAAAAGCAACAGGTTTACTCACTTTATTAAAGTAAAGTCAACTAATCGATTTAAAAGCAACAGGTTTACTCACCTTATTAAAGTAAAGTCAACTAATCGATTTAAAAGCAACAGGTTTACTCACCTTATTAAAGTAAAGTCAACTAATCGATTTAAAAGCAACAGGTTTACTCACCTTATTAAAGTAAAGTCAACTAATCGCTTTAAAAGCAACAGGTTTACTCACTTTATTGAAGTAAAGTCAACTAATTGCTTTAAAAGCAACAGGTTTACTCACTTTATTGAAGTAAAGTCAACTAATCGCTTTAAAAGCAACAGGTTTACTCACTTTATTGAAGTAAAGTCAACTAATCGCTTTAAAAGCAACAGGTTTACTCACTTTATTGAAGTAAAGTCAACTAATCGCTTTAAAAGCAACAGGTTTACTCACTTTATTGAAGTAAAGTCAACTAATCGATTTAAAAGCAACAGGTTTACTCACCTTATTAAAGTAAAGTCAACTAATCGCTTTAAAAGCAACAGGTTTACTCACTTTATTGAAGTAAAGTCAACTAATTGCTTTAAAAGCAACAGGTTTACTCACTTTATTGAAGTAAAGTCAACTAATCGCTTTAAAAGCAACAGGTTTACTCACTTTATTAAAGTAAAGTCAACTAATCGATTTAAAAGCAACAGGTTTACTCACCTTATTAAAGTAAAGTCAACTAATCGCTTTAAAAGCAACAGGTTTACTCACTTTATTGAAGTAAAGTCAACTAATCAATTTAAAAGCAACAGGTTTACTCACTTTATTAAAGTAAAGTCAACTAATCGATTTAAAAGCAACAGGTTTACTTACTTTATTAAAGTAAACTCAACTAATCGCTTTAAAAGCAACAGGTTTACTCACCTTATTAAAGTAAAGTCAACTAATCGATTTAAAAGCAACAGGTTTACTCACTTTATTAAAGTAAAGTCAACTTATCGCTTTAAAAGCAACAGGTTTACTCACTTTATTAAAGTAAAGTCAACTAATCGATTTAAAAGCAACAGGTTTACTCACTTTATTGAAGTAAAGTCAACTAATCGATTTAAAAGCAACAGGTTTACTCACCTTATTAAAGTAAAGTCAACTAATCGCTTTAAAAGCAACAGGTTTACTCACCTTATTAAAGTAAAGTCAACTAATCGATTTAAAAGCAACAGGTTTACTCACTTTATTAAAGTAAAGTCAACTTATCGCTTTAAAAGCAACAGGTTTACTCACTTTATTAAAGTAAAGTCAACTAATCGCTTTAAAAGCAACAGGTTTACTCACTTTATTGAAGTAAAGTCAACTAATCGATTTAAAAGCAACAGGTTTACTCACTTTATTAAAGTAAAGTCAACTAATCGCTTTAAAAGCAACAGGTTTACTCACTTTATTGAAGTAAAGTCAACTAATCGCTTTAGAAGCAACAGGTTTACTCACTTTATTAAAGTAAAGTCAACTAATCGCTTTAAAAGCAACAGGTTTACTCACTTTATTGAAGTAAAGTCAACTAATCGCTTTAGAAGCAACAGGTTTACTCACTTTATTAAAGTAAAGTCAACTAATCGCTTTAAAAGCAACAGGTTTACTGACTTTATTGAAGTAAAGTCAACTAATTGATTTAAAAGCAACAGGTTTACTCACTTTATTAAAGTAAAGTCAACTAATCGATTTAAAAGCAACAGGTTTACTCACTTTATTAAAGTAAAGTCAACTAATCGATTTAAAAGCAACAGGTTTACTCACTTTATTAAAGTAAAGTCAACTAATCGCTTTAGAAGCAACAGGTTTACTCACTTTATTAAAGTCAACTAATCACTTTAGAAGCAACAGGTTTACTCACTTTATTAAAGTCAACTAATCGCTTTAGAAGCAACAGGTTTACTCACTTTATTAAAGTCAACTAATCGCTTTAGAAGCAACAGGTTTACTCACTTTATTGAAGTAAAGTCAACTAATCGCTTTAGAAGCAACAGGTTTACTCACCTTATTAAAGTAAAGTCAACTAATCGATTTAAAAGCAACAGGTTTACTCACTTTATTAAAGTCAACTAATCGCTTTAAAAGCAACAGGTTTACTCACTTTAATAAAGTCAACTAATCGCTTTAAAAGCAACAGGTTTACTCACCTTATTAAAGTAAAGTCAACTAATCGCTTTAGAAGCAACAGGTTTACTCACTTTATTACAGTAAAGTCAACTAATCGCTTTAAAAGCAACAGGTTTACTCACCTTATTAAAGTAAAGTCAACTAATCGCTTTAAAAGCAACAGGTTTACTCACTTTATTGAAGTAAAGTCAACTAATCGCTTTAAAAGCAACAGGTTTACTCACTTTATTAAAGTAAAGTCAACTAATCGCTTTAAAAGCAACAGGTTTACTCACCTTATTAAAGTAAAGTCAACTAATCGCTTTAAAAGCAACAGGTTTACTCACTTTATTGAAGTAAAGTCAACTAATCGATTTAAAAGCAACAGGTTTACTCACTTTATTGAAGTAAAGTCAACTAATCGCTTTAGAAGCAACAGGTTTACTCACCTTATTAAAGTAAAGTCAACTAATCGCTTTAGAAGCAACAGGTTTACTCACTTTATTGAAGTAAAGTCAACTAATCGCTTTAAAAGCAACAGGTTTACTCACCTTATTAAAGTAAAGTCAACTAATCGCTTTAAAAGCAACAGGTTTACTCACTTTATTGAAGTAAAGTCAACTAATCGCTTTAAAAGCAACAGGTTTACTCACTTTATTAAAGTAAAGTCAACTAATCGCTTTAAAAGCAACAGGTTTACTCACCTTATTAAAGTAAAGTCAACTAATCGCTTTAAAAGCAACAGGTTTACTCACTTTATTGAAGTAAAGTCAACTAATCGATTTAAAAGCAACAGGTTTACTCACTTTATTGAAGTAAAGTCAACTAATCGCTTTAGAAGCAACAGGTTTACTCACTTTATTGAAGTAAAGTCAACTAATCGCTTTAGAAGCAACAGGTTTACTCACTTTATTGAAGTAAAGTCAACTAATCGCTTTAGAAGCAACAGGTTTACTCACTTTATTGAAGTAAAGTCAACTAATCGATTTAGAAGCAACAGGTTTACTCACTTTATTGAAGTAAAGTCAACTAATCACTTTTAAAGCAACAGGTTTACTCACTTTATTAAATAAACTAATTGCGTTTAAGGCAACAGGTTTACTCATATTTTTAAGTAAAGAGAGTGTGCATCAGCATCTGTTTTGTTCAGTAGTTAGATTTTTTCCAAAATGACTTCAGCTCAACTCTCCATCTGTGTCCCTCAGAGCTTGTTTCGAGGAACTGCAAGGGGATTATCTGATCCTCTGGTTCTTCCTGGATTACTTATCTGATGGGGTGTACCTGCTGGACATGGTGTTCAGGACCAGGACAGGTGAGTTACAGCTCCATCAGCTGACATAAAATAATCCTAAAACACTTGATGTGAAAAGTGAAAATTTCATCAAGAAATGTTTCACAGAATTCCATAATATTTTTTTTTTCTGGAAAAGTCTTATTTGTTTTATTTCGGCTAGAATAAAAGCAGTTTTAATTGTTTAAAACCCGTTTAAAGGTCAATATTATTAGACCCCTTAATGAATATTAGTTTTGGATTGTGTCCAAAATAGGCATGGGACGATAACCGTTTTCAAGGTATACCGCGGTTTGGAAAAATCAAGGTTATCATACCGTCCAAATTTTCTCTAATACCGTTTCTAAGGTATGAGTAAGATTTTTTTATTTACATTTTTTTTAACAACAGCATCTCCAGCAGAAAAGATATCCATAGATGCCATTTTAAATTGTAAATAAATCTGTGTTTTTGAAACTAATGAAGACAGCAGAAGTCAATGATTCATTTTCATTATTTAGCCTGGCACGTTTACTGCTCCAAAATATTATAAATGTTTCTCAAAATAAAATATATTGTGTTCAAAGGGGAAAAAACGTTTAGTTTTTTACCCAGACATTTAAAAAGAATATATTTTAGACCAGTAATCACAATACTGTGATACCGTGAAACCGTGATATTTTTATCCAAGGTTATCATACCGTCAGAATCTTATACCGGCCCATGCCTAGTCCAAAACAAACCACTGTTATACAATGATTTGCCTAATTACCCTAACTTTACCCTAATTAACCTAGTTAAGCCTTTAAATGTCACTTTACGCTGAATACTAGTGTCTTGAAGAATATCTAGTCAAATATTATGTGCTGTCATCATGGCAAAGAGAAAAGAAATCAGTTATTAAAACTATTATGATTAGAAATGTGTTGAAAAAAATCTTCTCTACGTTAAACAGAAACTGGGGAAAAATATACAGTAGGGCTAATAGTTCTAACTTCAAATGTATGTTGCTTTTAAAGGGATAGTTCACTTGAAAAGAAAATTCGGTCACCCTATACTCACTTGTCTCAAACCCTTGTTTCTTTATTATTTATCCTCAGGATATCTGGAGCAGGGTCTTCTAGTGAAAGATGAGAAAAAGCTTCGCGATCGCTACACAGACAGCGTGCAGTTTAGACTGGATCTAGCTTCAATGGTTCCCACCGATGTTTTCTACCTATACTTTGGCATGAACTACCCAGAGATTCGCATGAACAAGCTCCTGAGGGTCAATCGACTGTTTGAGTTTTTCCAGCGCACCGAAACGCGGACCAACTTTCCCAACGTCTTCCGAATCTCCAACCTCGTCATGTACATCGTGATCATCATCCACTGGAATGCCTGCATGTATTACTCGTTCTCCAAAGCCATCGGTTTCGGATCGGACGCTTTCGTGTACCCGGACCCTTCAGATCCGGAGTTTGGCCGATTGGTACGTAAATACGCCTACAGCATGTACTGGTCCACCCTGACGCTCACTACCATCGGCGAAACGCCGCCGCCCGTCGAAAACTCTGAGTACTTTTTTGTAGTCACCGACTTTCTAGTCGGCGTATTGATTTTCGCTACAATTGTCGGTAACGTCGGCTCAATGATCACTAATGCTAACGCGGCACGAGCCGATTTCCAAGCTCGCATCGATGCTATTAAACAATACATGAGCTTTCGGAAAGTCACCAAGGATTTGGAGAAACGGGTTATTAAATGGTTTGATTACTTGTGGACCAATAAAAAGGCGGTCGATGAGAGAGAAGTACTGAAGTATCTTCCGGACAAGCTGAGGGCAGAAATAGCCATAAACGTCCATCTGGATACCCTAAAAAAAGTGCGGATCTTTGCGGACTGTGAAGCCGGGCTTTTGGTGGAGCTGGTGTTAAAGCTGCAGCCGCAGGTTTACAGCCCTGGAGACTATATATGCAAAAAGGGCGACATCGGGCGCGAGATGTACATCATTAAAGAGGGTAAACTGGCTGTGGTGGCAGACGACGGGATTACGCAGTTCGTGGTGCTCAGTGATGGAAGCTATTTCGGCGAGATCAGCATCCTCAATATTAAGGGCAGCCGGGCGGGGAATCGCAGAACCGCCAACATCCGCAGTATTGGATATTCGGATCTGTTCTGTCTTTCCAAAGACGACCTGATGGAGGCGCTAACCGAATATCCGGATGCCAAGGCCATGCTGGAGGAGAAGGGACGACAGATCCTTATGAAGGTACTGTGTGGGGCTCAATGTGTTTGAGATGACGATAATAATAATAAAGGTCTTGTTTTATTTTTTAATTTAGGAAAGAAAACACACTGTAAAAAGTGCTGGGTTCCATACAATTCCTTCATGTTGTCCCAACAAAAATCGCTTAATTTAACTTTAATAATTTTGACAAATTTAAGTTGATTGAGCATAAAACAATTAAGTTGTCCCAAAAACTCCTCAGGTGTTAATTCAGCTTGTTTGTACGTATATGTAGCCCCGTATACAAATCTGGAGAGCATGAATTATGTAGCCAGAGGTACATATGGCTGCATTTTGTCTTTAAAATGAACGCTACGGGGCGGTATGATGCTGCCGACGACTATTGTATCTATTCGCGCTACCAGCTGACCGCTTACCTCCATGTGGACGGCTTTTCCGCTGTTACCAATTTGCCCAGTGGCTCGGTGCTTACGGCGGCGGACTTGAGACACAGAGCGGAGTTGACCGAGACGATAGGGTTTGAGTCCGGCGAAGAATAGTTCCAAATAGCAGGTAACTTTTTTTGGATTGCTTTTGAAAACACTGTCGGTTGGGTTTAGGGAAGGCGGTGGGCGGGGGGATCGGTCGGTCAGTTGGTCGGTCGGTCAGGCAGGCTGTCAGTCAATCAGTCAGTCAGTCGACAGCGATTTACGCGAGAAGAGTAGGCGCGAATAGCACTTGCGAAAGAAATTTGAGATCTTAAAAAGCATACACAGCGGCCTCTGGTGGATTCGCGGAAACAAAAACTGCAAAAAAACGCAGCTCCTAAGACTTATTTTGCGCTCTGCAGATATGCATACAGGGGTACGTTTTAGAATGAGCCTGGGTTGAATAATTCTGAAAGCGGTTGTCATAGGGGTTACAAAATCATGTCACAATACCTTTGAAGCACATTCTCATACTGTATGTTGTTTACAATGACATACTCAGTTAATTTTGGCCATAGGACAAATGGTCGTGCCCAACTGAGCCTGGTTTCTCTCAAGGTTTTTTAAATCTTCGCTATAACCAATTGGTGAAGTTTTTTCCTCGCCACTGGCTTGCATGGTTCGGGATCTGTAGAGCTGCGCATCGATGGATTTGCTCTTCAGTGTTTGGACTCTCAGTAGTGATTATTAACCCACACTGAACTGAGCTAAACTGAACTGAAGTTAATCTCTGAAAACTGAAATGACACTGTTTCAATTCACTATAATCTTCCATGTGAAGCTGCTTTGACACAATCTACATTGTATAAGCGCTATACAAATAAAGATGAATTGAATTGAATTAATTTTCCCAATACTTGTTGCACTTTTTTCAACCAAGTCTTAGGTTAAACGTCAGTAGAAAGGTCTTGTTTTAAAGGGATAGTTCACTCAAAAATGAAAAACGACTGTCAAATGGTTGGAAAATTTGATGTTTAGAGGAATGTTGTTAACTGGTAGACATTGACCTCTATTGTAAAAGAAAAAAACATGCTATGCACTGCGAAAAAAAATGAGTTTTTGTCTTGTTTCTAGTCTAAATATATAAAAATTCTTAAATTAAAGAAGCATTTTCTAGTCAAAATTAAGTCAGTTTTTCCTTAAAACATGCAAAATAATCTACTAATGGGGTAAGCAAAATAATCTTGTTCATGGTTTGAAATAGGTTTGTTTTACTCACTCCATTGGCAGATAATTTAGCTTGTTTTCAGGAAAACTCTCTTAATTTTGAAATCTTATTCCTGCAATAGACACAAACAGGTTTGGAACAAATTAAATCTCTAACAAAGGAAACTCTAACAAAGGAAACTCCTCTTTCAAATAAAGCAGCCAATCATGGATTGCTATGGACTGACGATGCTTTGGGGGAGGAGCTCAGTCCAGACAAGTGTTTTTAAGACAGTTTCTGCAGTTTCATTGTAATGAACTTTCTGGCATCAGCAAATGTTGTGAAATCTCAGTGAATACTTGCTTTTCAGACATGAGGAATAGGTCTATGTAAAGCTTGAAATCTCTACTTTAAAACCAACTAACTACACTTTAAAACAAATGTTCTCTGGTTTTGTATGAAACAAATGCAAGGTACAGTCTGAAACAATGCATAATTCTAATGTTTAGAAACACAATTTAACAGACTGCTGCTTCCAATATGAAAATGAATTGTATGTTTTGCAAACAGTTTTGGAGAATTTAATGCTTGAAGAGATGCCTCAAAGGCCTTAAAGGAACTTTAAAACAAGTAAAGTGTGAGTAAATGATGACAGAATTTTCATTTTTGGGTGAACTATCTCTTTAAATGGGTAGACTATCTCTATCTAAAATGAATATTCTGTTTATTAATCATTTACCTTAATTTAGTTCCAAACCCCTGAGACCTTCGTTCACCTTCAAAACACAAATGTAGATATTTTAGATATTTTAGATGAAATCTGAGAGCTCTCTCATCCACCATAGACAGGAGTCCATTTGAGTGTGATTAAATAGTGAGTACATTTTTATTTTTGGGTGAACTGTCCCTTTAATGATAGCTAGTTATTAAAGAGCAACAGGCTCTCTGAGTAGCTTGACGTAACTGTGAGTGTTATTATTTTCCTCCGCAGGATAATCTCCTGGATTTGGAGTTGGCCAAGCAGGGTCCCGATCCCAAAGACATGGAGGAGAAGGTGCACAAGATCGGCGGTGTGCTGGAGGACCTGCAGACACGCTTCGCCCGCCTGCTTGCTGAACATGAAGCTGCACAGGGAAAACTGAAGAAGCGCGTCACTAAACTGGAGAAGAAGATGACCAGTGAAGCTCTGATGGAGCCACAGCCAGAAACTTCAGACAAGACAGACTAGACTGAGGCAAAAACTGCAGATAAACCTAATGAAACCCACTAGTTTCCCACATGAGGGAATTACTATAGTCATTTATAGCAAATACTATAGTGTTTTTGAACCATGCTATGGTAGAGTTTATTATATTGTATATATCAAAGTATCTAAAACTCGTTAATGTTTACTATAGTGATAAACTGTAATAAATACTGTAGTATACTTCAGGTTTTACTACAGTAAGCTATGGTGTATTGTAGTATAATATTAGTTGCAGAAAATGGCAGTATTTGGTCCTTTATTTATATTACTGTAGTAGTTGTGTTACCATAGCAACTATAGAATCGCTCTTAACAGATTAATTTGTTTCATTACTAAAGTTGTTGTGTTACCATAGCAACTATAAAATCACCGCACCAGATTTACTTGTTTTTATTACTATAGTTGTTGTGTTACCATGGCAACTATAAAATCAATGCAACAAAATAATTAGTTTTTATTACTATAGTTCTTGTGTTACGATAGAAACTATAGAATCACCGCAACAGATCATTTTTTTAAATTACTATAGTTGTTGTGTTACCATAGAAACTATAGAATCACCGCAACAGATCATTTTTTTTAATTACTACAGATGTTGTGTTACTATAGCAACTATAGAATCACAGCAACTTACTAAGTTGTTTATATTACTATAGGTATTGTGTTACCATAGCAACTATAAAATCATAGCAACAGATTAAGTTGTTTTTATAACTATAGTTGTTGTGTTACCATAGCAACTACAGAATCACGACAACGGATTAGTTTGTTTTTATTACTGTAGTTGTTGTGTTACCATAGCAACTATACAATGACCGCACCAGGTAAATTTTTTTATTACTATAGTTGTTATGTTACCATAGCAACCATAGAATCGTTTAGTTGTTGTGTTACCATAGCAACTATAAAATCACAGCAACAGATTAATTTGTTTTTATTACTGTAGTTGTTGGGTTACCATAGCAACTATAGAATCATTTAGTTGTTGTGTTGCCATAGCAACTATAGAACCACCGCAAAAGATTAATTCGTTTTTATTACTATAGTTGTTGTGTTACCATAGCAACTATAGAATCACCGCAACAGATTAATTTGTATTTATTACTATAGTTGTTGTTACCATAGCAACTATAGAATTGCTCTAACAGATTAATTTATTTTCATTACTAAAGTTGTTATTACCATAGCAACTATAGAATCGCTTTAACAGATTAATTTGTTTTCATTACTAAAGTTGTTGTGTTACCATAACAACTATAAAATCACCGCACCAGATTTACTTGTTTTTATTACTATAGTTGTGTTACCATAGCAACTGTAGAATCAACGCAACAGATTCATTTGTTTTTATTACTATAGTTGTTGTGTTACTATAGCAACTATAGAATCACCGCACCAGATTAAGTTGTTTATATTTGTTACTTTTTATATTTGTAAGTTGTTTATAGAGTTGTGTTACTATATCAACTATAATAAAAAAATAAATAAAATTAATTCAAGTACTTCATTATACTATGGTTCAAAAGCACTGTAGTATTTACTATAAATTACTATAGTTTTTTGTTATGTGGGTTTAGACTCTTGTTTTGGTTGTTCGGTTTCATCTGTATAAAATGAAAAGAGACTGTTCAGATGATGTTTTCACAGCATTCTCTGTGGTTAGTAGTACTGATTATGTATCATGGAACTTACAGACATGTGAAAACGTTTTGGAACCGTATTAAATTACAATTTTTCCATATACTGATGTTTAAAATCAATTTGCTGTTTAGCAGGTCTTATAAAGTTGGAAAATAAAACCTCAGATGAACAACAACATATAGGATCCTGACTGAAATGCAGAACCACCAAAACTCCTCCAGAATGATTTAAGAGACAGAGAAGATCATCTAGAAAATCAAATATTATTTTTATATGTATATAGTAGTTCTTGTTATAAATGATGTATTTGTGCATGTCATTATTTTGTAAAAATTAATTTGCACTCATTAATATTAGTCAACCATTTCTTCACTTCTTCACTTCACTTCTTTTTCTTCTTCAGTCATTTAGAGCAGGACTATCAGTTGATTAGGGCGGAGCTATCCATCCTTTAGGGTGGGACTATCTGTAATTTAAAGCAGGACTATCAGTTTATTAGGGCGGAGCTATCCATCCTTTAGAGCTTAACTATCAGTCATTTAAGGCAGGACTATCAGTCATTAAGGGCAGGGCTACCAGTCAGTTATGGCGGGTCTATCAGTCTATTAGGGTGGAACTATCAATCTTTTGGGGAGGGGCTATCAGTCCATTAGGGTGGAACTATCCCTAATTTAGGGTGGGGCTATCATTTAGGGCAGGACAATCAGTCCTTTAGCAAAGAGGCTATCAATGATTTAGGATGGAGCTATCTGTCATTTAGGGTGGGGCTATCAGTCCTTTTGGGCGGGACCATCTGTCCTTTAGGGCAGGGCTATCAGTCATTTAGGGCAGGTCTATCAATGTGTGTTTCATTTCTGCTCTGAATCTATCCATTCATCAATCTTCCTCCATTTTGTTAGCAACACTCGTTTTTCAACAATCCAAACGTTTCCCAAAGAACGAAATCATGCACCGCCCTACATTTGTTCTCATTTCAGGACCTTTTCAAGTACATCATGATAGAGGATCAAAGGACAATGCGTTTCATGCTGACTTTAAAAATGTCTGATACAAGTGCATCTACAAGAACTGAATCATGTGTTTGTCCCCCATGGCTTTTCTATCTTGGCTTTATTATTATTCAATAAATAATGAGACCGTGTGAGATGTCATGTGATGATGTTTATCTGAGGTTTTATCTTACACATTTTAAAACCTAAAACATGTCCATATAGGTTTTTATCATGAAATGATACAAAAAAATGAACAAATTGTGTCCTAACATTTTCACATGACTGTGTATTATCATCATGTATCATGATTATGTATGACGCTACAAGCGTTTGGGCTTGTTTTTCATGAGAGAATATTAATAATTCTGACTGATAGTCTCACTCAAAACTCTTGATATTTAGAGAGACGCTCGAATAATGATGCTGCTCTAGCAAGAACTGTAAAAAGTTTAATCAGAGAACTAAATGGACTGTAAAATACCAAAACGATTCTTCAATAAATAAATAAAAATCCTGACCAGTGTTTCATTTCATCCTCCGCTTGTTCCAAACCTGTTTGAGTTTCTTTCTTCTGTTGAACACGAAGACAAGATATACTGAATAATGCTGGAAAAAACAGCCATTGACTTCCATAGTATCTTTTTGCTCCTATACTATGTATGTCAATGGCTGCTTTTCTTTCCAAAATTCTTTAGAAATAACTTTACTTCGTGTTCAACAGTGTCAAAATACACAGGACATTTACATATTTGGGTGAACTGTCACTTTAAAATCTGCATAAAATCAAAATGCAGTGATTGGCTGGTGGCCGCACAGCAGTGTAACGCAACATCATCTAAATCAGGGGTGCTCAATCCTGTTCCTGGAGATCTACCTTCCTGCATAGTTCAGCTCCAACCCTGATCAAACACACCTGAACCAATTAATTAGGACCTGAACAGTAGGGGTGTCAAAATTAATAGTTTCTTCGTGCACCGCGATGCAGAAGGGGACAATTCGATATCGGTTCAGTAATAGATCATAACCGGTTATTACGCACTGACGTCATTTATCCCCTATGCGCGATGTCGCGGTAGAATACTATGGCGAATGAGGTGAGGGTGAGTAAATAAAACACTCCTACTACTTAAAAAGCAGATCTTTCACTGCCCCTCTCTCTCCCTCTCTCTCTCCCACACACACACACACACACACACACACACTTTAAGCATTTGACCCCTTGGCATGTTCTTGATGTAAAGTTTCCTCTCCTCTCCTCAGATTACCCGATAACCGCGTATTATCCACATATAGACTGAAGCAGGTCGCACGCCAGAAGCGCCGCTCGGCGACGCGCCGCGCAGCGCCACGCATTTTAGAATTCTAAAAATAATTTTCAATTAGAGTACACACACCAGCGCCGCAAGTCGGCGGCGCCCAGACACGACTCAGGACACTGTTCATAATTCTGCCGCGCCACAGAGCGCCATCTGATTAGTTTCGTTTTAAATAGCCTGCGAATGTGCGCGTCTGGTGTGTGATACTTTCAACTGTCATGTGCGCGCCGTGTCGCAGCGCTGAGCGGCGCATCCGGTGTGTGACGGCCTTGACCCGCGGCTGTTTTTCCCGCGTCATTCACGGGGCACTTTCGTTTCTAATCGCAGCCCTTTCTGTTGAGCGGGTGAAGACAATGACCAATCATAGGGGTTTAAGAACTTGCCAGCGCTCAAAAAGCAAGCGGGATAATATTTACATTAGTTTATTTGTTATGAATGCTCGTGCTGTCTTCTGTGCATGAGTTTTGTCTAAAACATTCACAAAGAGTGTTTTTTTATTTTTTTTTGAGCAGGTAAAATTAAAGGTACAGTTCATATATATTACTGCTTGTATTAAAGGACAAAATTGTATTACAAATAATATATAAACATATTTATAGATTTTAATAAAAAAAGAAATTCTTGTGTGGTAAAGAAAAAATCTAATTATGTATGGAAAGCATTGTCAATGCACCGTGATGCACCGAGATATCGAATTGAACCGAATCGATGGCATGATAATCGTAACCGAACCGAACCGTGAGACCAGTGTAGGTTCACACCCCTACTGAACAGCACTTGATAATTACAGGCAGGTGTGTTTGATATGAGTTGCAACAGAAATCTGCAGGAAGGTAGATCTCCAGGAACAGGATTGAGCACCCTGATCTAAATAATGTCCAGCTATTGGCATAAGATAGCAAAATAAAACAGAACCTCTGATAGATAAAACGCTTTGTTAAAAGATGTTTTATTACTTTTAACCATTTATAGTATTTTATAGGCTTTACACATTTCTGTGTCAAGAAGTATTGTATTTAACAACTCATTTATTTGTTTGAATGGTTTGTGTTAATGTTTGTAGCTCCGCCCTCTTTTTAAAAGCCCCTATTATGCATTATAAAAGGTCATATTTTGGTTTGGGGGTCTCCAACAACAGGCTGATATGCATGCAAGGTCAGAAAACCCTTTAATTGTCTTATAATATGCATTTATTTTTACCTAATTTTGCCATGTGATTCGTTCAGTGAATCATTTGTTTCCAAACCCCTCCTTAGCGCGAAGCTAATCTGCGCTGATTGGTCCGATGACCTAGTCTGTTGTGATTGGTCGACTGCGTTCAGCACAAGACAGAGAGAAACGCCCACCACGGCTATGAAGTAGCAGAGAGTATGTGAGCCCGATGCAGTTAAACCCCAGCATATTACTCTACTCTTAACCCTAACCCCAAGTAATAACAATGACACACATTCAGTATTAATCCACACAGTGGCAAAAGCTGAACTATTTTGACAGCTGACCGCGCAGGACGTGTGAGGAACAGCTGATGATGGCCATAGCAAAGGCAAACGGCAGAGGATCGCGAGTTGCGAGTTTAACCTGAGAGATACAGTACAAGCACTGATCTGTAATAGATATGTGATTACAACTTACAGCACACAATTAAACACATATTTTGCAAAAAACAGAATAAGATGCAACACTTTTAATCACATTTACATGTTATGACCCGGAGGAAGAAGAAACTGGTCCATATAAACTGTAACAGTTACTGACAAAGTCCCTGTCAAAGTCTGACAAAGTCCCATACATAATAGTCTCTGCTGTTCCTTCCATTAATAGCAAACGGCCGGCGAATCCCGCGTTGCAGTGTAGGTTATTGTATCAGAAATCAGAAAAATGACAGGAAAACACACAGCACACGGTTGGCTATACTGTGGTATTGTTGTGAAAATGAACTTTAACCCTTTATTCCCCGCAGCCGAATCTCCATCTGTCAGTGATCGTCATCTATTCCCGTCATGATCAGTCTTATGATCCCCCACGCTCCACTAGTGTCTGAAGGGAAAGGCGCGTTCACGTTTTACCGGGTCCGAAACTTCACACTTTGTGCTGTACCGTATTAACATCAACGCGTTCAAGCAAAAGATCTGAGCACAACACGATTCATTTATTCGACTCTGAGTTGACTCTTTCAATAAAGAATCAATAGTTTTAAACACAGAGCACTTTCAGATTTAACCCTCAGCTGGATGTTTTCATTCACTAAGGGTGCTTTCACACTAGCACTTTTGGTCCGCACCCGGGTTCTTTTGACGTCAGAGTACGGTACATTTAGCTAGTGTGAATGTGTCTTCTGAACTCGGGTGTGCACCCGTGAACCGTACCCGAGTCCGCCTGGAAGAGGTGGTCTGTGAAGTTCACGTGAACTCTGGTCCAGTTCATGTCTGGTATGCAGTCGTACCAAATAATGGAAGTGAATCATCAACAGTACAACAAACTATCGTTTTCATAACGTTCATTATTGTAATGTAATGTGTATTTATATAGCGCATTTATTGTGTATGGCCATACACCCAAAGCGCTTCACAATCATGAGGGGGGTCTCTCCACACCACCACCAGTGTGCAGCATCCACTCGGATGATGTGACGGCAGCCAAAGGACAACGGCGCCAGTGCTTCACCACACACCAGCTATTGGTGGAGTGAAGAGACAGTGATAGAGCCAATTCAGTGGATGGGGATGATTAGGAGGCCATGATGGGTAAGGGCCGATTGAGGGACTTTGGCCAGGACACCGGGGTTACACCCCTACTCTTTACGAGTAGTGCCATGGGATTTTTAATGACCACAGAGAGTCAGGACCTCGGTTTAACGTCTCATCCGAAAGACGGCGCCCACTGACAGTGTAGTGTCCCCTTCACTTTTACTGGGGCATTAGGACTCACACAGACCACAGGTTGAGCGCCCCCTGCTGGCCTCTCTAACACCACTTCCACTTATTGTGTGTGTGTGTGTGTGTGTGTGTGTGTGTGTGTGTGTGTGTGTGTGTCTGTCTGTCTGTCTGTCTGTGTATCATGTACTGTACCTTGGTGACAAGCGGGACTCAGCCAGGGCAAGCACAGTGATAATGTCTGCTTGTCTCCTCCAAAAACAGCTTCTGCAGACATCGTGTACCACTTTTATGTACCACTTTTATGTCACCCTTTGCAAAGGGTACCAAGGGTACCAAAAGGCGGAGCTAGACGCGCAGCTGAACGCTATTGGTTTACAGAAATACGACATTCACTCTCGCAACAATCCAGAATGAAAACTAAGAAAGCGCCATGTTTTAAATACACAGCTGAGACATTACACCGTAATAAAAAATAAATATAATAATGAGCCATGGTCGACCCGGGCTCAAACAAACCTTGTCGTCGTCTTGATGAACAGCCACAGAGCCAAGAAGAAGAGCAGATTCTACCCTGTACCCCGTGGTTTTTTTATGAGCCAGTCTAAAGCGTGAGCACTTTTGCTTTCTTGCTTGCGCTCGTGTGCGCGTCTATATTTAAATTAACAAACTTCTTAAGCTGATGATAATATTGTGCACTTGATTATTGATTCAATTCAATTCAATTCATCTTTATTTGTATAGCGCTTATACAATGTAGATTGTGTCAAAGCAGCTTCACATAGAAGATTATAGTGAATGGAAACAGTGTGAGTCCAGTTTTCAGAGTTTAAGTTCAGTTCAGTTTAGCTCAGTTCAGTGTGGGTTAATAATCACTACTGAGAGTCCAAACACTGAAGAGCAAATCCATCGATGCGCAACTCTACAGATCCCGAACCATGCAAGCCAGTGGCGATAGCGGCGAGAAAAAAAAAAATAACTTCGCCAATTGGTGAAGTTTAAAAAAAAAACTCGAGAGAAACCAGGCTCTGTTGGTCACGACCATTTCCCCTATGGCCAAACGTCTTTTGCAGAGCTGCAGTCTAGGCACAGGAAGCTGGACCTCAGTGAAGACTCGTCTGTCCTTGAAGCATCACAGGAATCAGTCTCACAGCAGCTGCTCAGGATACGGCCTGGTCCAGGATTATGAAAACCTTGGGATCATCTCGTCGCAGGTCTTGGATTGCATCAGTGGCACTGCATAGTCTGAGGGCCTCGGGATGAGTACCCCCAGGTGGAAATAGAGAATAAAGAGAATAATTAGCGTAGCTGCTGTTCATAGTGTATATAAACAAGAAGCAAAATCCTGCGTGGGGCACATCATGCGTCATATCGCTATGTACTGCACTGAGTGTATGCTTTGCTAAAAAGATAGGTCTTTCATCTAGTTTTGAAGAGTAAGAGTGTGTCTGAGCCTCGGACATTATCAGGAAGGCTATTCCTGAGTTTAGGGGCCATAAATGAGAAGGCTCTGCCTCCTTTACTCGTTTTTGCTATTCTAGGTACTCCAGAAGCCCTGAGTTTTAAGATCTTAAAGAGCGGGTTGGGTTGTAGCGAGACAGAAGGTTGGTTAGATAAACAGGAGCTAGATTATTTAAGGCTTTATAGGTAAGAAGCAATATTTTATAATCAATACGAAACGTGCTTTTGAAACCCGATCCCTTCAGAGACTGACAAACGCGAGAGTGACGTGCGGAAAAACAAAAGAGAAGCCGGAAAAAAACAAAGGAGCACGATATTTTTTCAGCAAACGTGAACAAACTGCCATGTTTAACTATTATTGTCACCTTTTGGACTATTATGAACTCGGAATGACGGAATTACTCTCTAACAGAGGCTACATGTGCTGGAGAAGATTACAGACACAGATGAGAGGTTTGCACTGACTGTGGGCTCTATTTCGTGTTGTTTTAAACCTAAACAAGGACTAAATGTCTGCTGTGTGTAGTTTTTCTGTAAGTGTTAACATATCGGAGACTGTAGGGTTCTGTATGTGTTCATATATGATCATTTATTTATTTATTTTCTATAATTGCAGACGTTACAGTAGGCTATTTCGCACTGTCATTGATCTGCAGTTATAATCAAATTATGTTCATAGTAAGGTTAGTAATGAACATTTATACACAAGTATTTATGTGTGTAAAGCCTCTGTTTTGTGAGAAGTGCTTCTCCTATGATATGTGAACGACCCGTACATCTCAAGCGAAAATGACGTCGACTGCAACTTTCTGTCGTACACCACGCCCACCAAAAGAGTACCATTGGTACACTTTTAGCAGCGGAAACAAGCCTGATAAAGGTGACCCATATTGTACCACTCATTGGAAACGGGCCATTACACACTGCATGGATGGTCATTTTCAAAAACTGATATTAGGGTCTCTTTAAAAAAGAGCACAATCTCATTTGAATTTAAAGCAACAGTCACCAAAAACGGCACAATTTGGATCAAAGCCTAAAAGGGTCAGTTTGTAAGAGCTATAAAACATTATTTTTGTGGTATGTTGAGCTAAAACTTCACTTACACGCTGTAGGGACATCAGAGACTTATTTTACATCTTCTCCCATGTTTTAAATCTTGTATAATTTTTTTAAAATCTTGAATAGGGAATAATAGGTCCTCCTTAAATACTTTCAGTAACACTTTCACTTTGAATAATACAGTCTAATTTTATGTATGTGAAATAAGCTGCTAAGACAACAAATTCAAGAGATCAAACAAACACTCCTGGTTCATGTCAACTCTAGTCCACGTATGGAGAACAGGGGCCACAGGAGTGTGTGACCCCTGAGTGAAAAGCACACGTGTCTTTGACTCCTTCGCATTGCTGATGGGAATTGTTGTTTTTTGTAGATGTCTCCGCGTCTTCCATTAACCGTTAGGAACTACATATCCCATCGTGCTATACAGCGCCTGGCGCCTTGCGCATGCGCACCGACAGACCCGCTTGTAGAGTAACTCAGGTCGGTAAGAGTGTTTTATGAATATAACTGCATCTTGCGAAGGCTTTATTAAATCATTATACATTAATATATGAAATGATCAGCAAAGTAAATAGTTGCTTTGTTATAATATCTAACATCACTCTCAGATCAAGAGTTATTTCGATCTGTTAAACCGTGTTTCCTGACACCATACAGCGGTTTGTCTGTGCTTTTAGCTTAATTTACTCTATTTCGGCCATTCTAGTCCTTTACGCGGATTTCTCAGTGATTTGACTCTTCGTTATTGATTTTCTGCAGTTTGTCTGTAATTTTTGTCTTTACTTGCTGTTTTCTTCTTATCTATGGTGTTTCCTCAGTGGTTTCCCACTTTAAAAATACTATAGTAATTTCTGGTGTGTACTATAGTGTTTGTGAGCCACACTATAGTATATACTGCACATAATATTGTATTTACAACACTTTAATAATGAATACTACAGCACCCTGTGATATTGACTGTAGTGGAACGATAAACTAATAAATGCTGTAGTATACTTTTGTTTTACCACTTTAAACTGCGGTGTATTGTAGTATATTATACCTTATAGTTGTAGAAAACAGTGCAGCATTTGGTATTTTGCTTATTTTACTTTAGTTTTTCTATTTATATTACAACTGCAGAATAACCATAAGATTAAATCAAGTTCATTACATATTTACTGTAAATAGGTGTAGTATTCCTTCATGTGGGTTGACTCCTCAGTGTTTTCTCAGTAATGTCTGCATTTTTCTACGGTTGATTTTCTTCTCTTTTCTGTGGTTTTCAGGGTCGCCATTATGCATCCAGTCTGGAGGCAGCAGGGCCGGGGTCGGGGTCAGGGTCAGGGGCGAGGTCAGGTGACCGGTAACCCCTCATCGGGACGTGCACGTGGAGCTGTGGGGTCACAGGTCAAAGGTAACCTGATGAGATTTACACTGATGTTTCTTTGATCGTCCTTAATTCATTCTCTCCAGCGATGCACCAAGATGAAAATTCTCCTCAGAAATTCTCCCCAAATCTTTAAAAACATTGAAGGCTTTTGTTTTTCAGATTAAACACTGTTGTCCTCTTTTGGCCTAAAACTGAAAAGTCAATTTTATCTGCAAATTATTGTCCAAAAATTGTCTTTATTTCTTCTTCAGCGTCGTCTCAGTCTAGGTTTGATGAGATCCAGAAGTCTGACCGGGCGGCTGCTCAGAGACTGACCACTGACAAGTACAGCTCTTCCTCCTCCTCCGAGGAGGAGGATGATGATAGTGAAGATGGAGGGAAGCGGGGGAAGATTCTTCAGTCGGCTCTGTCTCCGTATGCCTCTCACACAGGTACTGATGGCTAGGGCCAGACAGAATCTGCGGACATTTTTTGCCATTTCTGTGCAGAATTTTGATAAATCTGCGGATTTATGCTGAATGATTTTAGAAGTATCTTAACTAAAACCTCAGTATATAAAATAAAAAATAATGTTTACAAAGCAAATCCAGTGAGATCCACTTTATTGGATAAACAAAGCAAGTCTCTCATATAGGGCTGGGCGATATGGCAAAAAAAAAAAATCTCGATTTTTTTCATAAAGTTTGACCGATTTTCGATTTCGATTTTTTTATTTATTTTTTTATTAATTTTTTTTTTACTGTGTAACTACCTTACCAGCTTACCTTGTTCATTTAAATTTAAATAAATGCTGAAACTAGTTTTTTTTCATGCTCACTTGTAAAAGAAAAGCAATAGTGTGACTAAACGCGGTTATGGCACTCTCTCATATAGGGATGCTAAACATAGCTACAATAGAAGTCACAGCAGGTCATATGTTGTGCAGCTTTGGGCAAATTTTATTTGGAGAGAAAATGACCAAAATGTAACTTGAAGATTAAAAAGGATTGGAGGGGAAATAAATATTCAAATCTCTGTACATAACAAAAAAATAAACAATGATAATGCAACAATAGTTTATCTGTATTAGTGGCAAGGCAGAAATATATATTTAGACAGGCCTTGTCAAAGTGAGCGGGCACTTTCACTAATAAAAAATATAGCACTTAAATTATTTCATAACAATCAATAAAATAACAGCGGTTTTATATCAAAAAATGGTAATGATATAAAATATACTACATTTTGATGGTAAAATATAACCATTTAAACGATTTTGTATTTAAATATTAAATAACGAATGCATCAAGTTAAATATAAAAAAAACGAATGAAACAACACAGCATATCAGGATATAAAGGACTATATTTAGCAGAATGCTGCTCTTTTTATCTTTGTAATTTTATAGTTTTATTTTTGTTATTTTAATTATTTTTTGTCTTCATAAATAACTAACGAGCTGTAGACAAATATCTGCTTGACGTTTTAAATAATATTTGTGCGTAGCTACACCACCCAGTATATATTAAAGATCACCGTGAAAAAAAAAACCCCACAGAAACCTGTTACATATCTATATACATTTAAAGGTCTATCTTATATTTAACTGAATCGTATAATGGCCTATAGCTGAAATGTTGGAAATTGCTTTATTTTTATAAAACATTTGTCGATACGTATTGATATTTTTTGGAGTAAAAACTGCCGACATTTAAGAATCCATATTTATTTTATTCATTCATTCATTTTACTTGTTTATTGGTGCATATATGGGTTATGATTTAATTCATACAGTACCTTGACAGCTACTGTGCCACTCCGTAATTCAAGCAAAAGTCCAAATTAAAGAAAGATTTGACTTTCTGCGGTGACCGACATTTACAACACGCCGTAACCGTCCTTCAGGTGGAGCGCGGGTCCCCGTCTCGCAGCTCGCGCGGGAGACACAGACGGCTGCGGGACGCGAACAACAGCACAACGCGCATGGAAACATTCACGAAGCTGGCTGGCTGACTGCGGGGCGCTTGTTGCTCTAGCGGGAAAATGTCCCGGTGTTCCCAAAGGCCGGTCCGCCCTGGCGCGCTTCCGCTACCAGCTGTGGCAGCACATCAACAGAGCCGCGACGTCAACACACAGAATCAGCACAATTCAGCACGGTTGTCTGACAGTTTAGAACGGTTTGGCACAATAGTGGAAAAGCGGCTTTAATATTTTTATTAAAAAAACGCGATTCCTCGATTTTGTAAAAAATAAAATCGTCTTAAAACGTAAATTCGAATTAATCGAAAAAATCGGAAAAACAGCCCAGCCCTACTTTCATATAATATATCTAATAAAAGACAGAATATATTACTTTACAAACTATATTGTAAATAAATCATAAGAACATTTTCATAGTAGTCAATAATATTACTGAAATAAGTTAAAAAACTGAATAAATATTAATTTAGACACATTTACACGAGTAAATAAACCGATGGGCTACAAATCTGCAGAATTCTGTGCACGCAGATGCCTACTGATGGCACACTTAGGCTACATTCACTCTGCAGGCAAATGTGGCCCGAATCTGAACTTTTCGCCCATATGTGACTCAGGTCTTGACAGTGTGAACAGCCCAAACCGCATGGAATCTGATCTTTTCACTTCAGATTTGTGCCACTTTCATATGTAGTCTTAAATCAGACACAGATCTGATGTTTTGCAATGCGACCGCAGTGTAAACGGTTATGTCGGATTTCATGTGACTTTTACATAATCTTCGAGCGACATGCGTCATCATTCTGTGCTGCAGACATCATCTACACCTCTGCAGCATAGTAGAATAACACACAAGGCGATTACTTTACCACAGAAAGTCAGTTGTTCATTTTGAAAAAGATTTTGAAGGCAATTCTGGTGCTTGTTAATCACTCTGGTTAACGATCAGGGATGATCGCGATGCTAAAGAGCGTCAGAGGTGTTGCGGAAAGGGGATCCGTGCACAAAGGAGGGGGCACTTTCATTTTAAGGACGAACATTATTTCAGAGCGAATAAAGGGCAATTAAAATAAAATAACTGCAAACGGAGATAATCCAACTCCGCCTTCACAGTTCAGTCTGCGGCTGCTCATTAACCCTTGATGAGTTCACTACACCGGTGGTCAGACAGACGCGCGCCGCGGTTGTCATAAATCACAAATGATCAGTGTTTTCAATCACAAGGGACTTATTTTAGGTTTCAAATGCCGAAATACATATTAGTAGTAGCAGAATAACACTTTACAGTTCATGTAATACACCACGGTTGTCTAATAATCATATTAAGCATAATCTGACAACGTGCTTCATACAGTACACATTGTGTGCATAATTAGACATTTTGTGTTGTCAGTAACTGTATTTCTGCGCATGCGGGTCAGTTTACGACCATGATCTGTTCACACTGCAAATCTGCAAAATCACATTTATAACAACAGTGTGAACAGCTAGGCCAAAATATCAGATCTGAGAAAAAATCAGATTTGAGCACTAAGCCTCGCAGTGTGAACGTAGCCTAATTTATACTTTTGCGTCGAGTGATTAGCGTGACACACGGTGCCTGCCTTGCGCGTAGCCGTGCATATATACTTCTGCATGCTGTTTGTGTTGCTCTGCAATACCACTTCCAAAGCGCTAGCTGGCAGTAGGTTATTATGTTCGTTTTATGAGTTGAGTTTCTTCGCTGGTGTTTTGTCTTTTCTGAACGTTACCTTAATGTACAAGTAGCTAAAACTCACTCATTCAGAGGCGGGAGCCAGTAGTCGTGCAACAACTTTAATCATAACCTCATAAGGCCCAAGGTGTTTTTTTTTTTTTACATGCATTTTTTATTTCTCTTTGCTATTTGGGCTTATTGGAACCTGATTAGAATAAAAATCTAAGTATCATCTTTTGATATGATGTACTTTCAGAGAAAAATGATGTCCATATATGTGGACTCGTGGTCCCAATTTACATAAAACACAATTTCCAGAATTTTCTTTTATGCATATTTAACATAGATTTTTTTTTTGAACTTGCTTTGACTATCAGAGAGTAAAAACAACATTTTTTTTTCCCATTTTGGACAGTTAAAAATAGGGTTTGGGACATTTCATACGATGCAAAACAGTTGCAGGATGACACTGCATGTCTGTAACAAAATATAAAACAAAGTATGTTAAATAGCCACTTAAGAGCTGAAAATGGACACTCGGGCCCTAGGAGGTTATGGTAAACACAAAACAACAGTTTCCATCTGGAGCTCCTCCAAAGGACTCGACACTTGTAAACACTCGCTTCATTGGCTCGCAGCTCTCAGCACTGCCCGCACTAATCACAGCTATCAACCTGACCAATCACAGAGCTTGTGTATGAGACAGCGCAAAGGCTGCGCCGGACTATAGGCGGCCGATATTCAGAGATTCAATATATTGTGATGGGGCTCGAAATTGCGACCGTTTTGGTCGCATATGCGCCCAAAATTTTATCTATGCGACCTCAAAATATATTTGGGAGCATTTGTGCGAGTGCATAAAATTGTTGTCGTGCGACCAGTTTTCACAGCAAAATGTTCAGGTGAAAGGAAGGGTTTAAAACAAAGCCCGCAATGCTTGCTCCGCCTTCAAGCTCTTATTGGCCCACTGCGCTAGAACAGAACGCAAATGGATTGGTTAATATCAGCTGTCAATCACTCAGTTCCGATGACAGGGAGCTACAGCTGCAAAAATGTAAAGGTCTGGATACGAGAGAACGAAAACAAC
Organism: Danio kyathit; assembly: GCA_903798195.1. Taxonomy (NCBI): domain Eukaryota; kingdom Metazoa; phylum Chordata; class Actinopteri; order Cypriniformes; family Danionidae; genus Danio; species Danio kyathit. Next base: position 52,776,880 of record LR812541.1, read on the forward strand.
ACTGACAGATTTAGTTTTAGAAACCACCTAAAGTTACTAATAATGGCACATCTGATTAGTGATCATGTGCTGAATGTCAATCCAGCATTTACACTTTTCGAAGAGTGGATAAAAGACTTCCAGTGTTTAAAGTCTGCTATGTAAATGACTAAAGCATTCACCGTAAAGCTGGTGGGACGGAGTTTTCAGGTAACGGTGTTTGCCACTGAATCTACACATTTTAAGCACGAGATGTTCAAACGTTATTTAATCCTTCATTTAATCGTCATGATGCTGTCAGTCGTGCGACTGACACCATGTTCACCATCGCTAAAGAGCATGCATTCACTGAGATGTAACTAATATTGCAGCTCAACGAAAGACCGTTATTGCTTTTAAGATGACGTCTGCAAATAATAAGTTATATGTCAATATCATCTGTGCAATATCAGACAGCACCCGCGAGAACAGCGCAGTTATTATTGTTAATTCAGTTCATCTCATTCACGTCAAGCAGTGCGTGCAGGGCCGGTGAGCGCATGCAGATATCTGTTTATTTGTTGTGATTAGAGTGTTAATATATAATAGAATCTGTTAATATAAAACATGTAGTAACAGTGCTCATAATTTTTGGTGGGTGCGACTAAATTTTGTCTGGTGCGCCTACATTTTTTAAGTTTGGAGCACCAGTGCTACCAAGACAAAAAGGTTAATTTCGAGCCCTGTGTGATAATGAACCTGCACACTGTTAATGACTGTGTATTAGGGCTGTGCAGTTAATCAAAATTCAGTTTTGATTTCAATATGGTAATTTTGATTTCATGTGTACTTTGAGACAGTAAGAGAAGCTCATCTCTCTGAATCACATCTGTGTTTGTGCAGGTGACACTGAAGTCCGTCTTCTGGAGCAAACACGCCATTATTTACATGAAGTGTGTCAGTCTGGAGGAGTTACGTGTCTCATCTGCATCGCTTCTGTCAGGAGGACACAGCCTGTGAGACTTATTTTGCTTGTGTATATATAGCAATATTTGTTTTGGATTGTCTGCAGAACAAACCACTGTTACACGATGACTAATTACCAGACCCCCTAGTCTTTCACGATTGTTTTTGTGATTTTTTTGCGATTAAAAATGATTTTGTGGCAGTAATTCCCAGAAATTTGCTGACAATTTTTCGATTAAAAAAATTATATATATATAAATGTTAAATATTATATGTATTTACCATGTTAGGTAGCCTACTGTGTTAGCGTGTCTGAAACAATGACAATGACACAAATCATAAAAATAAAGCTTCTTTATTTTGGTCTCTTGTCAAGACAAGATCTAAAACGGTAGGTAGGGCTGGGCGATATGGCAAAAAAAAAAAAAATCTATATTTTTTCATAAAGTTTGACCGATTCACGATTTCGATTTTTTTTTTTTTTTTTTTTTTTTTTTTTAAATTGTGTAACTATAGTCAACTTAAAACATTACAACAACATGACTGAAGTAACAATCTCTTTATAAGTAACTTGAAAAACCATCTGGTTAAGGAACATGTATTTGTAATGGCCATACATGCATAAATTGGTCAACAAGGTGTAGCCTATTACATTCCTATAGACAAATTCCTGCTTGATGTTTTAGAAAATATTTGTGCGTAGCTACACCATCCAGTATATATTAAAGATCACCGTGAACAACAAAAAACCCCACAGAAACCTGTTACATATCCATCTATATTTAAATGTCTATCTTATATTTAACTGAATCCTATAACAGCCTGTAGCTGAAGTGTTGGAAATTGCTCAATTTATTTTTATAAAACATTTGTCAAAACGTATTGATATTTTTTTGGAGTAAAAACAATACCGACATTTAAGAATCCATATTTATTTTATTTATTCATTCATTTTACTTGTTTATTGGTGCATATATGGGTTATGGTTTAATTCTTAGCTACAGTACCTTGGACAGCTACTGTGCCACTCCGTAAAGCTTTCAAGCTAAAGTCCAAATTAAAGAAAGATTTGACTTTCTGCGGTGACAGCCGACATTCACAACACGCCGTAACCGTCCTTCAGGTGGTGCGCAGGTATAAAATACAAAACCAGACGTCTGGGCTTTGAATTAGGTGCAATTCTTTCCTCGTTGTTCAAATAGTCTGCAAATTCGTGTTCCATGGATATATGTTGTTGTTGATTCGATGCGCAGCGGGAAAAAAGGCTTTCAGCAGTGCATGTAGTCGCTGGTAAAGTTCTCACCCAGATCAGAGCGATCTGTGCTACCGAATACAGCGCAGCATGCAATAAACTCACGCTCAGTCAGGCGAAGTAAAGGTCTCATTGCCTATATGTCAATCAAATGAATTAAGCTCTAGCCACGAATAAAACTTTTAGCCTATTTTATTATTTTGTGTAATGTATATAGTGTAATCAGGGCCGGAGCAAGCTGAACTGGCGCTCTAGGCGAACAGCAATCACGCAGCCCTCAACCCGAAAGTGAAATAGAATTTTACCGGTTTGCGGATGAAAGAGGACCGGGAGGGGGTGGGTGTCGAGGATAAAAGTAAGGACCGGGGGGTTCTCGCTTACTATTCTGCCTAGGTCGCCTCTACGGACGCGCCGGCCCTGAGTGTAAAGCTGGATTTATACTTTCGCCTGCCGCCAAATCGCGCGCCTCCGCTGACTGTGTGCGCACCTCGCGACAATGGGGTAGCGCGCTTGTGCTGAGCCAGCCCTGGTAGCTCATCAACAGAGCCGCGACGTCAACACACAGAATCTATCAGCACAATTCAGCACGGTTGTCTAACAGTTTAGAACGGTTTGGCACGATAGTGGAAAAGCTGCTTTAATATTTTTATAAAAAAAATCGCGATTCCTCGATTTTATAAAAATTTTAATCGTTTTGAAACGTAAATTCGAATTAATCAAAAAAATCGCCCAGCCCTAACGGTAGGGATTAAGCCAAAGGAAGGTTGTATTACTCTTATTATTATCCACGATCTTACTTTCTCTCAGATTTCACTCCCCGGAGCATCTGACATCATGGCACACACACATAGGACATGCATTAGGGCTTGCCCTACCATAATACACCTAAAACATGGATTGCCATAAAACACGTGAATGGCAGGGAAACGTTTTGTCTCCTTAACTGCAGGGAAAGAGTCAAACGAAATAACATATCGATTTGACGCACATCACAATACCAGCCATACATGTAAAGCACAAAGAATGTCCTTCAATTCGGTCACGTCCAGTGGCCGTCACCCTTGAACCAATCTTATCTCCACCTGTCTGCTCCATTTGCTCCAATTTTCTTTTCAGTCTGAAGCGCGTCAAATGCACAAATTCCCGCCACAAGATGTCTATATCTCATCTTTGCTATGACTATCACTCGCGCTTCATCTGTGTCTGCTTACTGCACAAGCTGAACACTCCCCCGCCCCCCTTTCCATGTAATGTAATGATTGTGAGGGCGCCGGTGCGACGTCATTTTTCGAGAGACACTCAAATACATCACTTGCGCTGCAAGTATGCAATGTCTATAAGTCATGTAAAACAATTCATTGCAAACTGAAATAAATCAAATTTTGTATGATTTGAAATTCGATATTTTATGAGATTATTTACATTTTTTGCGGTTATTTTGCGTTTAAATAAGAATTCTTGGTTGATTTTGCGTTGGATTCAGCGATCGCGGAATCGCAAAGAACTAGGGGGTCTGTTAACTTTACCATAATGGCTTGTTTCCACTGACTGGTACAGTACGGGTCGGTATCGGTCACCTTTATCAGGCTTGCGTTTCCACTGCTAAAAGGGTACCAATGGTGGTGGGCGTGGTGTACGACAGAAAGTTGCAGTCGACGTCATTTTCGCTCGATCAACTTAACTGCAGATCAATGACAGTGCGAAATAGCCTACTGTAACGTCTGCAATTATGTAAAATAAATAAATAAATGCAACATATATGAACACATACAGACCCTTACAGTCTCCGATATGTTACCATTCATTCATTCATTTTCTTGTTGGCTTAGTCCCTTTATTAATCTGGGGTCGCCACAGCGGAATGAACCGCCAACTTATCCAGCACGATTTTACGCAGCGGATGCCCTTCCAGCCGCAACCCATCTCTGGGAAAGATATGTTACCACTTACAGAAAAACTACACACAGCATACATTTAGTCCTTATTTAGGTTTAAAACAACACAAAATATAGCCCCTAGTCAAACCTCTCATGATTAAATGTGTCTGTAATCTTCAGCAGCACGTGGAGCCTCTTGTTAGAAAGTAATTCCATCATCCCGAGTTCATAATAGTCCAAAAGGTGATGATAATAGTTAAACATGGCAGTTTGTTCATGTTTGCTGGAAAAATAATCTGCTCCTTTTTTTCCGGCTTCTCTTTTAGTTTTTTGGCGCGTCATTCTCGCATTTGTCAGTTTCTGACAGGATCAGGCTTCAAAAGCACGTCAATAATCAAGCGCACGTTATTATCATCAGCTCAAGAAGTTTGTTATTTCAAATATAGACGCGCGGCGAGCGCAAGCAAGAAAGCGAAACCGCTCACGCTTCAGACTGGCTCGTAAAAAACTACAGGACACAGGGTCAAATCTGCTCTTCTTTTTGGCTTTGTGGCTGTTCATCAAGATGACGACAAGGTTCGTTTGAGCCCGGGTCGACCATGGCTCATTATTATATGTATATATAATTACGCTGTAATCTCTCAGCTGTGTACGAAAACATGGCGGCTTCTTTGTTTTCATTCTGGCTTGTTGCGTGAGCTCGTGACGTATCTCTGTAAACCAATATCGTTCAGCTGCGCGTCTAGCTCCGAAAAAGGGGTACGGTACCGTACCGTACCACTCAGTGGAATGGGCCATAATTACCCTAGTCAAGCCTTTAACATATTCACTTTAAGCTGAATACTAGTATGTTGAAGAATTTCTACTCGAATATTATGTGCTGTCATCATGGCAACTTTCTTTTTTAAATATTACCCAAATAATGTTTAACAGAGCAAGGAAATTTTCACAGTATGTCTGATAATATTTTTTCTTCTGGAGAAAGTCTTATTTGTTTTATTTTGGCTAGAATAAAAGCAGTTTTTAATTTTTTATGAAATATTTTAAGGTCAATATTATTAGCCCCTTTAAGCTAATTTTCTCGATAGTCTACAGAACAAACCATCATTATACAAAACCTTGCCTAATTCCCCTAACCTGCCTAGTTAACCTAATTAACCTAGTTAAGCCTTTAAATGTCACTTTAAGCTGTATAGAAGTGTCTTGAAAAATATCTAGTCTAATATTATTTACTGTCATCATGACAAAGATAAAATAAATCAGTTATTAGAGATGAGTTATTAAAACTATTATGTTTAGAAATGTGTTGAAAAAATCTGCTCTCCGTTAAACAGAAATTGGGGAAAAAAATAAACGGGGCGCTAATAATTCAGGGGGGCTAATAATTCTGAGTTGAAGGCAAAAATGATGATATTATCAAAATGACATTATTTTATTATAATTGACCTATGTTTGGCCTTTGCCTCAGGTGTGGAGTTGTGTGGGCTGCTACTGTATCTTCCACATAACCTGCATTCAGAAATGGGCCAAAGACTCCATCTTCCTGGTCTCCTCAGTGACTGACGAGGATTTTGGGAAAAAGGATCACCCGTGGCCATGGTGAGTTTCTGACCAAACAGAAGCACGACGTTTGTAGGGCTGCACAATATATCGAAAAGTTATTGCAATAATAGTATATGCAATATCCATGTGTGCAATACCTTAAATTAGTTTTTTATGTCAAGCATTTGTGTGCTGCATATATAGATTGTTTATTCAAATCTGACCAATCAGATGAGACCTATGCTATCTTTAGCCCTGCCTCTCCAGTAGGTGCTGTTGACTGAAAATAAACACTAATGCTGGGAGACGAAAAAGTAAAATCACAACAGCCAAAAATAATTAGAATTTTCGCCACTATTCTCAGTCAGTCGTGGTGTTTTGAAGTCTGAATGATGGACGTAGTTTGTTTTAGATTTAATTAGCTCAGAAACATATTGATTAGTTGTTTGTTTTAGTATGATTGTTACATAAATAACAGGGTTCTTACTGAAAATTCATGAGATTTGATTGTATTTTCAAGGTTTGGAAAATGCTTTTATTTTTTGGATAGAGAGCTTGAAACTGTTTATAATATAATTTGTTACTAAATTGGTTATAGTAATTAGCTATTTAAATAAAATAAAACAAATCTCTGCTGAAAAATCCAGCTTAAACTAGCCTAAGATGGTTGGCTGGTTTAGCTGCTTGACCAGCCTGGTTTAAGCTGGACATAGCTGGTTTTGGCTGGTCAAGCTGGTTTTAGCTGGTCAACTCCCAGCCTGACCAGCTAAGACCAGGCTGGAAATGGCTGGAAACCAGCCTGGAAATGGCCAAAGTCCCTCTAAAACCAGGCTGGTCAACTAGCTAAAACCAGCCAACCAGCTTAGGCTGGTTTAAGCTGGATTTCTCAGCAGGGATACTTTTGCTATTGCAAAAAATGAAAACTCTGGAGTCATTTTTACCTTTGAATACTATACTACATACATACTACGCTATGCTATACTCGGCTATGTTATACTATATACTATGCTAAACTAGGCTGTGCTATGCTATACTATATACTATGCTTTGCTGCTATACTTGGCTATGTTATACTATACGCAATGTAATGCCATACTATACACTATTCTACGCATTATGCTATGCTATCCAAACTAGGCTATTCTATACCATACTAAATGCAATGCTAAACTAGGCTATGCTATATTATACTATATTTCAGCTCCAACCCCAATCAGACACACCTGGGCTAGCTAATCAAGCTCTTACTAGGCTTTCTAGAGACATCTTTGCCGGTGTGTTAAGGCAAGTTAGAGCTGAATCTGCAGGACACCAGCCCTCCAGGACTGAGTTTGTGAACCGCTGCTATATACTATGGCTATATACTATGCTATGCTATATGTTATGCTAAACTAGGCTATGTTAGACTATAGCTGCGTCCCAAATGGCACACTATGTACTTATGCACTTACACACTCAACAGCATAGTATATGTATGTAGTGTCATCCCAAATGGAACACCAATGTAAGCGGAAATGCAAACCGATTCCCTGATGACGGTTGCCAAATTAGTGAAATAAATGACCAAAGGACCAAATAATACCTGCCATGACCATAACCGCATTCACCATCGGGAGGCGCTATAATCACTCTCGTAGGATAATTTTGCTTTCACAATCCAAAATAAATAAAGTTATCCAACATGTGCACCCGATAGCTCCGCCCTTCCGCTACGTGAGCAAAGCTGCGGCCATTGAGTGCGTGAACTATGTTATGCTAATCTAGGCTATGTTATACTATATACTATGCTATCCTATATGCAATGCTAAAATAAGCTGTACTATATACTATGCTATGCTATATGCAATGCTAAAATAGGCTATGGTATACTATATACTATACTATGCTACAAACAAGGCTATGCTACATTATATGATATACTATGCTATGTTATATTAGCCTATTCTATTCTGTACTGTGCTATTCTATATACTTTACTATGCTATACTAGGCTATGTTATACTATGCTACACAATACTATAACACAATAGCATCTGATATAATGTAGTATGTGTACTTTTGTTAATGTCACTTGTAAAGTGTTGCAAAATTAAAAAAAATACATCTGGAAAGTGCTTAAAATAATTTTTTTTTTGTAAGTATAGCTCAAAAAATAGGGTTTTACAAGTTGGTTATATCAAAAGGTATCGCAATACTCTTAACAGCAATATTGCATATTTACCCGTGTATCATGCAGCCCGAGATGTTTTGCATTGATTGCTCGCGTCTCAAAGCAAATGCTTTGTCTGTCAGCCCAAAGTGCAGGCATGAGTACAGTCCTCATCAGACGCCCACTCGCTACTACTGTTACTGCGGGAAAGAGGCCGAGCCTGCGCCTGACCCCTGGCTCCTCCCACATTCCTGTGGCCAGGTGTGTGGCCGAGAGTTCAAACCTTCATGTGGACATCACTGCCTGCTGCTATGTCATCCAGGTACACACACACACACACACACACACTCACACACACACACACACACACACACACACACACGTATTACACAAACCTAAGAGTGCATGAAAGTGCTCTTTTTATTTTCTTTAAGCTACAAAGTTAATACCATTATAAAGTAAAGAAAATATATCAATACACAGAAATACACACGTGAGTAATAAATAAATAAATAATTCAGTGTGACAGCACAGCTAAAGGCAAACTCTGTTTCTCTGTTTTTAGGTTAGTAAAAACAGGTTAGTAAAATAAGGTTAAGGTTAGTAAAATATTAAAATGTAGATGAAATATTGTAATTGTATAATATATATATATATTTATATATTATAGGTGGGCATAGATAAATTTTGTTAATCTAGATTAAGCTCACTAATCTTGGAATTAATTTAGATTAAAGGTCTAAATGTCTTAAAATGAATTCTGCCGAAGGCGTTCAGAATATGTGTGCTACCCAAATAATGACTAAAGTAAGTGTTTGAGAACGGGTTTTTCCTGTTTCCAAAATGCCTCACAAACTGCTTGAGAAACTGTTCTACTATGATAATTGATGATGAAAATAAACGATGTTCAATAAGATGTACTTGTGTTTACTAACTGTTTATTCAGTTAAACATCAATGTTGAGCTGTAGGCCTACATAAGCTTCAAACAGTGATTTTTGATGACCTTAATCCGACTAAAGTCATAACTGAACTAAACAGAAATGGAATTAAGACGTGGAGTATGCAGATATTAGTGGCATTACTGAAGTAAACACCACAATCAAACTATTACCGTCATGTAGGACTTTTCAACATATTTTCTGTCAAGATCCACACACGCAGCTTTCATTAAAGGACCACTCACATACACACACACACACACACACACACACACACATTGCGAAATGCTGAAGTTTTTTTTTCTCCATTTGGCGTGCGTTATAAAATCCCATAACACTCTCACCAGTCCTTACTCCTTATTTGTGTCTAATACCCCACTTTGTCACGGGGGCTTGAATGAAATGTTCATGGGTGAAGGTGAAACTACCGAACTGCAGTTAAAGTCACCCAAAATGACAGGAAACTCTTCCATGAAAGCACTTTACGTAAACACCTTCATTCTATTATTGTCTATTAAGGCAAATAACGAGATTACAGATGTCCATGTAAGCGTAGTCAGTAGGGAAGTGAAAGATCCAGAAGGGCATCTTGCTGATTTGATTCAGAAGGGAACTCTTTTGTCAGACGGCTCACCGGTCAGGTATACATCCGCGCTAAAATATCAAGGTGAAAGTCATCATAGCTTGCGTAGAATAGACCCAGCTCCCAACCCAACTTTGAGAATAGATTAACGGCCATATTTTTTTTTATCGCCCGATAAGAGTCTCGCGTTAGCGCAGCATGTTAACGCCGATAATGGCCCACCACTAATATATATACATAAATGCACAAATAACTTTTCTGGCTCTATACACCAACACAATGGATTTGAAATGAAACAAACAAGATGTGCTTTAACCCTCAGGGGTCTAAGGGTGTTTTGGGGCCCTGGAGAAGTTTTGACATGCACTGACATTTGTGTTGTTTTCAGTATCCTAAAATCATATTAATGGCTAAAGTGTGATAACACTGTAAACAGCACAAGCTGGGCTACAATAATACCTAAGCAGCATGTTTGTATGTGTTTGTGTTTTTGAGAAAGAAACGTTTATGCGTGGTTAGTGAAAAACTAAAATTTTGAAGTCACTGAAACAAGGCTGTAAAACACATAGAGAACATTTGTTCACAAGACTTTTGAGAACTGAATCATGTAGCCTAGTGTTTTTGCTTCAAAATGATGTGAGAATCATCTTGTTTACTTGCTCACAGAAAACAATATATTGAATTACATTTTCTAAGTAACTTTTTGGGTGAAAATGGTCTATGCGAGAAGGCGTGAACTATCATTACTAATGCAGTGACTCACACCTGAGAGACAAAGACCTGCATAATGAGCTGCATAATGAGCCATCAGACAGGTATGTGACTGAGGGAAGAGTTTCAAGAAAGAATCTGAGGGGAAAATAAGTTTATATATTTTTTTTTTGTTTGCAGTTTATTTAAAATATATTTAACTATTACACAAAATAACTCGAGATACACTTGTGAGTCAGTTCACTGTATAAAACTCTGTAAACTATATAAACTTACATATAGCAATTATATACATAAAAAATATACACTTTAAGTAAGATAATAAAGGGTGTAAGGTTTGTAAAAGTCCAGTGTGAGCGTCATTTGGTCTTAGCTGTACAGGTAGGAATCTCAGAGCCTGTGGAGCCATGTTAGCATCAGTCTCTCTTTACCGCTGTTGTTTTCACATCTGGAAAAATAAATAAACAAGCTTATTACATAAACTACATTATTAACATTTTTGTGATGTTCACTGATACTAGTACTAGTTAACATAATAAACTCAGTTACCATATAGGAATTACAAACTGAACAGCAACTGTTTTGCAAACAACTGCACTGCAAAAAAGCTTTTCTTAGTTAGATTTTTTTTGTCTTGTTTCTAGTCCAAAAATCTAAAAATTCTTAAATCAAGAAGAATTTTCTAGACAAGCAGAACATGTTGTCTTGTTTTAAGAAATAATATGCCAAAATAAAGAGAGTTTTTCCTTAAAACAAGCAAAATAATCTGCCAATGGGGTAAGCAAAATAATCTTGTTTTTCCCTTTTGACATAAGATTATTTTGCTTACCCCATTGGCAGATTATTTTGCTTGTTTTAAGAAAAAACTCTCTTTATTTTGGCTTATTATAGTATATTTTTCACAATAGCTTAGCATGTGCATACTTGATGGGAAAACAGAATGCAAATAACAAAGGGACTATATTTTAACACTATCAACCACAAATAAGTGTACCAAACTCACATGAAAAACATTATTAGTAATTTATAGTGAATAATGTAGTTTGAAACTTACTTTAGTGAAGTATTAAAATATTTTTTTTTATTAATTCAATAGTTGCTGTGGCAATATAACCACTAGCCTTTGGTAATATAATAATACATACATATAATTGTTTATTTCATATAACATTACATTTTATTATATAGGCCTGTTTATCATTATACGCTATATAAACGTTATAGGATACATTTTGTACTGCAATGAAACTGTAAGTGGTCTGTAAGGACATATTTCATATAAATCATGAAGGTAAGAATAAAAGACTTACTCCACAGGAATTCTATCCTCTGGTGGGTCTAGATGTTCTTCAAAATGTATGCATTCGTCATCAGTCGCGCTCTTCCTCTGAGGAGAATGTAAATTCTTTGTCGCTGTTCAGTACCTTGCTTCTTCCACCGTGTAGCGTGCCATCATTCAAACGAACCATAATAAAGCTTATGGTTTGATGCTATGTCTCGGGGAGCGTGTACATTATTACCTGGCTCACCTCAGTTCATTTCCATATGAACTACACGCTCATTGAGGGCGGGATCACGTTCGCTGTAATGAGGCGACATGAAAATCCGTACCAACCTCTACTTTTATATGGATTACATGGAAAGAGATTATTTGTTTTCGACTTGAATTGGTTAATGCAAAAGTAGACATATCGGGCTTTCCATAGATATATCTCTCATTCATCCCTCTTTGTTGTGGATTCGCTGAGTTTCAGTTCATTTTAGTGACGTGCTTTTCCTGACACAGTACATGTTGCGTGCGTCACGTGCACACGATTGTAATAACAAAGCCTCGTGGGCGTGGCCGCATTAACTATAATGAGCTCAGACCGAGAAAGTAGACATAGCTCTTGTTTCATACTGATTACTTTATCAAACAATATTTGTTTTCAACATGCACTCGCTGCATTTAAAAGTAGACACTTCAAGCGTTCTATAGATATGTGTCTCGTGTTTGTGTGTTACGTTTTGGCGGAGTTTCAGTGCTTTTTACTGACGCGTTTATGAAAACAGCTCACGGAGAGAGAAAAGACAGATTGCCTACACTGTTTATTATCCTTATTTTGCAAAAGCACACACGTTTGTTGTCATTGTGAGTGTACACAATAAAAACTAGACACCTAACAGATTCGATTGATGTATTGAGCTTATCTGTACGATCAAAACTGAACGTGAAATTTAAGTTCATTTCAGCTTTATGAGATGACGACCTGTCAAAACGCGTATGCGCGGGGTTCGACCCCAGAGGGTTAACTGCAGACTGTCATCTTTAATTTGAGGGTATTTACATCCAAATCAGGTGAACAGTTTGCGTATGTTCCTCCCACTTGTTAAGGGACCAAAAGTAATTGGACAGAGTAATACTCATAAATCAAATCACTTTTTATTACTTGGTTGCAAATCCTTTGCAGTCAATTACAGCCTGAAGTCTGGAACGCAGAGACATCAGCAGACGCTGGGTTTCATTCCTGGTGGTGCTCTGCCAGGCCTCTACAGCAGCTGTCTTCAGTTCCTGCTTGTTCTTGGGGCATTTTTCCTTTAGTTTTGTCTTCAGCAAGTGAAATGCAAGCTCAATCGGATTCAGGTCAGGTGATTGACTTGGCCATTGCATAACATTCCACTTCTTTCCCTTCAAAAACTGGTTGCTTTTGCAGTATGCTTTGGGTCATTCTCCATCTGCACTGTGAAGCACCGCCCAATGAGTTCTGAAGCATTTGGCTGAATATGAGCAGATAATATTGCCTGAAACACTTCAGAATTCATCCTGCTGCTTTTGTCAGCAGACACATCATCAATAAATACAAGAGAACCAGCCACACATGCCCACGCCATGTCACAACCACCACCATGCGTCACTGTTCAGGATCATGAGCAGTTCCTTTCCGCTTCCATACTCTTCTCTTCCCATCACTCTGGTACAAGTTGGTCTTGATCTCATCTGTCCAGAGGATGTTGTTCCAGAACTATAAAGGCTTTTTTAGAACTCTAATCTGGCCTTCCTGTTTTTGAGGCTCACCAATGGTTTACATCTTGTGGTGAACCCTCTGTATTCAATATACAGACAATATTTTGTACATTACGCCTCCTCATTTGAGCATTGTTAGATATTTGGACTAGAAACAAGACAAAACTCAAGTAAGAAAAGCATTTTCTGCAGTGTGTATGTGTCATTTTTTTTGTGGCATTATGTGTGTGCGCGCATGTATATTTGTAATTGTTATGTATCTCTCTTTCTGTGTGTGTGTGTGTGTGTGTGTGTGTTTCAGGTCCGTGTCCTCCCTGCCCACAGATGGTGAGTGTGTCATGTCTGTGTGGGAAATCGTCTCGCGTTCCTCGCCGCTGCAGCGCTAAAGCCTGGAGTTGCACCAAGATCTGTGGACGGAAACTGCCGTGTCGAATACACACCTGTGCAAACACCTGTCACGCAGGTAACACACACTTAAAAAAAATCGAAAATATTAAAAACTTTTTTTTATCATGACTGTTAAATGCATTATTGTGTGTGCGTGTGTGTGTGTGTGTGTCAGGTGAGTGTGCGGCATGCCCGAGGGTCAGTCTGCAGGCGTGTGCGTGTGGCCGACAGCGGGCAGAGAGACCCTGCGCCAGTCCAGAGTGGCACTGTGACCAGGTGACCTGTGTGTGTGTGTGTAGTGAGGGTATGTGTGTGAAAGAGAGTGAATGAGTGGTGAGTTTGTGTGTTTGTTTGTAACGTGTGTATGTGTAATGTATGTATATATATATATGTGTGTGTGTGTGTGTGTGTGTGTGTTGTGTTTGGGTGTGTTTAATGTGTGTGTGTGTGCACAGTCTGTTTTTAAGTGTGTGTAATGTGTGTTCAGATGTGTGTAACCTGTGTAATACAGGTGTTTAAGATGTGTGTGCACATACACACAGTGTTTTTTCCTGTGTGCAGGTGTGTGTGTATAACGTGTGTATGTGCACAGTATGATTGTAATGTATGTGTGTAACGTGTTTGTGTGTGTTGGTTTTATTGCGTGTGTGTGTGTGTGTGTGCAGGTGTGTGTAACCTGTGTAATACATGTTTAAGATGTGCATGTGTGTGTGTGGGCCTGCACACTGTGTGCTTTTTTTAACGTGTGTGTGCAGGTGTGTGTATGTGCATAGTGTGTTTATAATCTGTGTGTTTGTGTGCAGGTGTGTATATGTAACGTGTGTAATGTGTTGGTGTGTGCATACACGGTTCGTTTAAGTGTGTGGGTAACGTGGTTATTTGTGTAACGTGTGTTTGTGTGTGCAGGTGTGTGGACGTCCGCTGGCCTGTGGGAATCACACGTGTGAGCGTGTGTGTCACGCAGGTGTGTGTGGAGAATGTCCTCGTGCAGGAAATCGCTCCTGTTCTTGTGGAAAGACAAGTAAGTTTACGCACACACACACACACACACATACAGACAGCAGTGTGACGCATTTAAAAATCACAGAATAAATTTAGTTTGAGTGTCTGTTATTTAAGCTTTTTGAAAGGATTCCTTGTCTAATGCAGTGCTGTGTGTGTGTGTGTGTGTGTGTGTGTGTGTGTGTGTTCAGAGAGTGTGTTGCCATGTACTGTGGATGTGCCCACCTGTGGAGACACCTGTGGGAAGAAGCTGGACTGTGGTTTACACACCTGCTCAATGCGCTGCCACAGAGGAGCCTGTGAGACCTGCCGACAGGTGACACACACACACTCTTTTAGCATGCACTCACTTACGCATAAATATTAAAAACATACACTCAAACTAACACAATAACACAACTCAGACACACTCAAACATTCACACGTTCTTTACACACCCTTATGTTGGCATAGCACACACACATTCACGTAACACACATGCTCAAACACACACATTCATAACACACATGTTAAGTCATGTGGAAACACTTTGGGAAAGTGTATATTGTGAAACTGTATTATTTAATAAAGTTGTTTTTAGTTCCGATCAGGGGTGAAATCCGTAGGGATCACAACTCACTGTTCGGAACGCACGTGACCCGCGGATTGATCATTTATTTTGGACTTGTCGGTTAATCCAACATTATAACAATAGCAGAGAGATCGCCTCCCGCATCATTCAAATCGCGTGTATGAAAGCATTTTGGCTTCCCTGTAAGATATAATGATGACGGGAAAAGTTTTGGTGGGACCTACTTAAATGCTTTCAGCTATTAATTGAATGTGTTTTCTGTCACTGCTTGTTTAGTCTGCATTAATGCATTCAGTGTAAAGCTGCACAATTAAACATTAAAAGATCGTGATCTCAGTTCAAACCCGCGCAACATAAACAATAAATGATAAGGATTTGCATATGTTTATTAATCCTTCAAATCGCTGCTTTCAAATCTGCACCGAGATTCAGTTTTTACACTTTTTCAGTGAGTTACAAACAAGTAAATAACACAGAAGTACTGGGAGAACAGTTTATAGTTCAGATATGAACACTGATGTTTATGGTAAAGATTAAAATCCCCGTTTAATGAAACATGACGCTGGTGAATGTTTGACGCTGGTGAAAGCAATTACATTGAGTAACCAACAGATGGCGACAAACAACCATCAAAATGATGTCGCTGAATAGATTTTCAAAAATAAAACACCTACAGTATAATAAAACATGAAGTTTAATGTGTGAATTGTTGAATCATTAATTGAAGATAAATATGATCTGCTGTATAAGATGTCAGATTTCTATATCTAGCATTATCAGCAACAGCAGCAAAGATCATGTTTCATATTGAACACTTTTCATTTTTCAGTTGTTCTTTCTGGATTTAATTTTTTATTAACATTACAGCTTCTAAGTTCTGTTTGTTAAAGCAATGCTTTTGCAGTAATATTTTTATATAAATGGAAATCAAATGACATTTGTCTCCTCACTTTTTTGCTGATCCGAAAAATGGTCCGATCCGTGACTAAAAAACCGTAGTGTGATCCGAACTGCAGATTTGTGATCCGTTACACCACTAGTCCTGATTAGGGCTGTGCAATTTGGGGAAAATATCTAATTACATTTTTTTTTATTTTTTGACAGAAATTTTTTAAACCAACTTTAGCTCAGTAATCTGTATCGTAGCTTCTTACGGCTTAAATGAAGTGAGCGTTAGTTAAAGAGCCCCTATTATACATTAAATAGGGTCATATTTTGGTTGTAAGGGTCTCCAACAACAGTCTAATATGCATGCAAGGTCAAAAAACACTTTCATGGTCTTATAATCTGCATTTATTTTTGCCTAATTTTCCCAGCGACTCCCATATGAATCGTTCAGTGATTCATTTGTTCCCAAACCCCTCCTTAGCGCGAAGCTAATCTGCGCTGATTGGACCGATGCCAGCCTGTTGCAATTGGTCGACAGCGTTCAGCACAAGACAGAGTGAAATGCCCAGCACAGCTTATCAACAATATAGAAGTAGTCAGAGTGCATACACGCTTCATATTAGTGTAAGGCGTGGATTTCGGCAGTGGGTGAATGTAAATACAGACGATGGACTTGAAAATACGGACGACTAACTATTTTATTAAGCAAAAACTCCAAGAATTGGGGAGGAAATCGACACGCGTCTCCTAGCCTGTCACACTCTACCTCAGTGTTGCCAGATGTAGCTGACTGATTCCAGCCCAAAAACTATCCAAAACCCGCCAAAATGCAAAAAACCCGCCCACTCATCTGGAAAACACGGTTGTGACAGTCGCAAAAAACACGACAAGTGTTTATACCCGCACAATCGAGTTAAAAACAGTCCAATTGAACGGGAAACCGCCCAATCTGGCAACTCTGCTCTTTTTTCACACACACACACACACACACACACACACACACACACACACACACACACACACACACACACACACACACACACGTTACCCTCCTCCTCAGAGGACACAACACCAAAATAAAAGTCCTTAACAGAAACATTCAAAAACAGAATACATAAGAATGTACATTAAAGAAACAACTTCACATTAGTTACTGACACCACAGAATACGCGAATATCACGAAGTTGCGCATAGGTGGATCAGGTGACGCTCATTTGAATTTTGAGACTGATTTTACGCAGTTGGGGTTGGCAAATCCACGCGCGCGCAACTTTCGATCCAAGCGCAAATGTACTAATGCAATTTAACCAGTGACCACTAGATGGCAGTCTCAGCATTACAGAGCAGGCCACGTCCATGGTTATTTATCACGTTTATAACCTAACGACCTGTAAAAGCCAGCAAAGTCACAAAAGTGGATATCGGGACACATCAGCTGGAGGAATGGTTGTATATGGGTATTCTGACAGTCTATGCCTGTGTGAGGTCAACGTTTAACCACTGGAAAATCAAATCTCCTTGCAGGCGCACATTTTTACATTCAGTATAGGTTAACATGGTGCTTCCATTTTTTTGAGTCTACGATTGATAGAATATTTTGAAGAAAGGTTATGAATACTTCACCCTAAGGGCACATTTCTGCCCATAGCGATACATGTAGGAAATATGCTTTTTTTTTTTTTTTTTTTTGTAATTTTCTTATTTTAATATAGGCATACAAACACACTGTGTTGTGTTATTCTGGCAATAACTTGTTTTACTGTCAGGTATGGGCAAAAATACATTGACATGTATTTTGAAAAAAACAAAAAAAAAAAACAAACACCTCAAATTTACATGTATCAAAATAAAAATATAGCAGCCACTAATGTATCAAAATAAAATACTGTGTTTCGAAAATACTACAAAATACTTTTACATGAGTATAACGTTTCTTCACTAACCTTCTATCAATAGGCATTAGTGATGCGCGGATGGCGGTTAAATCCGCGAGCGCTGCGGATAATCCGCGGGTCGGTCGGGTAATAAAAAAATACATTATGATTAATTGCGGGTGGGTTGCGGGTGGATGTAGCGGGTCATAGCAGTTGACCAGCAAAAAAGCAGAGAGTGGACTTCGCAGAATGTGAAGATGAGAGACGCCCAAAATAATGGATGAAGTGCAAGAGTACTGTGCTAACTTCAGTTAGAGGAGTCATCAGAGGAAAATCTGCTATCATTCTGGGAGAAACAAGATCGCTTATTTACACGACTGCAGCGCCTTGCAAGGAGAAGCTTGTGCATTCCTGCAACAAGCGGTTCGCGCGAACGCTCATTTAGTGCAGCCAGCCGTGTTTTGGAGGCGAGGCGGAATCGCCAGAATCCAGGCACAGTAGATGCTATTCTGTTTTTGCACAGTGTTAAGAAAAGGGCCAAGTACACACAACATAGCTGCTGTTTAGGCTGAAGGGACGCCGTTTTTGTTCTCTGTTTCCTGTATATGTAAAAGCTGAATCTGCTGTTAATAACGAACGATCCACTGTGACCTAAGTTGCAAGAGAGGGGAAATAGTGTGGCCGCTTTAGGACTGCTTTTACGGGAGTTGTAGTCCATAGCGAGGGGCATTGTGGGTAGTGTAGTTCGACACGCATGCTGTGTGATGTGAGCTCTCGCTGTGTGCTGTGTGTGCGGTGAATTAAAGGGAGAAAGTTTTATCCGGTTTTGTTTTATGTTTACTTCAGTAATTCCACTCGGGAGCTGTTTTGCACTGTGAACCTGAAAACACTGAAATAAGTAAAAGAAGGGCATGCATCGAGTACTTTTGTCCATCTCATCATTTGCTCGAGCATGACTTAACGAGCTGTTACTCTGCCGCCCGACATTGCGGAGAAAGTTACACCTAGCATCATGCTTAAAACAAAGAATTAGAATTATTAAAGTGGCGATCGGGTGCGGGTCGGGTGCGGATATATATATCAGATAAATTAATATGTGCTGGCGGGTGGCGGGTGGATGATTAGAATGAAGGAGCAGATTCGGGTGACGTTTGAGCTGATCCGCGCATCTCTAATAGGCATATTCGATCATTATTAGTGAAGTAAACAGCAATAGCATTTATCTGAGCGAGTAAGTCAGTTTCTCTGCCACCTCATTCACCTACAGCAGAGGTGGGCAAACTACGGCCCGTGGGCCATATGCGGCCCGCTAAACTCTTTCATCCGGCCCGCGAGGGAGTTTTTAAAATGCTGCTTCTGAGTAACGGTTTGGTTTCAGAATTAGTATATTAATGATGCAATACAAGTGAACGCCATTTGATGGCAGTATTGCACACGGTACAGTTAGCGCAACCAGTAAAATTAGAACACGCTCTCGGATATTAAAATACACTCGACTGTTAATGACTGAAAATGAGTGAGGCAAAAAAAAGAAAAATTGACTCAATGTCGTGTGTTTAAGGAAGAATGGACAACAAAACCAATATCGGACAGAAATCGGTATGTCTAATATGCCAAGAAAGTATTGCTGTTTTTAAAGACTACAACCTAAGTCAGCATTTTTCACTCAAACATTCAAATTATTTTTAATGTGTTAATATGAGATTATTTCTATCAGACAATATCTTTTTTATTCTCCACTGTAAAAATTATTACATTATTATTATTATCATATTTTATAAGGGATTATTTTATTGTTTTATGATGATTGATAAGTAAATATAAATAGCAGTGAAAATGAATTTGACTTGTAAATATGACTTAATATTAACTATTTAAAAAATGTGTGTTATTGTGACACGTTTCTGTCCGATATTACATGCTCCATGCATACTGCCACTATAAATAAAAGCTATTTTTTAAAAGATTTGACATGTGGCCCTTCACTTGGTTTGAAAAGGTTGATGTGGCCCTTGGGTCTAAAAAGTTTGCCCACCACTGACCTACAGTGTTGCCAGATTGGGCCCAATTGTGCGGTTTAGAATCCAATTTTGCGGGTAAAAAATAACATAGGCGGGTAGTGGATATTTGGGCGGTATTCTAAAGGTACGCCCGCGTGCCCGCGATCTCCCCTAACCCCAACACTTTTCGTGAAATATAGGACGATCCAACCACCCCTCATACATTTAGGAGCGTCCACCCCCCACACACACTTTTCGTGAAATTTGTTGGGCGAGTGTTTTTGCATTTCGGCGGGTTTTTGGGCTGGAAAAAGTCAGCTACATCTGGCAACACTGTTCACCTACTCCTGTACAAATGTTTGTTTCTCTTTCAGAATAGTATACATTTTGTACAAATTTCATACAGAAAGTACTTCCTTTTCGTGCACGTAAATAAGATGTATGAATGTAGAACATAATATTTGTTTTCACGAACATGTGTATGTTTGCGCAAATCTTAATTTCACAGACTCCGGTTGAAAGCCATTCGTTTTTTGTACCACTGCATATACAACATGAACAGAGCGCGTGGATGACAGAGCGTGTATTTGCAAATAATATTTATACTAATATCATCCCACAGTTTTTAAGTATCCAGAAATTAAACATTCGTTTTTCTCTAGAGCAAACCGTAAGCACAAATAAAATGACCTTACATGTCTGTGAACAAGTTCAACTCAAATTAGGGAGATAGTTCAGCTTATTATACAAAGAAAAAGTAGTAATTAGAAAAATACAGAACACTCAGCAAACTAACATGGCTGATAAGAGACTTTCTGTAGCTTATGTTGTCTAAAAACAAAATAAGGATCATAGATGCTACACAAAATATCACGACATTCAACGTACAGCTGTGGTACTGCAAAATGGCTAGAATATGTGTGAATATGTTCATATTAGTGGTGTAACGGATCACAAATCTCAAGGTTTGGACAATAATATGTTTTTTTTTAGTCATGGATCGGACCATTTTTCGGAGGAGGCAAATCTCATTTGCTTTCCATTTATTACAAAAACAGCACTGCAAGAAACATTTGGTTTTAACAAACAGAACTTAGAAGCTGTAATTTTATAAATAATCAGCTGAATAAAAATCAATTGTAAAATATTCAGTACTGTGAAAAACTCTCTGTTGCTGATAATATAGAAATCTAACATCATTAATTGTACAACCCATATTTTATTTTAGTCTCATTTTCAATAAATGATTCAGTTATTCACTCATAAAACTTCATGTTTCATTGCTAGATGATCATTTTTGAAAATGTATTCAGTGGCATATTTTTGATGGCTGGTTGCCGCCACCTTTTGGTTAAATAATGTAATTGCTGCCTACAACTTTTATTTTTGAGCATGAGGTGATATATATGTTTTAAAGATCTTTGTGAATTTCTTTATTCTTCTGAACACAAAAGAAGATATTTTGAAAAATGTCGAAAACCCGCAACCATCGACCCCCACAGCATTTGTTTTACCTACTATGGAAGTCAATGGCCACAGGCCTCCAGCTTTTTTTTTTTTTTTTTTTGCCTTGTTGGAAAACAGCATATTTCATTCATTCATTCATTCAGAAAGGCACTGAAAGCATGTGTCCGTGACTGAAAATGTGACCTCCGGTGGACAGTAAAAGACGCCGAAATGAGACAGATTCAGTTCCACATGAGGTTATTAATTAGCATATGATTTAAATATTACGAACCTACACATGAGGTGAGCAGGTTACATTGTAACTGTGTGTCCTAACAACACGCTTTGTGACGAGATACACAGTGATGAGCAATTTGGCTGTTTGCACCAGACGAAACACGAAACACTTTTAAATATAGCCTTTCAGAAACACAGAATATGCGGTAAGGTTTATACTCTATTTAATACATGTTAGCCCTCTTTAACATCATTAAATGTAGATGCTGAATCACTGATATGTGTTTAGTTCTAAAGTTCAATATCAGACGGTGATATTGTATTCTCCAGATCTGAGGTGAACTATCTGCTGCTGCTTTCAGTATATGGCAATAAATGTGATGTGAAATGGCCTTCAAACTCGCATTGTAAGCATTTAACACTGAATAAAGCACATGAGGTTTACCTGAGGTGATCACTGTCATAGGTTTCTGTTGTTCAGCTGTGAGTAATAGAAGTCGTTTCTAATATATCAATTCGAGGTGTTGGTTAGAACCAAAACTCCTTTTAATTTGGAAAATATTCCCTCTATCGCGTGTCGTTGCTTTTATTTAGAACACAGTTTAAATCACTCGCTCCTGTACTCAATCTGGCAACCCGCGCTTGCGTTTGTTTTTATCCAGGAGTGCAATACCTAGTTCAACCACTGGGTGTCAAACTTGCACACTGCACACCTTTAATGCTTCTAAAGCGGCAGACGCCATAATCCCGCTCATCCGCACATTTCCGTTTGCGCAATTCTGATTGGGCAGAATGAAAGTGTGCTCACTCAATTGGCTAGTAAGTCATACACAGACGGCAGTCACGTGTTTGCTTTGGGCGGGGGAAATTAAATAATATATATTTCATATCGCAGCCTCTTGCGATTCAATTTTGATTAATTGCTCAGCCCTAGTCCCGATTTAAACGTCGTGTAAAATTTAACCGGTTGTTGGAAAGGAAGTCATTCAGAATGTGCTTATTGTGTGTGTTTGTATGCGCAGGAAGTAGAAAAGACCTGTAGATGTGGTCGTTACAGCAAACTTTTGCCTTGTCATAAAGAATATCTCTGTGAGTCCAAATGCAACAAGACCCGGGCCTGCAGCAGACACCAGTGCAAGAGGAAGGTTTGTGGAACAGACACACACACACACACGCACACATTCCACTGACATATCTTTGTGCCTCATTCACACTCCGTGTCCACTTGTAACACTCAGTCTCACACCTGTGATGTTGATAATGTGTTTGCAGTGTTGTCCAGGAAACTGCCCTCCGTGTGACATGAACTGCAGTCGCATGTTGGGCTGCAGGAACCACAAATGCCCGTCTGTGTGCCATCAAGGTGAGCCGTGATACTCACATGTGCTGATATTGTAATATTGAACATGCGTGATATTGTTATCATGGGCAGTGAAGGATTGTTTATTATTCCAACAAAAAGTAAGTCCTGTCTCCGAAGTCATGTTTTTGAATTTACAACAATATTTAATTAGTTATTATTAGATTGTTTAAATCTCACCTGCTGTGCATGATCTACGCTGTTGAATCGTCGGCGTATGAGGCGCCTAGGCTAACCTAGCTTCAGTTTTGATTCAATTATATTCTAATCGGTTGCCTATTATGTGGTGAATATACCCCTGTAATCAGGGCCGCTGCTGACCAAAAGGGTGCCCTATGCGAAATTTTACTGTGGTGCCCCCACAGAGGAACAAAAACACACAAACATATATTTAAACATGTATTTATTTATATGGATAAATGTGCATTTAAACACTCAAAATTATACTTAAACATTCAAATATTTACATTTTTTAGACACGCATACACTTATTTAACAACACACTTTACATGCCAATTTGCACATAACAGCTGCACATATTATGTTGTATATAGTAATATAGCTGTACATACACTTGTCAATTTGTATATTTGCATTCACTACTTTTTAAAATATATTTATCTGTTTTTTAGTCCTGTCTGTAATTCTGTTGCACTGTAGAAGCTCTGTCACCAAAACAAATTCCTCGTATGTGTGAACATACCTGGCAATAAAGCTCTTTCTGATTCTGATTACAAAATAATAGTTTACATCAAAGTAAACACTGACATGTCTTCTGCAGAAGCATTCCCAATTTCAAACTTTACAAAAGGTAAGGCATAAAACCCTCTCTGTACCTGTAGAGATGGGCGGTCCTCAGGGTTGCATCCTGTCTCTGTGTCTGTACCTGTGCTGCTGCCTCTGGAGCAGTGCTGGATCAGGCCACCTCATCTTCTTTTGTGACAATTTTCAGCATTGAACCTCCATATACAATACAGAAGAAATTAGTCATTTAGAGAAAAACTCATGACATACCATTAAAACAATGAGCTAGTCAAGCACTCTTCATAATGTGTCTAAACTAAAACCAAAATGTGGATTTAACTTGCACTATAATCTATGGTGACAAACACTGACTCTCACTGTCAGTATAAATCAAAGACATTTGAGGTTTTTAGGAATAAAAAATTTAATTAAAATTAGTGTATTTTTAAACAAAAACTTTAACATTCAGAAAAAAATAATCATTAATGAATTCATGCTTTTATATAATATTAGGTTTTATATTATTGATCTTTCAGAAATGACAGAATGAGTCAGTTTTGTTATTTCATATAGTAATGTACAAAAATGAAAAACCGGCCTAAAACACACCAATCCACTGATGTAAAGACTAAAGAGACTTTATTGTCATTGCAGTGATACAAGCAATAACAACAGCAGCAATACGAAATGTATAGAAATAGACAAAACAATAAACAACTGAAAAGAATTATAGAATATATAATTATATAACATAATAACTATATAATAATAAATAATACATACAGTGAAATAATTGTGCACTGCATGTGTATGTAGCTGGTGTGCAAACAGAATTGTAAAGTATTGCACAAGTTATAAAAACAATTGAGTTTGTGTGTTTACCAGCAACATAGGGAAGAGGGGCAAACGCGAAAAGTCATAAAACATGTCCTGTCATAGTTTAAAGCACAATGCAGAGCCGCAAAGCAAATAAACTGAACGTAAACAACAACAAATAAGGCAGATTTGGTGCAGTTGTGGCGAAGTTTAAACGTTAGCCTCACTAGTGAACGAGCAAAAATATGTTTTCCAGATTCATGGAAGTTACCTGAAAATGATGCACGCGATTCGTCTTGCACTTTTTTTCTCTTCTCGGCTCCAGACTGCTGTTGTCTTCCTGGGGATAGAGCTGCAACTTGCATCAATCATAAATATTTGCTGCTAGCAGCCGCACAGATAGTGGACCGGACCGTGCCGCGCGTACGCGTCTATGCGCGTACACGGAAAAAATTACGTCACATGTTGTTTTTGCGTTTGTCATAAAATGAATTTTTTTTAATTTATTTAACAACATATTATCAATATACACTTTATTTACACTCAGTTTATGTTAATATTATTAAATAAATGTTAATATTGTTTTTTTGAGCAACCGTCCGAGATGGTGCCCCCTTCCGGAGCTGAGGCCCTACTCAGCCTGCGTACTCTGCGTATAGGGAGCGGCGGTACTGCCTGTAATACATACTGCAGTCATTTTTTTTTGTCTGGCTTTTTCAGATATCTCACCCGTTCCCCAAAAATGACGAATTATATCCTTGGGAATGTCTGACACCAGCGCATACATATTGTAATAGACGTGCCAGGCACGAAAGCTCGACAGGCGTAGCAACAGTAACTAAGGAAGGCGGGGCTTAGCAAAGGGTTAATTGGAATCTGTAAATACTGGTATCGCCAGATCACACATAACAAACAAACAAACATCTGAATCGGCCAAGAATATAGCAATCTGTGCATCTCTACTAAATGTGTATAACACTCCCCTCCTTTTTAAAATGGTTTATATTTGTTATTTTATCCAGATCCAGTCAGATTGAAAGCATTCTGAAGGTTGAGCGATTGTTCCTGGGCCAGAGCTCATGTTGACAGTCGCCCGCCAGTTAATCTCTTGGATCTTTTTATTTTCCAAGAGCGTTTCTCTGTGTGTGACCCGCCGGGAGTGTTTCCTGTGTGTGTGGGGCGAGGGCAGCGTTTCCTCTCCTGAGTGTTCTCTACCGCTCGCATCGGAAACCTCGAGCAAATGCTTGGTTCACTTCTGTGTGTGTGTGTGTGTGTGTGTGTGTGTGTGTCAGGATCACATTGGACCAAAAACTCTTCCCGTCTGCTGCCGCTTATCAGCCCGTTTAGAGTCCGGTTCACCTGCATGAATGAACTGACCTTTCCACAGCTCAGAAGTGTGTGTGAACGGTAATGAGGATGGAGGTTATCTCATGCTGATGGATTGTCCGCTCGGTATGTGCCACATGCAAATGCGCGTCTGCAGCAACAGTGTTATCTGGCCAGCGGCTGCTATCTCAGCACACGGCTCTGTTGTTTAAATGTCAGCCGGCGAGTGTGTGCGATCAGCTCCGATGGACAGTCAGAGGACAGCATGAAGCATTCAGTGATTCTTCTTCTGAGCTGACGGTCTAAATCAGGGGTGTCAAACTCGGTTCCTCGAGGGCTGCAGCCCTGCACAGTTTAGTTCCAACCCTGCTCCAACACATTTACCTGTAGGCTCCAAACAAGCCTGAAGAACTCAATTAGTTTGATCAGGAGTGTTAGGGTTGGAACTAAACTGTGCAGAGCTGTGGCTCTTCAGGAGCTGAGTTTGACCATAGACCAGGGCTATTCAATTAGTTTGTCACGGGGGCCAGTTCATGAAAAACATCCCAAACGAAGGGCCGGAGAGACATGACTTGCAATATAAATGATGACACAACTGATTGTAAGAGCCCATATGTTGAATTTTTGCTCCTTTAGACACCCACGTTGTATTTGTCTACATTAAAATGTTAATAATATATTGTATTTTGAAACTATATAATATCACTGCATTGTACAATAAGTTTTTTTAAACAAACATTCAAATGTTGTATTTCACAGCACAACAAAATCAGTGTATTGCTGAAGTAGGCTTCTTCTACATTCAGATACGTTCATATGTTGTTTTGAACTGCATAACAATTATGGATGCAACAATTATAGATTTTGGTTGTACGATTATATAGTCTGAAGAATAATCATGGTTTCACAGTTATCACGTCTAATGTAAATTTAAGCTTTATATTAGCAAGATTTAGATCTGGACATCCCTGACTAATATTAAAAAACCTTTAAAAGGCATTTTCATTAGTCATAGTTTTAATGCTGTAGGTTTTTCTGTGCTTTTAAGGCTACAAAATTTAATTAGCTATGTGTGCGTTTATAGAGAGGAACGGGAGAAAATAATATAATAATAAGTGTTATGAAGGTCGGCGCCAATATTTAGATGAACTGTTGTTATCATCTGCGTTCATACATACATAATCATTTTAATAATAGTTCGTCTAACATGTCTTTTGTTTACATTGCACTGAAAGCTAAGCACAACTCTCACCGCTACAGCATGAGATGTTTTCTACTGCGAGCGCCCAGACAGCCGCGAGCACGTTGCTCCACTTGCGCCCGCATATTGGCATATATTCTTATGACATAACAAACTTGCGCGCGGGAAAGACGTGATATGGGAACGGCCCGCGGCTATAGTTATTACAGTGTGCGTGCGTATTAGCTTCGGTGGACAAGCTCGGAACTTTAAACTAGCGCACAGTTGGCAACTTGGCGTAACTTTGTTCAGCAGTTTCGTTTCGTGCGGCAGAACAGAAATGCAGAAATGCGGTTTAGAGAAGCCTTTACGATTAATTGACCATGACGAATTAAAGCGCAGTTAATAGTGAAATCGGTTAATCGTTGCATCCCTAAAACAACGATATCAGTGCATTGTACCAAAGACCTTTTCTACAAGCATATTCAAATGTATTCGGCTGCTCTCGCCACTGTCAGGTGACTCACGCTCTGCGCAGCTCATGCTGTATTGAACAGACGCACGTCACTTCATCACTATAGCGGCCGTTTTTTGACTGAACTAAATTTATTCTTGATGTCTTGGTCACACTATTTGGAGGGCCAGAACAAATTGCCTCGGGGGCCGGGTTCGGCCCGCGGGCCCCCAATTGAATAGCCCTGCCATAGACTGTAAAAAATATGGACGTAGTATTGTTTCTGAAGGGCGTAAATAAAGCTACAAGTTGGCATGGCCAATTGTCGCCATTTTGTTCACACTTCATCACGTCAACTGGAAAAGGGCAAAGAGGCGGAGCTACAGACGTCTGCTAGCATTTTGCTTAGACAGGCATTTCTTTGGGAGAACGCTTAATACTTCATTGCCTGTGACTCGTTTGTGTTCTGACCACATGTGTTTGGTTGTACACTATATCAATAAAGTGTTTAGTCTTTTAAAAGCACTGTTGTAACACATTGAGCCACTAAACATTGTTCTTATGACGTTTTTCTGCAGGAGGAAAACACTAATAACTCCTAAACACTTCAGATATAGTCTGTTAGTAAATGCAAGGCTATTGATGAAATCCAGGCATAACACTGTATGACAACGCTTCAGATGACTGTTCTAGAGCCTACAGCTAATCAATCTGTCAGATTCTGGAGTGCTTTACAGGTCTAAAGAACATTATAAATGATAAATGATCTTAAATAACACATTTTTTTTTTTTTTCAAATTTTTTTATTAGAATATGCAAAAAGGTTCACTAATTGGGATCATACAAAGAAAATAAAACATAAAAAACAACAACGAAAAACAAAAATAACAACAATACAGTCAGGTACTGGCAGTGTATATATGTGTGTGTGTGTGTGTATATGTATGTGTGTGTGTGTGTGCATGTAAAGGTAACATGGTGGACAGGTCAGAGTACATACAGAAGGGACAATAACAGTCAATAAATGAAGTATCATAGATATAAATGAACAAACAGAAAGAGACCAGTCAGTGGTAAAGAGTGGCAACAACGCTAGTAATGTATGATGGTAATGATGACAGTAAAGAGAAAGGACAACAGTAATAACTGACAACAACAACAACAATAATAAATCACAAGTTCTACACCAACTACTACTACAGAAAGTTACTAATATTATAACTACTATTGCAGCTGCTACTACAGCCACAACAACTACTACTACTACGTCTACTACTACATCATCTACTACAACTGATAGTACTACAACAACGTCTTCTACTATTACTGATACTACTACAGTAATCACTACTACTACAACATCCACTTCTGATACTACTACACAGATTACTACTACTACTACTACACCAACACCTTTACTACTTCTGATACCACTATACCAACGACATCTACTACTACAGAAACTACTACAACTACTACTTCAACAATCCCAACTACAAATACAATTGTTACTACTGCAATGACTACTGCTGCTACTACTACTACTACTCCTACTTCTACTATAACAAAACAACATACAGCAACCTGAATAATGACAATGGTAGAAATACTTGTAATAATAATGAGGAGATAACGGGAGGACAAGTCAGAATAGTAATGATAATAATGGTAACAAGAGTAAAAGTATTACTATTAATGATAATAGTGAGGAGGTGAGGGGAGGTTGGGAAATCAGGAAGAGGACTTAAAAATAATAATAATAATAATAATAGTAAGTAGAAATAAAGGAACACATTTATAGAGAGGGTATATAAGTATATAATTTCACTCATCTGGGAAATGGAGGCCCTCGAATGGTTTGTGAGCACAAATAATTGCACACAGCATGCTATAATATCTAATAATTGCAGGAAATAATTCCAAAAGGCAACTGACTGTGTAAAGCCACATAAAACAAAACAAAGATACAATGTTTATGCCGCGTTTACTGGCTAATCAGCTGGAATCAGCTGAGGTGAAGTGACGGCGACCATCGAGACCTAGCTGTCACTCAAGTGGCCACGCCCTTAATTATGCAGACTTAATATAACTTAATATAAAGGAAACGAATGAGTTATAAAATAATTCCCCCCTCACAGTTGTCACGAAGGGTAATAGTAGCTATATGCACCACAATCGTTTTTTGTACCAGGCTGTAAACACCTTTTTTTCTGCTGTAAAGTTGGCCATTTTAACAGTGGGCTCAATAGAAATGTGCTCTTTTATGGAGCCAGGACTAGCGGAATTTCACTGGACTGCAGTTTCTGTTTCTTCCGTATTGGCTTCATGAGAGAGAGCGGGATGTTGCCGCTTGAGTTGACACCTGTGATCTAAACGCACAGAATCATCTGATCACTGCAGGCTGAACACAAGCAAGCAAGTGTATGAAATATGTTGCTCACCTTTATTTTTACCTTTTTGATTCTTATAGCTTATAGTGCAGATTGTGTGAAAGCAGGTAATGATCAGGTTTCAGTATTCTGAAACATGTTTACATAAAAACGTAAAAAA
Organism: Danio kyathit; assembly: GCA_903798195.1. Taxonomy (NCBI): domain Eukaryota; kingdom Metazoa; phylum Chordata; class Actinopteri; order Cypriniformes; family Danionidae; genus Danio; species Danio kyathit. The sequence continues at coordinate 52,806,698 of LR812541.1, forward strand.
CTGCTAGCCCGACATCTTAGGCTACTTACATCCCTGGCTACTAAAAAGTAATCCACCCTATCCTTTGGAATATGTTAATGGGATAAAAAATATAGCTTATTTCACTGCTTTTGCGTTGCAAATTGGGCGTTTGTGTAGTATGTCATTTTCTTGCATGGAGCAACCATTATCAATGTGTGTTTGAATTTGTGTTTGCGCTAACTTGTGTTGTCAAAACCAAGTTAGGAAACAATAAAACAGTAAAGGTAGGCCTACCAGGTTTTTAGATTATCTTATTGGGGGACAATAAAACAATTATATTAATAATAAAAAGTGTGTGTGTGCTTGTTTGTTTGTTTGTTTCAGGCAGCTGTTATCCATGTCCTGAGATGGTCAAGGTTGGTTGTGAGTGCGGCTCCACCGCGATCTCTGTGCCCTGTGGGAGAGAGAGAAGCACCAAACCACCGCGCTGTAAAGAGCTCTGCAAGTACGCAATCCTACATTTATATTATATCTACATTTACTTTAAAACTTTAGTCATTTAGCAGACGCTTTTGTCCAAAGAAACTTATAATTGAGGAGGCATTCAGCGATTCAACAAGAAGAGGCAATACACACAAGAAGTGCTAGATATACAAAGCAACTGTTTGTGCTCGGAGAATTTGGTGCTAGAGTAAGAAGTGGAGTGTTTTGTTTTTTTGTTTTTTGAGAGAGGAAAAAGAAGAGTGTTTGCAAACACACACACACACTAGCTGGTTATAAATTAATCATCATTGTAAATATACTGATTATTATTATTTATTATTACTGTTTTATTCTAAAATGTTGAATATTGATTGTTAAATGTACAGTTTATTCAGTTTTACTGCTGCTATTTCCTGTGTTTTTCTATATACTGTATATGTTCTTTTTAATGTAAACTTTATAATGCATTGGCAGTACATTTGTAATATTTGTCATGCCAATAAAGCAATTATTGAATTTGAGAGAGCGATAGATAGAGAGATATTTGATTTTAAATAATTGTAATAAAAGTGTCGTTTAACCATTTGATATAACACTATAGTATTATTTACATCAGTTCATTTGTGAAAAACAACTCTTTGTTGATTACAAAACACAGCCCAACATCACAAGACCATTGCATCCAAAGTCATTGCATTTATCAATTTATAGTAATTATAATCAACTACAATTCTGGATTTAATCATGTCTTTGAAAATCAATAAAATATTTTGTCAATTTCTTTGTTTAATTTCACATTTCTTTTTTAAATAAGAAAATTAATTAGTCAACATTTTTATTTCTGCAATTTACTATGCTTAAAACCCACAATGAAACCGGTTTTGTAAAAAAACAACAACCCATTAATGAAAATAAATGAGTTAACATATCAAAAAGTGGAGAAAGTCTCTTACACTTTGTCAAACATTGAAAAAGTGATTCTCTCTCTAAACAAAATGGACACTTAACACTTATGTAGGCTAGCCAGCAGCTAGCTCTCTGCAAGTCTCACATGGTCGCCCACTAAAGATAAGCAGGGCTGCACCTGGTCAGTACCTGGATGGGAGACCACATGGGAAAGCTAGGTTGCTGCTGGAAGTAGTGTTACGCCCCATTTACACGGGGCTTCAGCGTCAGCGGTTGACAGAGGGCGTGTCTGAAGTTGGGGCTGACGTGATCGTCATAGCAGCGTCATCCAATAAAATTAGTCAGCAATCGGCTACTGTCTGAGCTGGTGTATTTGCATTAAGCGATCTAATTGGCTGACGCAGAAGTCCCAACTTCTGCAGCGAGCAAGCGACGGATCCACAATGCTTTGAAGCTGACGCCCCGTGTGAATGGGGCGTTAGTGAGACCAGTAGGGGGCACTCAACCTGTGGTCTGCATGGGTCCGAACGGCCAGCATTGACACTGTTTAGTGAGCGCTGTCTTTCGGACGTTAAACTGAGGTCCTGACTCTCTGTAGTAGTTAAAAATCGCAGAATGTACTTCGAAAATAAGTAGGGGTTTAACCCCGGCATCCTGGCCTAATTTGCCCACCGGCCTCTGTCCGTCATGGCCCCCTAACCATCCCTATATCATAATTGGCTTCATCACTCTGTGTCCTCTGCACGAATCAGCTGGTGTGCGGTCTGGCGCAATATGGGTGCCGTCGCGTCATCCAGGTGGATGAGGAGACCCCCCATTATGTAAAGCGCTTTGAGTGTCTAAAAAAGCGCTATATAAATGTAGGGAATTATTATTATTATTATGTTTGGGCTCATTTTTGTTACAAAAGAGACAGAGACATATATGATTTTCTGATGAGTTCACCTTCATTGTCTTTCTCACATCTGGGAGGAGAAGCCCCAAAGAAGCGTACCAGCCACACTGTTGCATGCCCAGAGTGAAGCATGGGGTGCTGTAATATGATGGCATTCCCTAGACCCAATACTCGTGCTAGAGTGTGTTTCTACAGGTGGTTTGTCAGGCACACTTTATGAAGCACACTACATAAATGCAATGGGTTCTTTTGTCCACTCATGTAAAGCAATTTTTGAGTTTGAGAGAGAGACAGACATACAGACAGACATGTATTGTTGTCTGATGAGTCTAACTTCATTGTCTTTCTCACATCTGGGAGAGTTACTGTGTGGAGACGCCCCCAAAAAAGCGCACCACCCAGACTGCTGATGCCCAGAGTGAAGCATGGGGCTGGATCGGTGATGGTTTGGGCTACTGTCCACTCCTGTTCTGTTGCACAGTAAAGCGATTTTTGAATTTGATTGACAGACAGACAGAAACATGTGTTGTTCTCTGATGAGTCCACCTTCATTATCTCACATCTGGGAGAGTTACGGTGTGGAGAACGCCCCCAAAAAAGTGCACCACCCAGACTGCTGATGCCCAGAGTGAAGCATGGGGGTGGATCTGTAATGGTTTAGGCTACAATGTCATAGCATTCCCTAGGCGCCATATGTGTGCTAGTGTTTCTACAGGTGGTTTGTCAAGCCCACTCACCTGTGTGAAGCACACTACATCAATGCACAATATTCTTCAGGTTTTTTCAAAGTTCTTCTGTCCATTCCTGTTCTGTTGTACAGTATCATAGAAATGCCTTTGCTTGTCTCTAAAGGAAACCTCCATCATGTCATCACGCGTCTCAGGAGAAGCACCGCTGTCACTTTGGAACGTGTCCGCCCTGTAAGCAGCCCTGTCAGCTGACGCTAGCAGGCTGTGTGCACTTGTGTCCCGCCCCGTGTCATGACGAGGTGCTGGTTAAAACCACTGACCGGGTATGCTATTTATCTAATATTATAATAGAATTTTCCTAGTTTTGCATTTTGAAGCCTTGTGTATTGTTCAAATTGACTCCCCTTTGGTTATGTTGGGGTCCGCTTTTGCTTCATTGACATGCATTATATTGATTGTAAAGCCATGACAGCATATAATCATAAATTCTTGACTGTTACTAGTTTTTCCCTGTTGGGACGAGGTAATATTTGTCATTTTTATTGTTGATCATTAGTCGGCGGAGTTAACCTATTAGATGCACCTGTACAAAAAATCTTTCTGGCATTTATATGGAGTTCAGTGAAGTAAAACAGTAGATTATGGTGTGTGTGCAGAAATACGCTTGCTGTGTTTACTGTGTTCTGAAAGCTGAGGTGATTATTTTAATTTTCTCAGACATATCAAGGTCAGTGCACAATGGTCACTTTTGCACACACACTATACTCCATAAAACTGCATATATAAGCCAGAAAATACATTTTGTTTTGCACTGCAACTTATGATGAACAGTAAAAATGACAATTTTTTTGCCTCTTCCCAACTGGGAACACCAGCAACATTCAAGAATGCATAACTGTACGTTCACACTGAAAGCAGCGAGTGCGTCAAAGGTTGCTCTTGCCGCCCTGGTGACAGCGCTGTCTGTCTTCAGCTCCGGCGAAGAGAGCGTCAAAATTCGCTACACATTGATCTCGTATTTAAAGGGGCCATTGCAGCATATCAGATCAGTTACATTCCCGCATAAAATATGCTTTCTAGCGTGAAGATGTTGCACACTTATTATCAAATTCATTTACTTACGGAAGATCTAGTTGCATGTGGTGTGGCTTTGCTCCACTTAATTATCCAATGTGTCCATATGCCTGAAATATCCTGAAGCAGCAATACTGTTTTGTATTGTCGCCTGAGATTCCCGCTTTTTTAAAGAAAAAAAAATATATATATAACATTAAAGCACATGAGTAACTCACCAGTAACTTTTTAATGTATGTTTCTGTAAGAAAAATATTGCAAATAATTGGAAATCCGGCGACCGTAATATTAAAACCCTTGGGAACAACTGTGGTCGGAACCAAAGTTCACAGTGACTGTGTTCTCTGACTCCTCTCAAGCGGTGGACTTCTACATTCTGATTGCTTACCGCCGAACCGCATCGCAGCTCTTTACCATAAAGTTGACTTGATTTAAACTCTCCTCGACGGGCCACACCGGCGAAGACACGCCGCGCTGCTTATCGCCGCCGGCCCCATTGAAAATAGTGGCTTCCGGCTACTTTGACGCTCTCGCTGCTTTCGGTGTGAACGTACGGTAACTATATGCTGTCATGGCTTTCCAATAATAAAAAAAATTTGATTATAATGGAAGTCAATGGACAAAACAGCCCCCAACATAATGAAAGCGGAGAACATGAGTGTATTGAGCTCTTGAAGAATTTTATAGCATTTTCCCAAAATATTATTCCATTTCCTGAAACAGAGAGTGTTGTGGCCAAATTAAGACTTAAAATCCCCCCAGAGTGGATGAAAACATCCCTAACAGCACACAAGGGTTAATATTGTCTTACTAAAAGAGTGGTACCATTTTAAAATTTGCTATTCATTTCAGTTTAGTTTGTTTCATTAATGGTTTTGTTAGCTTTAGTTTAGTTTTTTTATCTCGTGAACACATTTATATTTAGTTTTTATTGATTTTGTTTTAGTTTAGATTAGGGATGCATCGATCCCGATACTTGGATCAGATATCGGTTCGATATCGCATATTTTTGCTGGATCGGGTATCGGGCAGCTGGTACCGATCTTAATCCGATTTTGCTCGTGCGCTATATTCTGTGTAATTTATAACCCAGCAAAAGCCACGAAGGAAGCCTTTTAATAAGGCACTGCAAAGTTGTCACGTAGACCCAGGGCCGGTGCGTCCATAGAGGCGGGCGACATAATAGTGAGGGCGGCAAACGCGCCCCGCCACCCAACCCAACATACTGACTTTCATCTGGAACTTTCATCCGTACTGACTTTCAATCTCCGTAAGATTATTCTTATAATAGGCTAAGTTTATGTTCTTATGTTCCTTCCGCGAATGTTTGTTCCTCCTTATGTTTGTGCCGCGAAAAGTTTGTAAAGCCTGGCTCATTGTGGTTTAGTTGATTAAATTATTAAAAGAGAAAATGACGGCCCGGCGCATATGAATTGTTATTAACAGAAAATTATTTAGCCTAATAGGCTACTCTGTGAATATTTCACTGTTTATTTAACAGACCAGTTTGTCAGATTGTGTGCTGAAGCGTAAGCGGACCTTGTTTTGAACTTCATCTCAAATATTCTTGTTTATTTTGTAGATAACTGACCAACAAAAATACAGTAAAATAACCAACAAATTATACCAAATGAAATTCGTTTCAAAAAGATAATTTTTCAGACACAAAAATAATTGCTCAGACATGTCTTCAGCTTCTCCATCTCACTCGCGGCGAGTTTAGGCGAGGGAATGTTCATTAAGTAAAACTGGCCGGTTTAGTTTAGTCTGCTTCAAACCTGCAGGAAGATATCTGGCTTTGCTAAAATGCTGATTATTTTACTAATGATTAGGGTCAATGGTAGCCTATTACAGATTTCAAAGAAAAATCTGAATATTAAAAAGTAAACATAAGCTGAACCCCAACAGATCAATGTCATAATGAATACTCAAATAATGTAGCCCATAGTTTATAGCAAGCATCATGTTTAGTTAGATTGTGCCAGGTGTCCTGGCCAAAGTCCCTCAATCGGCACTTACCCATCATGGCCTCCATATCATCCCCATCCACTGAGTTGGCTCTATCACTGTCTCTTCACTCCACCAATAGCTGGTGTGTGGTGAGCGCACTGGCGCCGTTGTCCTGTGGCTGCCGTCACATCATCCAAGTGGATGCTGCAGACTGGTGGTGGTGTGGAGAGACCCCCCTCATGATTGTGAAGCGCTTTGGGTGTATGGCCATACACAATAAATGGCTATATAAAATACACATTACATTACATTACATCTGTCATCTAGGCCTATAAGTCTGTTATTTTTACTAAAGAAGATATATTATTTAAGTTTATCACCAGGACTATAGAAACTGCATTATGTTAATAAAAAAATAAAAAAAGAACAGCACAATATCAGGATCAGATCTGTATCGGACGATACTCAGAATTTTGGAATCGAGATCAGATCGGTTTCAGAAAAATGGTATCGGTGCATCCCTAGTTTATATGTCTACTAAGAATGCTCTACACCCCCCCCCCCCCCATCTTACTAAATGTCTGCGAGATAGTAATATGTGGATGACCAGTAACTTTTTAAAACCGAAGCCCTTCAGGTTGGCTCTAAATCGGTTCTTTCCAAAGCTCAATCCTTTACTCTTTCTATCGATAATTCTCCAGTAAATTGTACAACTCATGCTAAAAGTCTTGGGGTTATACTAGATGGTATGCTTTCGTTGAATTCACATATTAATAATATTTCACGATCTGCCTTTTTCCACTTACACAACATTGCAAGACTTCGCCCTTCACTATCTCAACAAATTACTAAAGTGCTTGTTCATGCTCTGCTTACGTCAAGGATCGACTATTGCAATTCCCTCCTATCAGGTATCCCTCTTAACCAGCTTCACAGATTACAGCTAATCCAGAACTCGGGGTAGTCACCCACTCGCGTGCTTCTGAACACATATCCCCAATTCCCTTTCACTTGCATTGGCTTCCTGTTCTTTACCGTGTACAATATAACATTTTTCTGTTAAGTTACGAAGCTCTTCACAACCTGGCACCCGATTACCTCTCTGATCTTCTTCGCTGATACACTCCTCGGCGCTCACTGAGGTCCTCTGCGGCTGAACTGTTATTAGTTTCAAATTTGATGATGAAATCATTTGGTGGCAGGGCTTTTAGCTGCATAGCACCACAGTTATGGAATTCCCTGCCGTTAGATATTCGTCAGGTGGACTCTATTTCCAATTTTAAAAACTTTTCTGTTCAGGGTTGCTTTTATTGATTTTCTGGTTTAATGTTATGTTTATTATTTCTCTGTCTTGTATTTTATAATGTGCCTGTGACATATTGTAAGGTGTCCTTGAGTGCTTTGAAAGGTGCCTATAAATAAAAGGTATTATTATTAATATTATTATGGTGGCTTGAGAAAGCCACCATTCTGATATTCTACGTAAACTTCTTCTTCTTCTTCTTCTTCTTCTTCTTCTTCTTCTTCTTCTTCTTCTTCCGTGACTAATTTTAAAGTGTATCTCCTCCTAAACTTTTCAAGCTACATACTTTAAACTTTCGTCAAACGTTCAGACTGGTCTGACTCGGGTTGCTATATCTTTTCTAACTGATCCGACTATCGGTTTTCCGAAAAACTACCCAGAAAATTTCCAAAAGTCCCATTGACTTAACATTGGGTCAAACTTTGTGAGCTCATAACTCTGCATCAGACTGTCCTACAGACTTCTAACTGGCCTCATTCAACTCAGTCTAGCCAGCAGCCAATAACTGATGACTTTTTAACTTACTAGCCACTCCCTAGCAACCACTTACAGCACCCTAGCAACTGTCCCATAGACTTCCATTGTAAAAGACTGTCATTGACTTAACATTGGATGAACATTTGTGAGCTCATAAATCTGCATCAGACTGTCCCACAGACTAATGGCTGAGCTTATTTAACTCAGTCTAGCCAGCAACTGGGAACACCAGCAACATTCAAGAATGCATAACTGTACGTTCACACTGAAAGCAGCGAGTGCGTCAAAGGTTGCTCTTGCCGCCCTGGTGACAGCGCTGTCTGTCTTCAGCTCCGGCGAAGAGAGCGTCAAAATTCGCTACACATTGATCTCGTATTTAAAGGGGCCATTGCAGCATATCAGATCAGTTACATTCCCGCATAAAATATGCTTTCTAGCGTGAAGATGTTGCACACTTATTATCAAATTCATTTACTTACGGAAGATCTAGTTGCATGTGGTGTGGCTTTGCTCCACTTAATTATCCAATGTGTCCATATGCCTGAAATATCCTGAAGCAGCAATACTGTTTTGTATTGTCGCCTGAGATTCCCGCTTTTTTAAAGAAAAAAAAATATATATATAACATTAAAGCACATGAGTAACTCACCAGTAACTTTTTAATGTATGTTTCTGTAAGAAAAATATTGCAAATAATTGGAAATCCGGCGACCGTAATATTAAAACCCTTGGGAACAACTGTGGTCGGAACCAAAGTTCACAGTGACTGTGTTCTCTGACTCCTCTCAAGCGGTGGACTTCTACATTCTGATTGCTTACCGCCGAACCGCATCGCAGCTCTTTACCATAAAGTTGACTTGATTTAAACTCTCCTCGACGGGCCACACCGGCGAAGACACGCCGCGCTGCTTATCGCCGCCGGCCCCATTGAAAATAGTGGCTTCCGGCTACTTTGACGCTCTCGCTGCTTTCGGTGTGAACGTACGGTAACTATATGCTGTCATGGCTTTCCAATAATAAAAAAAATTTGATTATAATGGAAGTCAATGGACAAAACAGCCCCCAACATAATGAAAGCGGAGAACATGAGTGTATTGAGCTCTTGAAGAATTTTATAGCATTTTCCCAAAATATTATTCCATTTCCTGAAACAGAGAGTGTTGTGGCCAAATTAAGACTTAAAATCCCCCAGAGTGGATGAAAACATCCCTAACAGCACACAAGGGTTAATATTGTCTTACTAAAAGAGTGGTACCATTTTAAAATTTGCTATTCATTTCAGTTTAGTTTGTTTCATTAATGGTTTTGTTAGCTTTAGTTTAGTTTTTTTATCTCGTGAACACATTTATATTTAGTTTTTATTGATTTTGTTTTAGTTTAGATTAGGGATGCATCGATCCCGATACTTGGATCAGATATCGGTTCGATATCGCATATTTTTGCTGGATCGGGTATCGGGCAGCTGGTACCGATCTTAATCCGATTTTGCTCGTGCGCTATATTCTGTGTAATTTATAACCCAGCAAAAGCCACGAAGGAAGCCTTTTAATAAGGCACTGCAAAGTTGTCACGTAGACCCAGGGCCGGTGCGTCCATAGAGGCGGGCGACATAATAGTGAGGGCGGCAAACGCGCCCCGCCACCCAACCCAACATACTGACTTTCATCTGGAACTTTCATCCGTACTGACTTTCAATCTCCGTAAGATTATTCTTATAATAGGCTAAGTTTATGTTCTTATGTTCCTTCCGCGAATGTTTGTTCCTCCTTATGTTTGTGCCGCGAAAAGTTTGTAAAGCCTGGCTCATTGTGGTTTAGTTGATTAAATTATTAAAAGAGAAAATGACGGCCCGGCGCATATGAATTGTTATTAACAGAAAATTATTTAGCCTAATAGGCTACTCTGTGAATATTTCACTGTTTATTTAACAGACCAGTTTGTCAGATTGTGTGCTGAAGCGTAAGCGGACCTTGTTTTGAACTTCATCTCAAATATTCTTGTTTATTTTGTAGATAACTGACCAACAAAAATACAGTAAAATAACCAACAAATTATACCAAACGAAATTCGTTTCAAAAAGATAATTTTTCAGACACAAAAATAATTGCTCAGACATGTCTTCAGCTTCTCCATCTCACTCGCGGCGAGTTTAGGCGAGGGAATGTTCATTAAGTAAAACTGGCCGGTTTAGTTTAGTCTGCTTCAAACCTGCAGGAAGATATCTGGCTTTGCTAAAATGCTGATTATTTTACTAATGATTAGGGTCAATGGTAGCCTATTACAGATTTCAAAGAAAAATCTGAATATTAAAAAGTAAACATAAGCTGAACCCCAACAGATCAATGTCATAATGAATACTCAAATAATGTAGCCCATAGTTTATAGCAAGCATCATGTTTAGTTAGATTGTGCCAGGTGTCCTGGCCAAAGTCCCTCAATCGGCACTTACCCATCATGGCCTCCATATCATCCCCATCCACTGAGTTGGCTCTATCACTGTCTCTTCACTCCACCAATAGCTGGTGTGTGGTGAGCGCACTGGCGCCGTTGTCCTGTGGCTGCCGTCACATCATCCAAGTGGATGCTGCAGACTGGTGGTGGTGTGGAGAGACCCCCCTCATGATTGTGAAGCGCTTTGGGTGTATGGCCATACACAATAAATGGCTATATAAAATACACATTACATTACATTACATCTGTCATCTAGGCCTATAAGTCTGTTATTTTTACTAAAGAAGATATATTATTTAAGTTTATCACCAGGACTATAGAAACTGCATTATGTTAATAAAAAAATAAAAAAAGAACAGCACAATATCAGGATCAGATCTGTATCGGACGATACTCAGAATTTTGGAATCGAGATCAGATCGGTTTCAGAAAAATGGTATCGGTGCATCCCTAGTTTATATGTCTACTAAGAATGCTCTACACCCCCCCCCCCCCCCCCATCTTACTAAATGTCTGCGAGATAGTAATATGTGGATGACCAGTAACTTTTTAAAACCGAAGCCCTTCAGGTTGGCTCTAAATCGGTTCTTTCCAAAGCTCAATCCTTTACTCTTTCTATCGATAATTCTCCAGTAAATTGTAAAACTCATGCTAAAAGTCTTGGGGTTATACTAGATGGTATGCTTTCGTTGAATTCACATATTAATAATATTTCACGATCTGCCTTTTTCCACTTACACAACATTGCAAGACTTTGCCCTTCACTATCTCAACAAATTACTAAAGTGCTTGTTCATGCTCTGCTTACGTCAAGGATCGACTATTGCAATTCCCTCCTATCAGGTATCCCTCTTAACCAGCTTCACAGATTACAGCTAATCCAGAACTCGGGGTAGTCACCCACTCGCGTGCTTCTGAACACATATCCCCAATTCCCTTTCACTTGCATTGGCTTCCTGTTCTTTACCGTGTACAATATAACATTTTTCTGTTAAGTTACGAAGCTCTTCACAACCTGGCACCCGATTACCTCTCTGATCTTCTTCGCTGATACACTCCTCGGCGCTCACTGAGGTCCTCTGCGGCTGAACTGTTATTAGTTTCAAATTTGATGATGAAATCATTTGGTGGCAGGGCTTTTAGCTGCATAGCACCACAGTTATGGAATTCCCTGCCGTTAGATATTCGTCAGGTGGACTCTATTTCCAATTTTAAAAACTTTTCTGTTCAGGGTTGCTTTTATTGATTTTCTGGTTTAATGTTATGTTTATTATTTCTCTGTCTTGTATTTTATAATGTGCCTGTGACATATTGTAAGGTGTCCTTGAGTGCTTTGAAAGGTGCCTATAAATAAAAGGTATTATTATTAATATTATTATGGTGGCTTGAGAAAGCCACCATTCTGATATTCTACGTAAACTTCTTCTTCTTCTTCTTCTTCTTCTTCTTCTTCTTCTTCTTCTTCCGTGACTAATTTTAAAGTGTATCTCCTCCTAAACTTTTCAAGCTACATACTTTAAACTTTCGTCAAACGTTCAGACTGGTCTGACTCGGGTTGCTATATCTTTTCTAACTGATCCGACTATCGGTTTTCCGAAAAACTACCCAGAAAATTTCCAAAAGTCCCATTGACTTAACATTGGGTCAAACTTTGTGAGCTCATAACTCTGCATCAGACTGTCCTACAGACTTCTAACTGGCCTCATTCAACTCAGTCTAGCCAGCAGCCAATAACTGATGACTTTTTAACTTACTAGCCACTCCCTAGCAACCACTTACAGCACCCTAGCAACTGTCCCATAGACTTCCATTGTAAAAGACTGTCATTGACTTAACATTGGATGAACATTTGTGAGCTCATAAATCTGCATCAGACTGTCCCACAGACTAATGGCTGAGCTTATTTAACTCAGTCTAGCCAGCAACTGGGAACACCAGCAACATTCAAGAATGCATAACTGTACGTTCACACTGAAAGCAGCGAGTGCGTCAAAGGTTGCTCTTGCCGCCCTGGTGACAGCGCTGTCTGTCTTCAGCTCCGGCGAAGAGAGCGTCAAAATTCGCTACACATTGATCTCGTATTTAAAGGGGCCATTGCAGCATATCAGATCAGTTACATTCCCGCATAAAATATGCTTTCTAGCGTGAAGATGTTGCACACTTATTATCAAATTCATTTACTTACGGAAGATCTAGTTGCATGTGGTGTGGCTTTGCTCCACTTAATTATCCAATGTGTCCATATGCCTGAAATATCCTGAAGCAGCAATACTGTTTTGTATTGTCGCCTGAGATTCCCGCTTTTTTAAAGAAAAAAAAATATATATATAACATTAAAGCACATGAGTAACTCACCAGTAACTTTTTAATGTATGTTTCTGTAAGAAAAATATTGCAAATAATTGGAAATCCGGCGACCGTAATATTAAAACCCTTGGGAACAACTGTGGTCGGAACCAAAGTTCACAGTGACTGTGTTCTCTGACTCCTCTCAAGCGGTGGACTTCTACATTCTGATTGCTTACCGCCGAACCGCATCGCAGCTCTTTACCATAAAGTTGACTTGATTTAAACTCTCCTCGACGGGCCACACCGGCGAAGACACGCCGCGCTGCTTATCGCCGCCGGCCCCATTGAAAATAGTGGCTTCCGGCTACTTTGACGCTCTCGCTGCTTTCGGTGTGAACGTACGGTAACTATATGCTGTCATGGCTTTCCAATAATAAAAAAAATTTGATTATAATGGAAGTCAATGGACAAAACAGCCCCCAACATAATGAAAGCGGAGAACATGAGTGTATTGAGCTCTTGAAGAATTTTATAGCATTTTCCCAAAATATTATTCCATTTCCTGAAACAGAGAGTGTTGTGGCCAAATTAAGACTTAAAATCCCCCAGAGTGGATGAAAACATCCCTAACAGCACACAAGGGTTAATATTGTCTTACTAAAAGAGTGGTACCATTTTAAAATTTGCTATTCATTTCAGTTTAGTTTGTTTCATTAATGGTTTTGTTAGCTTTAGTTTAGTTTTTTTATCTCGTGAACACATTTATATTTAGTTTTTATTGATTTTGTTTTAGTTTAGATTAGGGATGCATCGATCCCGATACTTGGATCAGATATCGGTTCGATATCGCATATTTTTGCTGGATCGGGTATCGGGCAGCTGGTACCGATCTTAATCCGATTTTGCTCGTGCGCTATATTCTGTGTAATTTATAACCCAGCAAAAGCCACGAAGGAAGCCTTTTAATAAGGCACTGCAAAGTTGTCACGTAGACCCAGGGCCGGTGCGTCCATAGAGGCGGGCGACATAATAGTGAGGGCGGCAAACGCGCCCCGCCACCCAACCCAACATACTGACTTTCATCTGGAACTTTCATCCGTACTGACTTTCAATCTCCGTAAGATTATTCTTATAATAGGCTAAGTTTATGTTCTTATGTTCCTTCCGCGAATGTTTGTTCCTCCTTATGTTTGTGCCGCGAAAAGTTTGTAAAGCCTGGCTCATTGTGGTTTAGTTGATTAAATTATTAAAAGAGAAAATGACGGCCCGGCGCATATGAATTGTTATTAACAGAAAATTATTTAGCCTAATAGGCTACTCTGTGAATATTTCACTGTTTATTTAACAGACCAGTTTGTCAGATTGTGTGCTGAAGCGTAAGCGGACCTTGTTTTGAACTTCATCTCAAATATTCTTGTTTATTTTGTAGATAACTGACCAACAAAAATACAGTAAAATAACCAACAAATTATACCAAATGAAATTCGTTTCAAAAAGATAATTTTTCAGACACAAAAATAATTGCTCAGACATGTCTTCAGCTTCTCCATCTCACTCGCGGCGAGTTTAGGCGAGGGAATGTTCATTAAGTAAAACTGGCCGGTTTAGTTTAGTCTGCTTCAAACCTGCAGGAAGATATCTGGCTTTGCTAAAATGCTGATTATTTTACTAATGATTAGGGTCAATGGTAGCCTATTACAGATTTCAAAGAAAAATCTGAATATTAAAAAGTAAACATAAGCTGAACCCCAACAGATCAATGTCATAATGAATACTCAAATAATGTAGCCCATAGTTTATAGCAAGCATCATGTTTAGTTAGATTGTGCCAGGTGTCCTGGCCAAAGTCCCTCAATCGGCACTTACCCATCATGGCCTCCATATCATCCCCATCCACTGAGTTGGCTCTATCACTGTCTCTTCACTCCACCAATAGCTGGTGTGTGGTGAGCGCACTGGCGCCGTTGTCCTGTGGCTGCCGTCACATCATCCAAGTGGATGCTGCAGACTGGTGGTGGTGTGGAGAGACCCCCCTCATGATTGTGAAGCGCTTTGGGTGTATGGCCATACACAATAAATGGCTATATAAAATACACATTACATTACATTACATCTGTCATCTAGGCCTATAAGTCTGTTATTTTACTAAAGAAGATATATTATTTAAGTTTATCACCAGGACTATAGAAACTGCATTATGTTAATAAAAAAATAAAAAAAGAACAGCACAATATCAGGATCAGATCTGTATCGGACGATACTCAGAATTTTGGAATCGAGATCAGATCGGTTTCAGAAAAATGGTATCGGTGCATCCCTAGTTTATATGTCTACTAAGAATGCTCTACACCCCCCCCCCCCCATCTTACTAAATGTCTGCGAGATAGTAATATGTGGATGACCAGTAACTTTTAAAACCGAAGCCCTTCAGGTTGGCTCTAAATCGGTTCTTTCCAAAGCTCAATCCTTTACTCTTTCTATCGATAATTCTCCAGTAAATTGTACAACTCATGCTAAAAGTCTTGGGGTTATACTAGATGGTATGCTTTCGTTGAATTCACATATTAATAATATTTCACGATCTGCCTTTTTCCACTTACACAACATTGCAAGACTTCGCCCTTCACTATCTCAACAAATTACTAAAGTGCTTGTTCATGCTCTGCTTACGTCAAGGATCGACTATTGCAATTCCCTCCTATCAGGTATCCCTCTTAACCAGCTTCACAGATTACAGCTAATCCAGAACTCGGGGTAGTCACCCACTCGCGTGCTTCTGAACACATATCCCCAATTCCCTTTCACTTGCATTGGCTTCCTGTTCTTTACCGTGTACAATATAACATTTTTCTGTTAAGTTACGAAGCTCTTCACAACCTGGCACCCGATTACCTCTCTGATCTTCTTCGCTGATACACTCCTCGGCGCTCACTGAGGTCCTCTGCGGCTGAACTGTTATTAGTTTCAAATTTGATGATGAAATCATTTGGTGGCAGGGCTTTTAGCTGCATAGCACCACAGTTATGGAATTCCCTGCCGTTAGATATTCGTCAGGTGGACTCTATTTCCAATTTTAAAAACTTTTCTGTTCAGGGTTGCTTTTATTGATTTTCTGGTTTAATGTTATGTTTATTATTTCTCTGTCTTGTATTTTATAATGTGCCTGTGACATATTGTAAGGTGTCCTTGAGTGCTTTGAAAGGTGCCTATAAATAAAAGGTATTATTATTAATATTATTATGGTGGCTTGAGAAAGCCACCATTCTGATATTCTACATAAACTTCTTCTTCTTCTTCTTCTTCTTCTTCTTCTTCTTCTTCTTCTTCTTCTTCTTCTTCTTCTTCCGTGACTAATTTAAAGTGTATCTCCTCCTAAACTTTTCAAGCTACATACTTTAAACTTTCGTCAAACTTTCAGACTGGTCTGACTCGGGTTGCTATATCTTTTCTAACTGATCCGACTATCGGTTTTCCGAAAAACTACCCAGAAAATTTCCAAAAGTCCCATTGACTTAACATTGGGTCAAACTTTGTGAGCTCATAACTCTGCATCAGACTGTCCTACAGACTTCTAACTGGCCTCATTCAACTCAGTCTAGCCAGCAGCCAATAACTGATGACTTTTTAACTTACTAGCCACTCCCTAGCAACCACTTACAGCACCCTAGCAACTGTCCCATAGACTTCCATTGTAAAAGACTGTCATTGACTTAACATTGGATGAACATTTGTGAGCTCATAAATCTGCATCAGACTGTCCCACAGACTAATGGCTGAGCTTATTTAACTCAGTCTAGCCAGCAACTGGGAACACCAGCAACATTCAAGAATGCATAACTGTACGTTCACACTGAAAGCAGCGAGTGCGTCAAAGGTTGCTCTTGCCGCCCTGGTGACAGCGCTGTCTGTCTTCAGCTCCGGCGAAGAGAGCGTCAAAATTCGCTACACATTGATCTCGTATTTAAAGGGGCCATTGCAGCATATCAGATCAGTTACATTCCCGCATAAAATATGCTTTCTAGCGTGAAGATGTTGCACACTTATTATCAAATTCATTTACTTACGGAAGATCTAGTTGCATGTGGTGTGGCTTTGCTCCACTTAATTATCCAATGTGTCCATATGCCTGAAATATCCTGAAGCAGCAATACTGTTTTGTATTGTCGCCTGAGATTCCCCGCTTTTTTAAAGAAAAAAAAATATATATATAACATTAAAGCACATGAGTAACTCACCAGTAACTTTTTAATGTATGTTTCTGTAAGAAAAATATTGCAAATAATTGGAAATCCGGCGACCGTAATATTAAAACCCTTGGGAACAACTGTGGTCGGAACCAAAGTTCACAGTGACTGTGTTCTCTGACTCCTCTCAAGCGGTGGACTTCTACATTCTGATTGCTTACCGCCGAACCGCATCGCAGCTCTTTACCATAAAGTTGACTTGATTTAAACTCTCCTCGACGGGCCACACCGGCGAAGACACGCCGCGCTGCTTATCGCCGCCGGCCCCATTGAAAATAGTGGCTTCCGGCTACTTTGACGCTCTCGCTGCTTTCGGTGTGAACGTACGGTAACTATATGCTGTCATGGCTTTCCAATAATAAAAAAAATTTGATTATAATGGAAGTCAATGGACAAAACAGCCCCCAACATAATGAAAGCGGAGAACATGAGTGTATTGAGCTCTTGAAGAATTTTATAGCATTTTCCCAAAATATTATTCCATTTCCTGAAACAGAGAGTGTTGTGGCCAAATTAAGACTTAAAATCCCCCCAGAGTGGATGAAAACATCCCTAACAGCACACAAGGGTTAATATTGTCTTACTAAAAGAGTGGTACCATTTTAAAATTTGCTATTCATTTCAGTTTAGTTTGTTTCATTAATGGTTTTGTTAGCTTTAGTTTAGTTTTTTTATCTCGTGAACACATTTATATTTAGTTTTTATTGATTTTGTTTTAGTTTAGATTAGGGATGCATCGATCCCGATACTTGGATCAGATATCGGTTCGATATCGCATATTTTTGCTGGATCGGGTATCGGGCAGCTGGTACCGATCTTAATCCGATTTTGCTCGTGCGCTATATTCTGTGTAATTTATAACCCAGCAAAAGCCACGAAGGAAGCCTTTTAATAAGGCACTGCAAAGTTGTCACGTAGACCCAGGGCCGGTGCGTCCATAGAGGCGGGCGACATAATAGTGAGGGCGGCAAACGCGCCCCGCCACCCAACCCAACATACTGACTTTCATCTGGAACTTTCATCCGTACTGACTTTCAATCTCCGTAAGATTATTCTTATAATAGGCTAAGTTTATGTTCTTATGTTCCTTCCGCGAATGTTTGTTCCTCCTATTATGGTGGCTTGAGAAAGCCACCATTCTGATATTCTACATAAACTTCTTCTTCTTCTTCTTCTTCTTCTTCTTCTTCTTCTTCCGTGACTAATTTTAAAGTGTATCTCCTCCTAAACTTTTCAAGCTACATACTTTAAACTTTCGTCAAACTTTCAGACTGGTCTGACTCGGGTTGCTATATCTTTTCTAACTGATCCGACTATCGGTTTTCCGAAAAACTACCCAGAAAATTTCCAAAAGTCCCATTGACTTAACATTGGGTCAAACTTTGTGAGCTCATAACTCTGCATCAGACTGTCCTACAGACTTCTAACTGGCCTCATTCAACTCAGTCTAGCCAGCAGCCAATAACTGATGACTTTTTAACTTACTAGCCACTCCCTAGCAACCACTTACAGCACCCTAGCAACTGTCCCATAGACTTCCATTGTAAAAGACTGTCATTGACTTAACATTGGATGAACATTTGTGAGCTCATAAATCTGCATCAGACTGTCCCACAGACTAATGGCTGAGCTTATTTAACTCAGTCTAGCCAGCAGCCAATCACTGATGACCTTTAAACTTACTAGCCACTCCCTAGCAACCACTTACAACACCCTAGCAACTGTCCCATAGACTGTGACTAGCTATTCTAACATATGCTAATAGTTTTAACATCTTACTGACATGCTAATTTTGCTAGAAAGATGCTAGCAACACACTAGTGACATGCTAGTCATGCTAGCACATGCTAATTAATGCTAATTCATGCTAGAAACAAGCTGATTCATGCTAGAATCATGCTAGTAACACACTAAAATCATGCTAGTAACACGCTAGAATCATGCTAGAATCATGCTAGTAACATGCTAATTCATGCTAGAAACATGCTAGTAACATGCTAATTCATGCTAGAAACATGCTAGTAACATGCTAATTCATGCTAGAATCATGCTAGTAACATGCTAATTTATGCTAGAAACATGCTAGTAACATGCTAATTCATGCTAGAAACATGCTAGTAACATGCTAGAATCATGCTAGAATCATGCTAGAATCATGCTATTTCATGCTAGAAACATGCTAGTAACATGCTAATTCATGCTAGAATCATGCTAGTAACATCCTAATTCATGCTAGAAACATGCTAGTAACATGCTAATTCAGGCTAGAAACATGCTAGTAACATGCTAATTCATGCTGGAATCATGCTAGTAACATGCTAATTCATGCTGGAATCATGCTAGTAACATGCTAATTCATGCTAGAAACATGCTAGTAACATGCTAATTCATGCTAGAAACATGCTAGTAACATGCTAATTCATGCTAGAATCATGCTAGTAACATGCTAATTCATGCTAGAAACATGCTAGTAACATGCTAATTCATGCTAGAAACACGCTAGTAACATGCTAATTCATGCTAGAAACATGCCAGTAACATGCTAATTCATGCTAGAAACACGCTAGTAACATGCCAATTCATGATAGAAACACGCTAGTAGCATGCTAATTCATGCTAGAATAATGCTAGTAGCATGCTAATTCATGCTAGAATCATGCTAGTAACATGCTAATTCATGCTAGAAACACGCTAGTAACATGCCAATTCATGCTAGAAACACGCTAGTAGCATGCTAATTCATGCTAGTAGCATGCTAATTCATGCTAGAATCATGCTAGTAACATGTTAATTTATGCTAGAAACACGCTAGTAACATGCTAATTCATGCTAGAAACATGCTAGTAACATGCTAATTCATGCTAGAAACACGCTAGTAGCATGCTAATTCATGCTAGAAACAAGCTAGTAGCTAATTTAGGCTAGAATCATGCTAGTAGCATGCTAATTCATGCTAGAATCATGCTAGTAACATGTTAATTCATGCTAGAAACACGCTAGTAACATGCTAATTCATGCTAGAAACACGCTAGTAACATGCTAATTCATGCTAGAAACAACTACTTCAGTTATTTACACTTTAAAACTACTTCAAACTTTCAGACTCGGCTTTCTCAAGCCACCATAAAGTTTGTCCTCAAACTTTAATATCTAGTTATTATTTAATGAACAAAACACGTGCAGTGTCGACCAGAGCAAAATTTCGTGTTTGCACTGTTTACATGAACTCCTTGTGCAAAACTCCTACAGAGTGAGTGCTTATTAATTCTTAAAACATTTTGCTAATTATTTTATTTCATTACATTTTTAGGTAACTGTTGTTGGTGTAGTTTAATTTCAGTATTTTTTAAAAATTTATTATGAGTTTTTATTTTAGAAAAGGTTTGTTGACTAGTTCTGTGACTGTTCTTCAGGCTAATTTGGCTGGTCCATGGGAACAACCCTCGACTCCTGCATTTGTGCGTACAGCTCTACCATGTCCTCCCTGCTTGGTGCCCATACCAACGTAAGGAACACACACACACACACACACACTCGCACACACATTTTTGGTGGTATTAGAGGACTCTCCATAGGTGTATTTCATGCTGTAAAAATCACTTATTATATGGCCCTACCCCATTCCTCCTCCTAAACTCAACTCTCACAGTAAAACTGTGGCAAACTTTGAATGTGAAAAGTGTCTGGTAGGACAAAGAGTAGCTCCTCCCCTGTTTCAAAATCAGCCAATAGCATTGTGTTTATTTTATGTCCTGCCAGTCATTACTCTTGAGGTATAGCCCATCAGACTCATGACAGCCACAGTCTATAATAGTAGGCAATCCTTGGTTTGAACGCTCTTTGATGTGAAAAAATGACTTACATCTGTATCTATACAGATATCTGCATCTGTAATTATGTCTTGGACCAGAGAGCATTTGATTTGTCAGAAAATTTGATGAACTTAAGAACGAATAATTTGTTGCCCGAAGTCACAAACCTAAAGCTGTGATTGTGTATGTCTTTTAAATGCAAATTATTTTAAGACAAACATACACTCACTGGCCACTTTATTAGGTACACCTTACTAGTACCGGGTTGGACCCCCTTTTGCCTTCAGATCTCCCTTAATCCTTCATGGCATAGATTCAACAAGGTACTGGAAATATTCCTCAGAGATTTTGCTCCATATTGACATGACAGCATCACACAGTTGCTGCAGATTTGTCGGCTTCACATGCATGATGCCAATCTCCCGTTCCACCACATCCCAAAGGTGCTCTATTGGATTGAGTCTGGTGACTGGGGAGGCCATTTGAGTACAGTGAGCTCATTGTCATGTTCAAGAAACCAGTCTGAGATGATTCACGCTTTATGACATGGTGCGTTATCCTGCTGGAAGTAGCCATCAGAAGATGGAGACACTGTGGTCATAAAGGGATGGACAGCAACAATACTCAGGTAGGCTGTGGCATTGACACGATGCTCAATTGGCACTAATGGGCCCAAAGTGTGCCAAGAAAATCTCCCCCACACCATTACACCACCACCAGCAGCCTGAACCGTTCACACAAGGCAGGATGGATCCATGCTTTCATGGTGTTGACACCAAATTCTCACCCGACCATCCGAATGTGGCAGCAGAAATGGAGACCCATCAGACCAGGCAACGTTTCTCCAATCTTCTATTGTCCAGTTTTGGTGAGCCTGTGTGAATTGTAGCCTCAGTTTCCTGTTCTTAGCTGACAGGAGCGGCACCTGGTGTGGTCTTCTGCTGCTGTAGCCCATCCGCCTCAAGGTTGGACGTGTTGTGCGTTCAGAGATGCTCTTCTGCAGACCTCGGTTGTAATGAGTGCTTATTTGAGTTACTGTTGCCTTTATCAGCTGGAACCAGTCTGGCCATTCTCCTCTGACCTCTGGCATCAACAAGGCATTTGCGCCCACAGAACTGCCGCTCACTGGATATTTCCTCTTTTTCAGACCATTCTCTGTAAACCCTAGAGATGGTTGTGCGTGAAAATCCCAGTAGATCAGCAGTTTCTGAAATACTCAGAGCAGCCCGTCTGGCACCAACAACCATGCCACGTTCAAAGTGACTTAAATCCCCTTTCTTCTCCATTCTGATGCTCGCTTTGAACTGCAGCAGATCGTCTTGACCATGTCTACATGCCTAAATGCATTGAGTTGCTGCCATGTGATTGGCTAATTAGAAATTTGCTTTAACGAGGAGAGGTGTACCTAATAAAATGTCCGGTGAGTGTATAAATGCTAACATCCAAAAATCCTTATTTGATTTTTAAAGGGAGTTGTAGTAGGGGTTTTAAATACTTTGAATTACAAGTCCTCTTAAACCACCTTAAAGGGATAGTTCACCCAAAAATGACTCACATTTTACTCTCCCTCAAGTGGTTCCAAACATTTATGAGTTTCTTTCTTCTGTTGAAAGAAGATATTTTGAAGAATGCTGAAAAACTCTAACCATTGACTTCCATAGTAGGAAAAACAAATACTATGGAAGTTAATGGTTACAGATTTTTAAACATTCTTCAGAGTATCTTCTTTTGTGTTTAACAGGAGAACGAAGCGCAAAAAGGTTTGAAAGGGTGAGTAAATGTCAAAATTGACATTTTTGAGTGAACTGACCCTTTAACACTGTAAAAAGCTTAGGTACCCATGTCATTGTACACATTTTTTGTTTCCTTGTAAACTACATAAACCAGTACACACACACACACACACACACACACACACACACACACACACACACACACACACACACACACACACACACACACACAGACACACAGACACGTGTAGACCTTCCATAGGCCTAATGTATTTTATACAGAAGAAAATTCTTATTATATGGCCTTACCCCACCCCTACCACAAAACCCAACCCTCACAGGAAACCTGTGGCACATTTTATATGTAAAATACCCTGTTAAGTATGATGTTTGAATTACAGGGAGTGCAGAATTATTAGGCAAATGATTATTTTGAGCACATCCTCCTCTTTATGCATGTTGTCTTACTCCAAGCTGTATAGGCTCCAAAGCCTACTACCAATTAAGCATATTAGGTGATGTGCATCTCTGTAATGAGAAGGGGTGTGGTCTAATGACATCACCCTATATCAGGTGTGCATAATTATTAGGCAACTTCCTTTCCTTTGGCAAAATGGGTCAAAAGAAGGACTTGACAGGCTCCGAAAAGTCAAAAATAGTGAGATATCTTGCAGAGGGATGCAGCACTCTTAAAATTGCCAAGCTTCTGAAGCGTGATCATCCAACAATCAAGCGTTTTATTCAAAATAGTCAACAGGGTCGCAAGAAGCGTCTGGAAAAACCAAGGCGCAAAATAAACTGCCCATGAACTGAGAAAAGTCAAGCGTGCAGCTGCCAAGATGCCACTTGCCACCAGTTTTGCCATATTTCAGAGCTGCAACATCACTGGAGTGCCCAAAAGCACAAGGTGTGCAATACTCAGAGACATGGCCAAGGTAAGAAAGGCTGAAAAACCACCACCACTGAACAAGACACACAAGCTGAAACGTCAAGACTGGGCCAAGAAATATCTCAAGACTGATTTTTCTAAGGTTTTATGGACTGATGAAATGAGAGTGAGTCTTGATGGGCCCGTGGCTGGATCGGTAAAGGGCAGAGAGCTCCAGTCCGACTCAGACGCCAGCAAGGTGGAGGTGGAGTACTGGTTTGGGCTGGTATCATCAAAGATGAGCTTGTGGGGCCTTTTCGGGTTGAGGATGGAGTCAAGCTCAACTCCCAGTCCTACTGCCAGTTTCTGGAAGACACCTTCTTCAAGCAGTGGTACAGGAAGAAGTCTGCATCCTTCAAGAAAAACATGATTTTCATGCAGGACAATGCTCCATCACACGCGTCCAAGTACTCCACAGCGTGGCTGGCAAGAAAGGGTCTAACGAAGAAAAACTAATCACATGGCCTCCTTGTTCACCTAATCTGAACCCCATAGAGAACCTGTGGTCCATCATCAAATGTGAGATTTACAAGGAGGGAAAACAGTACACCTCTCTGAACAGTGTCTGGGAGGCTGTGGTTGCTGCTGCACGCAATGTTGATGGTAAACAGATCAAAACACTGACAGAACACATGGATGGCAGGCTTTTGAGTGTCCTTGCAAAGAAAGGTGGCCATATTGGTCACTGATTTGTTTTTGTTTTGTTTTTGAATGTCAGAAATGTATATTTGTGAATGTTGAGATGTTATATTGGTTTCACTGGTGAAAATAAATCATTGAAATGGGTATATATTGGTTTTTGGTTAAGTTGCCTAATATTTCTGCACAGTAATAGTCACCTGCACACACAGATATCCTCCTAAAATAGCTCAAACTAAAAACAAACTAAAAACTACTTCCAAAAATATTCAGCTTTGATATTAATGAGTTTTTTGGGTTCATTGAGAACATGGTTGTTGTTCAATAATAAAATTAATCCTCAAAAATACAACTTGCCTAATAATTCTGCACTCCCTGTATAATAGCTATAATAAGGCTATAATAATAAAGGCTAAAATAATGACATAAACCATCTCAATGTTAAAATACCTAGCTCATACCCATTATATAAACATTAATTATAGAAATTTCTGTACTTGTAAACCATCAAAACCAGTCCCCACACACACACTCGCTGCAGGCGCCACCACTGTGTGTTAGTAGGAGCGGTGGGGAAGCATGTTTTTGGCACTGTGTGTTGTAGGGATTTACGCACATATGGCTAACACACTCTAGCCCATCGTAGCCAAAAAGTTAAATGGGGGTTAAAGTCTGTCCGGCTCTTTAAAGTGAGTCCAAACGCAACAGATGATGTCATTGTGTGTCCTGCGGCTGTAAAAGACAACATCTTCTGTATTGTTTTTCCTCCACAGAGCCTGTCTGGGAGAACATGAGGTAAACACACACACAGCAGAATCTCTGGTTCATTTCATACAGCAGCTGATAAGCTTGAGTTCCTGGATCTCTTATTTTATAGATAAATCTGAAGGTCAAATGATTCCAGTACTGAAAGACTGGAGGCTTGAACTCACACACACGCACGCACGCACGCACACACACGCACACGTTGATATAGGTGTTTTATGAGTACTTTCAGTCGCCTTAATATATTTTATACAGTAAAAAATGCTTATTATATGACCTTACCCCACTCCTACCCCTAAACCCAACCCTCACAGGCAACCTGTGGCACATTTTCAATTAGAAAAGACCCCTTTAAGTGTAATGTTTGAATTACAATGGCTATAATCATAATAAAGGCTATAATAATGACATAAACCACCTCAGTGTTGTAATAGCTAGCTCATACCCATTATACAAATATTCATTATACAGATTTCTGTACTTGTAAACCACTTAAACCAGTACACGCACACACACACGCTTGCAAATGTAAACATATAAATGTAGCTGGCACCAGACTGAATATGAGCCTCAATTATGACTCCATAAAGTTTGTGTCTGTGCATGCATGTGTGTGTGTGTTGGCATATGTGTGTGTAATCGCACGCATGTTTATGTGTGTTTGTGTTTTTCTGTGTGCGTTTGGGTCCGTGTGGGTCTTTGTCTTTGCATGTGTGTGGATGGTTGCATATGTGTGTTTGCTTCTGTGTGTGCTTGGGCGCATGCATGTGTATGTGCATGCGTGTGTTTCTGTTTCTGTATGGGTTTGTCTATGCGCACGTGTTTATGCAAGTGTTTGTTTGTGTATATGTGTGTGTGTTTGGGTTTGTGTGCATGTGTGTGTTTGTGCATGTCTGTATGCATGTTTTATGTGTGTTTGCTTCTGTGTGTGTTTTTTCCCGTGTGTGTTTATATGTGTTTATGTGTGTGTTAAAGGTAAGTCCGGTACCATGTCACGCTCGCGGGCCGTTCTCCTGCGGCCGGTTATGTGGACGAACTTTATCTTGTGGTAACCACACTTGCAGTCTGGAGTGCCATCATGTGACCCCTGCACCTAACAGCGATAAGGCTACGGTAGGTCACATGACCCTGTGAGTGCGTATTCATTATTGCTAGAAGAGATACAGCTGAAGCCAGAAGTTAACGAGTATTATTTAAATTATTTTCATAAATTACCCACAGTAATTATAATGAGATTTATTTATGCAATTACTTATTAATTGTATTGTATTAGTGTCTTCCCCTAACTCTAAACCTGCCCCTCACAGTAATGTAAAAAATAGTAATTATTGCTGTACAGTAATTGTATTGTTGTAATACTATACATAATTCTCCTTAACTTTCGTCTGCAGCTGTATCCCTTCTAGACTTCATAATGTGTATTCTTGGCTCTGTTCTGACCGTGACCGTCTCCTTGTGTGTGTATAAACATTCACCGGCCACTTACTAGTACCGGGTTGGACCCACTTTGCCTTCTTAACTGCCTTAATCCTTCGTGGGATAGATTCAACAAGGTACTGGACATATTCCTCAGAGATTTTGCTCCATATTGACATGATAGCATCACACAGTTGCTGCAGATTTGTCGGCTGCACATCCATGATGCCAATCTCCCGTTCCTCCACATCCCAAAAGTGCTCTATTGGATTGAGCTCTGGTGACTGTGGAGGCCGTTTGAGTACAGTGAACTCATTGTCATGTTCAAGAAACCAGTCTGAGATGATTCACGCTTTATGACATGGTGCGTTATCCTGCTAGAAGTAGCCATCAGAAGATGGAGACACTGTGGTCATAAAGGGATGGACATGGTCAGCAACAATACTCAGGTAGGCTGTGGCGTTGACACAATGCTCAATTGGTACTAATGAGCCCAAAGTGTGAAGAAAATATCCCCCACACCATTACACCACCACCACCAGCCTGAACCACTGAAATAAGGCAGGATGGATCCATGCTTTCATGTTGTTGACGGCAAATTCTGAGCCGACCATCCGAATGTGGCAGCAGAAATGGAGACTCATCAGACCAGGCAACGTTTCTCCAATCTTCTATTGTCCAGTTTTGGTGAGCCTGTGTGAATTGTAGCCTCAGTTACCTGTTCTTAGCTGACAGGAGCGGCACCCGGTGTGGTCTTCTGCTGCTGTAGCCCATCCGCCTCAAGGTTGGACGTGTTGTGTGTTCAGAGATGCTCTTCTGCAGACCTCGGTTGTAACGAGTGCTTATTTGAGTTACTGTTGCCTTTCTATCAGCTGGAACCAGTCTGGCCATTCTCCTCTGACCTCTGGCATCAACAAGGCATTTGCTCCCACAGAACTGCCGCTCACTGGATATTTCCTATTTTTCAGACCATTCTCTGTAAACCCTAGAGATGGTTGTGCGTGAAAATCCCAGTAGATCAGCAGTTTCTGAAATACTCAGAGCAGCCCATCTGGCACCGACAACCATGCCACGTTCAAAGTGACTTAAATCCCCTTTCTTCCCCATTCTGATGCTCGCTTTGAACTGCAGCAGATCGTCTTGACCGAGGCTGCGTCTGAAACCGCATACTTCCATACTATACAGTACGCTAAAATCAGTATGCAAGCCGAGTAGTATGTCCGAATTCATAGAATTCAAAAATCAGTATGCGAAAAGTACCTGGATGACTTACTACTTCCGGAGTGTGCATCCCATGCACGCTGCGCAATCCCATGATGCCCCACGAGAGAATGTATGAATGGGAGTGAAGCGACGCAACTGGCGCAGGTAGGTCACGTGACCATGACAAAATGGTGGATGTAGTACATCCGAATTCCATTCATACTTTATAGAACGTACTTTTCTAAAGGCCGAGTAGTACGTTTAAACTCAAATGCAGTACCTACTGAGTAGTAAGCGGTTTTGGACGCAGCCCATGTCTACATGCCTAAATGCAATTTGCGTTAATGAGCAGTTGGACAGGCATACCTAATAAAGCGGCCAGTGAGTGTATATCACAAATAGCCAAATACTTCTCTGTGTCTGCAATAATAGGCAGTCTGCATGCTTGGAAAAGACGATGTCATCTTTATTCTTAATCTGCAAATATTTCTTAATGTATTTATTTATTTACTTCTTTGTGCAGAGGTCATTTCAATCTATTAATA
This sequence comes from Danio kyathit, assembly GCA_903798195.1. Classification (NCBI taxonomy): domain Eukaryota; kingdom Metazoa; phylum Chordata; class Actinopteri; order Cypriniformes; family Danionidae; genus Danio; species Danio kyathit. The sequence goes on from LR812541.1 coordinate 52,834,461, forward strand.
TTGTCATGTATAGCAGGGGTTCTCAAACTTTTCAGCCCACGACCCCCAAAATAACAATGCCAGTGACTCGCGACCCCCAATATCCTCTAAGGTGGTTATAAATACAGAAACCTTGCATGCAATGGCGCACACACACCAATAGACCCAAGTCTATTCTTCGTTTATTTTTTTTAATGTATGTCAGTGCTGTAAATGTGCCAGAAAGTTTAACCTGGTGTTATAAAATCTGCTGCATCTGACGCTATTGCTGTGTCTTTAATATAATGTAATTCCCCCAGGGGTCGCAATCCAATAGAACAAGTAACTATATAGTATAAAGTAACTATAAACGACTATTTTTTTTTCTGTAGGTTATGGATAAAATATAGTAATTCTTATGGTTTTATAAAAATAAATAGATTTTTCGAAATGACCAGGCGACCCCCCCCCCCCCCCCCCTTCATTGTCCCGCGACCCCTCGGGGGGGTCCCGACCCCCACTTTGAGAACCACTGATGTATAGGATACTCAGTAACTGTATTTATTTGCACATTGCTTGTACAGTGAAACATAATGGGCTCTTTGTGATTATTTGGATGCTGTGTTGCTTTAATTAGTGTGTGTGTGTGTGTGTGTGTGTGTGTGTGTGTGTGTGTGTGTGTGTGTGTGTGTGTAGGCTGGTCAGGAGTGTGCGCGCTGTGAGGAGGGCTGTGTGAAGCCCCGTCCTGCAGGCTGTGCGCACCTGTGTGTCCTGCCCTGCCATCGCTCCACCTGTCCTCCCTGTCGGCTGATGCTTCGCCAGCGCTGCCACTGCAAGATCTCCAGCCTCTACATCGAGTGTCTGTGAGTCACCGATGGCCCTTATGAAAAAAAAAAATCCCCCCTTTTTTCCCCCCACAAAAAACATTTTCCAATTTACAGTGCTTCCGGAAAGTATTGATAGCGCTTCACTTTTTCCACATGTTTTTATGTTACAGCCTTATTTTAAAATGGCTTCAATTCATTAATTTCCTCAACATTCTCCACACAATCCCCCATAATGACAATGTGGATGAAGAGTTTTTGAAATTGTTGCAAATTTATTCAAAATAAAAAGCTGTAAAATCACATGTACATCAGTATTCACAGTCTTTGGCGTGAAGCTCTAAATTGAGCTCAGCTACATTCTGTTTCCACTGATCATTCTTGAGATGTTTCAGCAGCTTCATTGGAGTTCAGCTGTGGTCAATTCAGTTGATTGGACATGATTTGTAAAGGCAAACACCTGTCTATATAAGGGCCCAGGGTTGACGGGACATGTCAAAGCACAAACCAAGCATGAAGACAAAGGAATTGTCGGTAGACCTCCGAGACAGGATTGTCTCGAGGCACAAGGCTGGGGAAGGTTACAGAAACATTTCTGCTGCTCTGAAAGTTCCAATGAGCACAGCGGCCTCCATCATCCGTAAGTGGAAGATGTTTGGAACCACCAGGACTCTTCCTAGAGCTGGTCGGCCATCTAAGCTGAGTGATCGGGGGAGAAGTGCCTTAGTCAGGGAGGTGATCAATAACCCGATGGTCACTCTGTCTGAGCTCCAGCTTTCTTCTGTGGAGAGAGGAGAACCTTACAGAAGGACAACCATCTGTGCAGCAATCCACCAATCAGGCCTGCATGGTAGAGTGGCCAGACGGAAGCCACTCCCCGCCTGGAATTTGCCAAAAGGCGTCTGAAGGACTCTCAGACCATAAGAAACTGAATTCTCTGGTCTGATGAGACTAAAATTGAACTCTTTGGAGTGAATGCCAGGCGTTACATTTGGAGAAAACCAGGCAGCGCTCATCACCAGGCTAACAGCATCCAGCAGCAGGAACTGGAAGACTAGTCAGGATAGAGGGAAAGATGAATGCAGCAATGTACAGAGACATCCTGAATGAAAACCTGCTTCAGAGTGCTCTTGACCTCAGACTGGGGCGACGCTTCATCTTCCAGCAGGACAGTGACCCAAATCACACCGCCAAAATATCAATGGAGCGGCTTCACAACAACTCTGTGAATGTCCTTGAGTGGCCCAGCCAGAGCCCAGACCTAAATTCTATTGAACATCTCTGGAGAGATCTGAAATTGGCTATACGCCGTCGCTTCCCATCCAACCTGATAGAGCTTGAGAGGTACTGCAAAGAGGAATGGGCAAAAATTCCCAAAGACAGGAGTGCCAAGCTTGTGGCATCATATTCAAGAAGACTTGAGGCTGTAATTGCAGCCAAAGGTGCATCAACAGAGTATTGAGCAAAGGCTCCTGAACACTGATGTACATCTGATTTTACAGCTTTTTTATTTTTAATAAACTTGCAACTTTGTTCACATTGTCATTATGGGGGATTGTGTGTAGAATGTTGAGGAAATAAATTTTAATCCATTTTGGAATAAGGCTGTAACAAACAAATGTGGAAAAAGTAAAGCGCTATCAATACTTTCCGGAAGCACTGTAAATAGATTTTCTCCCCTACTTAAAAAAAAAATATGCAGTTGAAGGTTATTAACTCATATAATCAGCTCAAGCACATCATATATAGGATATAAAAATGCTAAAGAAAAAACTTTCCCTCAAGAACCTTGCTGTCATTTAAAGATTAAAGCTCAGTGTTCTTCATCTGCGCTGCACGTCTCTTCATCCGCCAGTCGTCCACACACAAGCAAATTTAAAAAGCGTAATATATGGTAATATTTCTTGTTAAGAACACTGATGTGTGTGTGTGTGTGTGTGTGCGTTTTGCAGGAAGTTTACATCTGCTGATGAACAGGGAAAACAGCTGCTGATGTCCTGCCAGAATCAGTGTCCAAAACAGGTGCTCAATTATATATGTGTCTGTTTATGTTTGTGCATGTGTCTGTTTGTGTGTTAAGCCACCTTTCCACTACACATGACAAACGAGCAGCGTGGAGTTCCGATTGTCTCTGTATACGGAAAATTTGGATCCGATTTGAGCTGCGGATCCTTTCAAATATTTGAACTCCTGCAATTAGGCCGTATGCGACCGGCTGACCGGATGTGATGTATTCCAGTGCTGTCCAAGCAGGTCTGCGAGATGAGAAATAGTAGTTTTTTTCATTATTTTTTGAATCAGAATAAAGTCTATATTAAAAAAAAAACAAACATTTCCATTCATAAATGAGTAATAAAAATATTATGTGTTTTTATGTTGTCTCCACATTCCCTCCAAAAGTTTTATTTTAGCGATCTTTGAGTTTCTAATATTCATTCATTGAGTTTCTAGTATACATTCATGGTAAATGCACGGAAAATAAAGCCTCTTGCTTTAAAACTCCCATATTTCGAACACCGCGAGAATCACCTTCTCTCCCATGGTGCACGACAAAGCTGAAAATTCAGTGTGACGGCCACAAGGGGGCATATTCCGACAGTCGTGTCCAAATGTCATGTGCAGCTGAAAGGTGGCTTTAGGCCCAGTTCTACCCCTTAAGCCTGGTTTATACTTCTGCGTCAAGTGATCGCCGTAACCCACGGCGCAAGCCCCGCGCGTAGCCGTGCATTTATACTTCTGCGCGCTGTTTCTGTTTCTCTGCAATACACTTCCGAAACGCTAGCTGGCAGTAGGTGTTTGTTCCTCTGTGTCGAGTTTCTTCGCTGGTTTTTTTGTTTTTCTGAACACTTCCTTAATGTACAAGTGGCCCAAACTCGCTCATTTTGAGGCGGGAACCGTCGGACGTGGAACAACTTTAATCATGAGGTAAACACAAAACAACAGTCTCCATCCGGAGCTCCTTCACGGGACTCCACACTTGTAAACACTCGCTGCATCGGGCGCGCGGCTCTCACCTTCGCCCACACTCGTCAGCGCTACCAAGCCAACAAATCACAGAGCTTGCGCTATGCGTACGCGTTACATTTTTTGAGAGGTGCACGTCAACGACGCCGATTCCCACGGCGAGGGGCTATGCGTCCACGCGTAGGCTGCGTCGTAGCATACGCGTGCGCTTGACGCAGAAGTATAAATCGGCCTTTAGCCCTTCCCCTTACCCCTACCCCTAGTTTTGCGCATTCACGTGAAGGGGTAGGAGTGTCCCAATTCTCTTTAGCTTGAAGGCGTAGGGCTAAGGGGAAGAGCTAGATAGCTTTCGAAAGAGATATTTTTCAGGACCACACTCGAAACCAAGTGGTAAGAAAATTTCCCAGAATACTAGTGATGTGCAATACCACTGGTTTCCTATTCGATCCGAAATCAAGTAAAATGAAGGCAAGTATCGGCGATACCGATACTTTGCCCAAAAAGTACTGTTTGGCAAATTAAAGTAACAAGTAGTGTACTTAAAAGTAGTGTCACTTCATACTGAATGCGAGACATATTACAGGTTATTCTTGTTTATTGATGAAGAATTATTATACAAAACAAAGAGCCAACTTACATATTTATTGTCACAAAAAGCCAAGCCCCCCCAAATACAGCCACATCACCACATTTTCTCCCTCTGTACCTGGATAGTGCTTGCCTGCTGCACCTGGCGTCTCACTATAGTTGTTAGACGTGATATTTAATTAATTTTGTCTCTATCTAACGACTCTTCGGTCTTCTGAATCTATCAGGTAACGTGTCACAGCATCAGTACACTGCTTCATTCTATTGCCTTTCACACTTGTACTTAGTAATTTAAGTGAAAACCTCAGATACTGTTGGTTGGTTCCTGTTGGTTGTGCACCTTTTTATTAACCAAGTTTGTGGACGCCGTTATAAGGACACAGATCACTCCGCCTATTCATGCCAGAATCCTACGGAAAAAGGGATTGGCAGGTCATAATTTGTGTGCAACTTACCTTTATTTATTTATAATTTGGTTATGAGTAGGGCCAGACGGAATCTGCGGACATTTTTTGCTATTTCTGCGGAGAAATTTGGTAAAAATCTACGGATTTCTACGGAATTATTTTGGGAGTCTCATAACTAATACCTTAATATGTGAAATATGTGTAATTTAAAAACTGAATAAATTCAGATTTACACACATTTACTCAAGTAAATAAACAGAATTAACGATGGGCTAAAAATCTGCGGAATTCTGCGGAAAATCTGCGGAATTCTGCGCGCGCAGATTCCGTGTGGGCCTAGTTATGAGTAAAACAAAGACCATGCGAGTCAGGTGATGAAATGGTAGGCTTCAAATAATTAATACATTATGAATTAGTTCATTATTCATGAATAATTAATTCACCACTGCCTATGATGCCATCGTCCATCGCGATGTTTCACATTAGTCATCGTACGATGCCAAATTGGTCGACATCGCTCACCCTAAGGTGTACGACAGAAAGTTTCAGTCGACGTCATTCTCGCTCAAGGAAATGTCGAAGTAAAGCTGTACGGGTCGTTCACATATCATATGAGAAGCACTTCTCACAAAACAGATGCTTTACACATATAAATACTGTATAAATTAGGGGTGTCAGAATTAAACGTTTCTTCGGTGCACCGCGATGCAGACGAGGACAATTCGGTATCGGTTCAGTAATAGATCATAACTGGTTATTATGTACTGACGTCATTTATCTCATATGCGCTATGTCGCGGTAGAATACTATAATAGGTAGGCGAGAGCGAGTGATTAAAACGCAGACACTCTGCACAGTTCACTGCGTTTGTGCTTGCTTTTACTCCTACGAAGAAAAGGAAAGTAAACTCCATTTCTCTCTCACACACACACTGTGGCCCCTTTGACCTGCTGGTGTGACGTTTCCTCTCCTCTCGGCTGTTGAGTGAGCGGGTTTCCTCCTCCGCGTCTATCATTGATCAGCTGATTGTCGCGTCCAGCGCAGAGCCAATCGCAGCACTTTCTGTTGAGCGTGTGACCAATCATAGGCGTTTAACAACTCGCTCTACAACTCTCAAAAAGCAAGCAGGATAATATTTACGTCTGCTTATTTGCTTTAAATGCTCATGTTGTTCTGTGCATGTTCTTGAGATTTGTTTGATGCAGAGTGTTTACTTTGAGCAGGTAAAATTAAAGGTACAGTTCAAATACCTGACTGCTTGTATTAAAGGACAAAATTGTATTACAAATACATATAAAATGTATTTTAAAATGATACATTTTAATACAAGAATTATTGTGCTGTGAAGTAAAATATAAAAGCGTATATGGAAAGCATCGTCAATGCACTGTGATGCACCGAGATATCGAATTGAACTGAATCGATGGCATTATAATCATAACCGAACCGTGAGACCAGTGTAGGTTCACACCTCTAGTATAAATGTTCATTACTAACCTTTCTATGAACATGATTTGATTATAACTGCAGATCAATGATAATGCGAAATAGCCTACTGTAACGTCTGCAGTTATATAAAATAAATAAATTAAACTTATATGAACACATACAGACCCTTACAGTCTCCGATATGTTACCACTTACAGAAAAAGTACACACAGCTTACATCAAGTCCTTATTTGGGTTCAAAAACGACACATAACATAAAGCCCACAATCGGTGCAAACCTCTCATCTGCATCTTTAATCCTCTCCAGCACATATAGCCTCTGTTAGAGAGTAATTCCGTCATTTCCAGTTCATAATAGTCCAAAAGGTGATGATAATAGCGAAACATGGCAGCTTGTTCATCTTTTAGGTTGCTGAAAGAATCATTTGCTCCTTAGTTTTTTTTTTCCGCTTCACTCTGGCGTTTGTCCGTTTCTGAAAGGATCGGATAATAATAATAATAATAATAACCTTTATTTAACCAGGTAAGTCAATTGAGAACCAGTTCTCATTTACAATGACGACCTGGCCAAGAGGCAACATAAAAAAAAGCAGTTACAGTATAAAGCAGCAAGGACACAATACAATAACAATTTCACAAAGTGCAGATAATAACATATAAAACCAACGAAAAACTAAAAACAAGCACAGTGATCTTGTACTATTGACTGGATTGCACTTTTAAAAGATGATAGTGGAATGAAAGTACTGAGCTTTAAGGTCTGCTGCAGATGATTCCAAGCGTCAGCAGCAGAAAACTGAAAAGAGTAGCGACCAAATGAAGTACGAACTTTGGGTATGCAATGGTTAATAAAACTACTAGAGCGCAGATTGCGACGCGATTCCTGAATGTTAAGAAGTGACTGTAAATATAGTGGAGTTTTTCCAATAAGAGTTTTATAAATGAACAGAAACCAATGAATTTGTCGACGTGATTGAAGAGAAGGCCAATTTAGTAAAGAATACAGTTGACAGTGATGAGTATTAAATGGTGCACCAGTAACAAAACGAATTGCTGCATGATAAATAACATCCAGTTTGTGAAGGAGAGTTTTTGAAGCTGATCTGTAAATTAAATCCCCATAATCCAGAATTGGTAATACTGTTAATTTGACCAAATGCTGCTTTGAAGAGTGCGTAAAGGAAGATTTGTTTCTGTAAAGAAAACCAATCCGGGCTTTAACCTTTTTGAGCAGTTCATTTATGTGAGTTTCAAACGTCAGTTTCCCATCTAACCAGATACCAAGATATTTGTAGCAGTCAACATAATCAATCTCAGTACCGTCCAATGAGGAAATTTTAGGAGGAAACTCTACATGTGATAAATTTCTATTAAAAACCACGCATTTTGTTTTATTAGTATTTAAAACTAAATGAAGATTGGTAAAAGCATGTTGGATGCTTAAAAAACTGGCTTGCAGTGAAGTAAGTGCTGTAGTCAAAGAGGAACTAGCTGTATAAATGATGGTATCATCAGCGTATAGATGAATATAAGAATCACCTGCAGCAGAAGCAATATCATTAACATAAATGTTAAAAAGTGTAGATGTCAGAAGCACTTCAATAATCACGCACACGTTATTATCATCAGCTCAAGAAGTTTGTTATTTTAAATATAGATGCGATCATGAGCACAAGCGAGAAAGCGAAACCACTCGCGCTTTAGACGGCCTTCCTAAACACTACAGGGCAGATTCTGCTATTCTTATTGGCTTCGTGGCTGTTCATCAATAAAAATTGTGGCTGTTCGACGACGATAAGGTTTGTTTGAGCTCGGGTCGACCATGGCTTTTTATTATATGTATATATTATTACGGTGTAATGTCTCGGCTGTGTATTTTAAACATGGCGGTTTCTTTGTTTTCATTCTGGCTTGTTGCACGAGTGACGTTTCTCTGTAAACCAATAGCGTACAGCTGCGCATCTAGCTCTGCCTTTTGGCACCCTTTTGTTTGTGCTAGTTACCCTTTGCAAAGGGTACTCAAAAAGTGGTACGGTACAGTTCGCTTTTATGGCTTGTTTCCACTGACTGGTGCGGTATGGTACGGGTCACCTTTATCAGGCTTGCGTTTCCACTGCTAAAAGGGTACCAAAGGTACTCTTTTGGTGGGCGTGGTGTACGACAAAAAGTTGCAGTCGACGTCATTTTTGCTTGAGAAAATGTCTACAGTAAAGCTGTACGGGTCACTCATATCATATGAGAAGCACTTCTCACAAAACAGATGCTTTACACACATAAATACTGTATAAATGTTTATTACTACCTTTTCTATGAACATGAGTTGATTATAACTGCAGATCAATGACAGTGCGAAATAGCCTACTGTAACGTCTGCAGTTATATAAAATAAATAAATAAATGAACATATATGAACACATACAGACCCTTACAGTCTCCGATATGTTACCACTTACAGAAAAACTACACACAGCAGACATTTAGTCCTTATTTAGGTTCAAAACAACAGGAAATAGAGCCCACAGTCAGCAAACCTCTCATGATTAAATGTGTCTGTAATCTTCAGCAGCACGTGTAGCCTCTTGTTAGAGAATAATTCCGTCATTCTGAGTTCATAATAGTCCAAAAGCTGATGATAATAGTTAAACATGGCAGTTTGTTCACGTTTGCTGAAAAAATAATGAGCTCCTTTTTTTCCGGCTTCTCCTTTTGTTTTTTCGTGCGTCGCTCTCGCGTTTGTCAGTTTCTGACAGGATCAGGTTTCAAAAGCACGTCAATAATCAAGCGCACGTTATTATCATCAGCTCAAGAAGTTTGTTATTTCAAATATAGACACGCGGCGAGCACAAGCAAGAAAGCGAAACCGCTCGCGCTTCAGACTTGCTCGTAAAAAACTACGGGGCACAGGGTCAAATCTGCTCTTCTTTTTGGCTTTGTGGCTGTTCATCAAGATGACGACAAGGTTCGTTGGAGCCCAGATCAAACAGGGCTCGTTATTATATGTTATTATATGTATATATAGTCTTTCGGCTGTGTATGAAAACATGGCGGCTCCTTTGTTTTCATTCTGGCTTGTTGCGTGAGCTCGTGACGTATCTTTGTAAACCAATAGCGCTCAGCTGCGCGTCTAGCTCCGCCTTTTGCTACCCTTTCTCATGTTTGGTACCCTTTCGAAAGGGTGCTGAAAAAGGGGTACGGCACGGTTCGGTTCGGTACGCCTTTTGACAGTGGAAACGGCCATAAAAGCGTACCGAACCGAACCACTCAGTGGAAACAGGCCATAAAATATTAAAGTGATTTAAAATTATTTAAATAAAGTGTTGATTAGAGGAACGTGACCTGACCTTTTTTATTTTCTCCCATTTTTATCCATGTTAATTTGTGTGTGTGTGTGTGTGTGTGTAGCTGCTGTGTGGCCATCGCTGTAAGCTTCTGTGTCACGCCGGCGATTGCGACCAGAACTGCGGTCAGAAAGTGAAGATCAGGTGTCCCTGCAAGAGGATCAAAAAGGTAAAAAAACACACAGGACATCACATGACACTGTCCATCACACACTCAAACACTGGGATGCTTTTTCCCATTTACACCAAGTATTAAAGTCTACATGAACCAGAAGCTGCAACCGTTTTCTTTTGTCATATTGTGACGCAGCTCCTAGAGAAACGGAATATTAAATGAGAAAACAGTGGGCGTGGTTTGTTTTTATCTACTGCGAGCTGATTGGCTGTAGTAAAGTAGGCGTTTCATTCAGAAAGATGGGGAAAAGGGTTTGGGGAGAGTTATTACAACCTAACAGACTCCTCCTGCTCACTATTACTGTTTGTTGTCAAGACCAACAGCTGGAGGGGCGTGGTTAAGTGTTAACCACGGCCAATATCACACACACACACATACACTCACCTAAAAACACAAGCGCATAAGCAGACACAAAAAAATAAACGCATACACACACACACACACACACACACACACACACACACACACACGCACGCACTCTTCACGGCCATTGTATGATTCAAAACTTTTATTTCAGTCTTTACCTCATAATATATCATTGAGAACTGTGTTTGTGTGTGTCCAGGATTTCCCCTGCTCTCGTGTGCAGTCACAGGACGGTTTGCTGGTGTGTGATGAGACGTGTCGAGCGCAGCAGAAGAAACATGCTGAGGTAAAACGCACACACATACAGACACACACATACACACACACACACACACACATTCTGTTGTTTTATGACTACAGATGAACACAAACTCCCAATAAATGTTTGTTTTCATTTAAAGAGGCTTTTTCAGGTTGAGTTGACAGATTTGTCTCTGAAATAACACACACACACCAAGTCTGCGAAAAGGAGAAAACCCCCCAAAATGTCAGTATTGCAACAGAAACCAAAGCGTTAAACATATACTTGTGGAATGGCCTGTTTTTAATGTTATCAAACAGGAGTTTTTATCAGGAACATAGGCAGTTTGCATGTTCTCCCCGTGTTGGCGTGGGTTTCCTCCGGGTGCTCCGGTTTCCCCCACAGTCCAAACACATGCGCTATAGGGGAATTGATGAACTAAATTGGCCGTAGTGTATGAGTGTTTGCGTGTATGGGTGTTTCCCAGTACTGGGTTGCGGCTGGAAGGGCAACTGCTCTATTAAAAATAAAGTGCAACTTCTTTAATATGCATGATAAAGCTTCGAAGACTTTATCTGTTACAGTGTTCAGAGAGACGTTGTGTTGCCAACTGTAATTAAAACAAGTAGAAGAATTGTTCGGAGACATGGGTCGTCAGTAGCTTTGTTTCCATCCAAACTTTATGCGCAAAACTGGAATATTGCATAAAAGACGTGCGAATAAAGCAGCGTTTTCATCCAGTGATTCAAAGCGAACTAAATTGTCACTTCCTGATTATCTGGCGCCGAATATCAACTGTAAAAACGAAATTTCTGCGATAAGAGAAGCTGCGTGAATCTTTTCTTCATTTAATAAAGGTCTTGCACCTTAGAAGACAATCCTGACAAGCAGTGAATGCACGGTGGCGTTCGAAGGTGTGAGACGTGGAGCACAGGCTCTCTTGATTCTGGAGGTCATTAATAATTTAATAATACTAATACTGAAACGGTTAAGGCATTTTAGAATGAGCAAAACATGTCAGATGTTTCACGGTGTGCTCAGCCTGCTGGTTTGTCCATTCACACACATTTTCAGCATCACATGATCTCGTATAACAAAACCACATGACCTTTTTTAATGCGCACACTGGACTTTGTTCTGTAAAAATGTTTCCATCGTAGTTTATGCGCATCTTTTCTTATCGAATAAAAAGTTTATCCTACTCCATTATGCGCATATATTTTTATAAGCATTTTCAAAATTTATGCGCATCTTGCCGTTTACATCAACCGTTTTTTTTATGCGCACGTCTAAAATGCACCATAAAGTAGTAGAGGTGTGAACCTACACTGGTCTCCCGGTTCGCTTACGATTAGCATGCCATCGATTCGGTTCAATTCGATATCACGGTGCATTGACGATGCTTTCCATACACAGTTTTATATTTTCTTCGCAGCACAGCAATTCTTGTATTAAAATATATATACAGGGAGTGCAGAATTATTAGGCAAATGAGTATTTTGAGCACATCATCCTCTTTGTGCATGTTGTCTTACTCTAAGCTGTATAGGCTCGAAACCCTACTACCAATTAAGCATATTAGGTGATGTGCATCTCTGTAATGAGAAGGGGTGTGGTCTAATGACATCAACATCCTATATCAGGTGTGCATAATTATTAGGCAACTTCCTTTCCTTTGGCAAAATGGGTCAAAAGAAGGACTTGACAGGCTCCGAAAAGTCAAAAATAGTGAGATATCTTGCAGAGGGATGCAGCACTCTTAAAATTGCCAAGCTTCAGAAGCGTGATCATCCAACAATCAAGCGTTTCATTCAAAATAGTCAACAGAGTCGCAAGAAGCGTGTGGAAAAACCAAGGCGCAAAATAACTGCCCATGAACTGAGAAAAGTCAAGCGTGCAGCTGCCAAGATGCCACTTGCCACCAGTTTTGCCATATTTCAGAGCTGCAACATCACTGGAGTGCCCAAAAGCACAAGGTGTGCAATACTCAGAGACATGGCCAAGGTAAGAAAGGCTGAAAAAACCACCACCACTGAACAAGACACACAAGCTGAAACGTCAAGACTGGGCCAAGAAATATCTCAAGACTGATTTTTCTAAGGTTTTATGGACTGATGAAATGAGAGTGAGTCTTGATGGGTCCGTGGCTGGATCGGTAAAGGGCAGAGAGCTCCAGTCCGACTCAGACGCCAGCAAGGTGGAGGTGGAGTACTGGTTTGGGTTGGTATCATCAAAGATGAGCTTGTGGGGCCTTTTCGGGTTGAGGATGGAGTCAAGCTCAACTCCCAGTCCTACTGCCAGTTTCTGGAAGACACCTTCTTCAAGCAGTGGTACAGGAAGAAGTCTGCATCCTTCAAGAAAAACATGATTTTCATGCAGGACAATGCTCCATCACACGCGTCCAAGTACTCCACAGCGTGGCTGGCAAGAAAGGGTCTAAAAAAAGAAAAACTAATGACATGGCCTCCTTGTTCACCTGAGCTGAACCCCATAGAGAACCTGTGGTCCATCATCAAATGTGAGATTTACAAGGAGGGAAAACAGTACACCTCTCTGAACAGTGTCTGGGAGGCTGTGGTTGCTGCTGCACGCAATGTTGATGGTGAACAGATCAAAACACTGACAGAATCCATGGATGGCAGGTTTTTGAGTGTCCTTGCAAAGAAAGGTGGCTATATTGGTCACTGATTTGTTTTTGTTTTGTTTTTGAATGTCAGAAATGTATATTTGTGAATGTTGAGATGTTATATTGGTTTCACTGGTGAAAATAAATCATTGAAATGGGTATATATTTGTTTTTTGTTAAGTTGCCTAATAATTCTGCACAGTAATAGTCACCTGCACACACAGATATCCTCCTAAAATAGCTCAAACTAAAAACAAACTAAAAACTACTTCCAAAAATATTCAGCTTTGATATTAATGAGTTTTTTGGGTTCATTGAGAACATGGTTATTGTTCAATAATAAAATTAATCCTCAAAAATACAGCTTGCCTAATAATTCTGCACTCCCTGTAGGTGTTTTATTTTTGAAAATCTATTCAGCGACATCATTTTGATGGTTGTTTGTCGCCATCTGTTGGTTACACAATGTAATTGCTTTCACCAGCGTCATGTTTCATTAAACGGTGATTTTAATCTTTACCATAATCATCAGTGTTTATATCTGAACTATAAACTGTTCTCCCAGCACTTCTGTGTTATTCAATTGTTTGTAACTCACTGAAAAAGTGTAAAAACTGAATCTCCATGCAGATTTGAATGCAGCGCTGTGAAGGATTAATAAACATATGCAAATCATTATCATTCATCGTTCATGTTGCGCGGGTTTGAATTGAGATCACGATATTTTAATGTTTAATTGTGCAGCTTTACACTGATAGCATTAATGCAGGATAAACAAGCAGTGACAGAAAACACATTCAATAAATAGACAAAGAAAGCATTTAAGTAGGTCCCATGTGTGTAAAGCATCTGTTTTGTGAGAAGTGCTTCTCATATGATAAGTGAACGACCCGTACAGCTTTACTTTGAGCGAAAATGACGTCGACTGAAACTTTCTGTCGTACTCCACGCCCACCAAAAGAGTACCATTTTAGCAGTGGAAACGCACGCCTGATAAAGGTGACTCGTACCGTACTGTACCACTCAGTGGAAACGGGCCAAAACGACACTTCTCTGACTAATATTTAGTCCAGTATAGCAGGAAGTGAATTATTTTTTGTTTCTCATTGGATGGAAATGCTGCTTTATTCACTAATGAATTATATATTCAATCATTTTACACATATAATAGCCACAGCAATTTAATTATTTTGCTAACAAAATTTTACATTCATAAATGTAAATTTACCAATAAGAAACCGAATTTTAGTATTGATGATTGAATTATGCTTATATATTAGTAGTATCAGAGACTCTCTAAATAAGAAAGCCCTACGTACTTTAAAACTCTGTGAACTCTACAATATATTTGTTTGATTGTTACATATGTATATTTTGTATATATGTATTTGATTTATGCCTACCCCCTGGCATGTATATTTTTTGTACTGTTACAATGTTATTAAAAATAAATAAATAAATAAATAAATAAAAAAAAAAAAAAAAAACATAATAGCCACAGACATATCACCCTGCAGCCCAAGAGCGGTTACTCACTGAAGCTAAGCAGGGCTGAGCCTGGTCAGTACCTGGATGGGAGACCACATGGGAAAACTAGGTTGCTGTTGGAAGTGGTGTTAGAGAGGCCAGCAGGGGGCGCTCAACCTGTGGTCTGTGTGAGTCCTAATGCCCCAGTAAAAGTGAAGGGGACACTACACTGTCAGTGGGCGCCGTCTTTCGGATGAGACGTTAAACTGAGGTCCTGACTCTCTGTGGTCATTAATAATCCCATGGCACTTCTGGTTAAGAGTAGGGGTGTAACCCCGGTGTCCTGGCTAAAGTCCCACAATCGACCCATCATGCCCTCCTAATCATCCCCATCCACCAAATTGGCTCTATCACTGTCTCTTCACTCCACCTATAGCTGGTGTGTGGTGAGCACTGGCGCCGTTGTCCTGTGGCTGCCGGCACATCATCCAAGTGGATGCTGCACACTGGTGGTGGAGTGGAGAGACCCCCCTCATGATTGTGAAGCGCTTTGGGTGTATGGCCACACACAATAAATGCACTATATAAATACACATTACATTACATTACATAATTTGCATATTTGCAACTTTTTTTTTCTGTGTGTGTGTGTGTACATGTTTTTGTGACATATCAGGACACAAATCTGTATAATGACATAGGTATGACACAGGTGTTACAAAAAGCAGGTGAAATATGAGGACATTGGTGACGTCCTCACTTCTCCAAAAGCTTATAAATCACACAGGATGAGTTTGTTCAGGGAGTAAAGCTGTGCACTGTCTCCTGTGATGGTTGGGTTTAGGGGTAGGGTGGGGTGAGGCCAATATAATATACACTTTGATCTGTATAAAATGAATGGAAGCCTATGTAATGTACCCACTTTTCACAAAAACAAACGCGTGTGTGTGTGTGTGTGTGTGTGTGTGTGTGTGTGTGTGTGTGTGTGTGTGTGTGTGTGTGTGTGTGTGTGTGTGTGTGTGTGTGTGTGTGTGTGTGTGTGTGTGTGTGTGTGTGTGTGTGTGTGTGATGAATATATGGAGCGACACAGGAACTGTTGTCATGGAGGAGGACCATAAAATCCTCTGCTGGGTCATTGATTCTTTTGGCTCAATGGGAGTGTGAAAACTTGAAAACAACACACACACACACACACACACACACACACACACACACACACACACACATTTTTCCAGTCCAGCTGAGGGTTAATGGACAGATTCCATCACGCACACACACACACAGCCGTCAGCTCAGTGGGAAACTTGGAGAAAGTTACTGGACATTTACGTGTGTGTGTGTGTTTCAGGCTTGTGCAGCCGAGGAAAGAGCCCTGCTGGAGGGAGAGATGAGGAAACAGCAGGTGAGAGCAGACACTGATGAATCGCTCTCTGTTAATCACTAATTGTTAATCAGTCGATGTTTAGCTGTACATCTGCTGTCAGCAGGTCTGTGCGTCTCACTGATGCCGACAATATGCTTGTGTGTGTGTGTTTGCTGTCTGTTTGTGTACTTGTGTGTGTGTGTCTGTGTGGCTGTTTGTGCTTGTTTATCTGTCTGTGTTTGTGCATTTGTTCGTGGTTTTGTGTGTGTGTGTTTGTTCGACTTTCTGTGTGTGTGTGTTTGTGTGTGTGTGTTTTTGAGGTGTTTGTCTGTGTGTGTTTGTGTGTATGTGCGCGTTTGTGTTTGTGTATGTGCACGTTTGTGTTTGTCTGTTTGTGTTTGTTTTTGTGTGTTTGTGTGTATGTGCGCGTTTGTGTTTGTGTGTATGTGTGCGTTTGTGTTTGTCTGTCCGTGTTTTTGTGTGTGTGTATATGTGCGTGTTTGTGTTTCTGTGTATTTGCGCGTTTGTGTTTGTCTGTGCGTGTTTGTTTGTGTGTTTGTGTGTATGTGCGCATTTGTGTGTATGTGTGCGTTTGTGTTTGTCTGTGTGTATTTGTTTTTGTGTGTTTGTGTGTACGTGTGCGTTTGTGTGTATGTGTGCGTTTGTGTTTGTCTGTCCGTGTTTTTGTGTGTGTGTGTGTATGTGCGCGTTTGTGTTTCTGTGTATTTGCGCGTTTGTGTTTGTCTGTGCGTGTTTGTTTGTGTGTTTGTGTGTATGTGCGCGTTTGTGTTTGTGTGTATGTGTGCGTTTGTGTTTGTCTGTGCGTGTTTGTTTGTGTGTGTGTGTATGTGCGCGTTTGTGTTTCTGTGTATTTGCGCGTTTGTGTTTGTCTGTGCGTGTTTGTTTGTGTGTTTGTGTGTATGTGCGCGTTTGTGTTTGTGTGTATGTGTGCGTTTGTGTTTGTCTGTGCGTGTTTGTTTGTGTTTGTGTGTATGTGCGCGTTTGTGTTTGTGTGTATGTGTATGTGTGCGTTTGTGTTTGTCTGTGCGTGTTTCTTTTTGTGTGTGTGTGCACGCACGTTTGTGTTTGTGTGTATGTGCGCGTTTGTGTTTCTGTGTATTTGCGTGTTTGTGTTTGTCTGTGCGTGTTTGTTTGTGTGTGTGTGTATGTGCGCGTTTGTGTTTCTGTGTATTTGTGCGTTTGTGTTTGTCTGTGCGTGTTTGTTTGTGTGTTTGTGTGTATGTGCGCGTTTGTGTTTGTGTGTATGTGCGCGTTTGTGTTTGTCTGTGCGTGTTTCTTTTTGTGTGTGTGTGCACGCACGTTTGTGTTTGTGTGTATGTGTGCGTTTGTGTTTGTCTGTGCGTGTTTGTTTGTGTGTTTGTGTGTATGTGCGCGTTTGTGTTTGTGTGTATGTGTGCGTTTGTGTTTGTCTGTGCGTGTTTGTTTGTGTGTTTGTGTGTATGTGCGCGTTTGTGTTTGTGTGTATGTGCGCGTTTGTGTTTGTCTGTGCGTGTTTCTTTTTGTGTGTGTGTGCACGCACGTTTGTGTTTGTGTGTATGTGCGCGTTTGTGTTTGTCTGTGCGTGTTTCTTTTTGTGTGTGTGTGCGTGCGCACGTTTTGTTTGTGTGTTTGTGCGCATTTGTGTGTGCTTGTTCGTTTGTGTTTGTCTGTGTGTGTTTGATTTTGTGTTTTGCGTGTGTATGTGTGCGTTTGTGTTTATTTATCTGTCTGTGTTTGTTTGTGTGGGTGTGTTTGTGTGTCTGTGTGTGCATTTGTTTGTGTTTGTTTGCCTTTGTGTGTGTGTGTGTGTGTGTGTGTGTTTGCCTGTGTTTGAGTGTCTTTATTTGTGTGTATTTGTTTATCTTTGTGTGTGTTTGCCTGTGTTTGTGTTCTTTGGGGTATGTTTGTGTTTTTTGTTTGTGTGTGTTTGTTTGTGTTCATGTGCGTTGTGTGTGTTTGTGTGCGCATGAGTGTGTGCTTGTTGTTTGTGTCTGTTTGTTTGTCTGTGTGTGCTTGTTTATCTGTGTGTGTGTGTGTGTGTGCGTGTGTGTGTGTGTGTGTGTGTGTTGGGGTATGTTTGTTTATTTTTGTCTGTGTGAATTTGTGTGTGTGTGCATGTGTGTTTGTTGTTTGTGCACATGTGTGTGTTTTTCTGTTTGTATGTGTTTATGTATGTATGTGTGTTTGTTTGTGTGCTTGTGTTTTGTCTGTGTTTGTTTATGTGTGTCTGTTTCTTTGTGTGTTTGTTTCTATGTTTGTTTATTTGTGTGTGTGTGTGTGTGTGTGTGTTTCAGGCTGAACTGGAGGCATTCGAGAAACGACAGAAAGGACGAAGGAAGAAGAACAGGAAAGTCACCGAGGTGGAGATGGAGGAGGGGGTGTGGCACCGATATAAGCTCCGCCTCCTGCTGCCCGTCTGTGGTGTTCTATTGGCTGTAGCAGCGTTCTATCTGCTGAAGCTGACCAATGAGGTGACGGACAGTGAGAGCGCTGGACATTAAACACACCTCCGTCTGCAGCGTCCTCAGTATGACGGATGTTTTTCTTTATTTTATGAACTAAATCTGTATTTTTGGAGGGTTTTCATCTTTTAAAGGGGCAGTTCACACAAACACTCATCATGTACACACACACACTTTACTTCTGACACACCTCCAGTTTGGTGATAAATGTTATGAGTTTCTTTCTTCTTGTTAAATGCAAAATCTGTGTGTGTGTGTGTGTGTGCACGTGTTTATGTGTGTCTTTGTTTGTTTGTCTGTGTTTGTCCGTGTGTGTGTTTAATTGTTTATCAGTCTGTGCTTGTTCGTGTGTGTGTGTGTGGGTGTTTATCTGTCTGTTTGTTTGTGTGTGTGCTTGTTTGTTTGTGTGCTTGTTTGTGTGTGTGTTTGTTTATCTGTTTGTGTGTTTGTCCGTGTGTGTGTGTGTGTGTGTGTGTTTAATTATTAGTTTGTGTGTGTGTGTTCGTCTGTTTGTTTGTGTGTGTGTGTGTGGGGGGGTGTGGGTGTGGGTCTGTGTGTTTGATTATTAGTCTGCATGTTTGTATGTGTTTGTCTGTGTGTGGGATGTTTGTTTATCTGTCTTTGTGTGTGTGTGTGTGTGTTTGTGTGTGTTTTTGAGTAAGTGTGTTTGCTTATCTGTTTATGTCTGTCCATGTGTGTGTGTGTGTGTGTGTGTGTCTGCTTGTATGTGTGTGTGTGTTTGTATGTGTGTGTGCGCGTGTATTTCTGTGTGTTTGGTTGTGTGTGTTTGTGTCTGTTTGTTTGTGTGTGTGTGTGTATGTTTGATTGTTTATCCGTCTGTGCTTCTTTGTGCATGTTTGTGTGTGTTTGTTTGTGTGTGGGTGTGTGTTTGTTTCACTGTCTTTGTGTGTGTGTGTGAGTTTCTTTACTTATCTGTCTGTTTTGTGTGAGTGTGTGTGTGTGTGTGTGTGTGTGTGTGTGTTTGGTTATCTGTCTTTGTTTGTTTGTGTATTTGTCTGTTTGTGTGTGTGTGTGTGTGTGTGTGTGTGTGTGTCTGTTTGTGTATGTTTGTTTGTGCATGTGTGTGTGTGTCTGTTTGTGTCTATGTTTGTTTGTCTGTGTGTGTTTGTATGTGTGTATTTCTGTGTGTCTGTGTGTGTTTGGTTGTGTGTGCGTGTGTGTCTGTGTGTTTATCAGTCTGTGCTTGTTTGTATGTGTTTGTTTGTGTGCGCGCGTGTGTGTTTTTTATCTGTGTGTGTGTGGGTGTGTTTGTGGGTGTGTGTTTACTTATCTGTCTGTTTGTGTGTGTGTTTGGTTATCTGTCTTTGTTTGTATGTCTGTGTATGTTTGTTTGTGCATGCGTGTGTGTGTGTGTCTGTTTGTTTGTGTCTATGTTTGTTCGTGTGTGTCTGTTTTTTTGTATTTGTTGACTTATCTGTCTGTGTATGTGTGTGTGCGTGTGTATTTCTTTGCGTTTCTGTGTGTGTGTGTCTCTGTGTGATGAATACATGGAGCAACACAGTAACTGTTGTTATAGAGTTATGAGTTTCTTCCATTAAACACAAAAGAAGATATTTTGAAGAATGTTGGAAACCTGTAACCATTGACTTCCATAGTATTTCTTTTCTACAGTGGAAGTCAATGGTTTCAAGTTTGCAACATTCTTCTAAATACCTTATTTAGTGTTCAACAGAAGAAAGAAACTCCGTTTTCTAACCACCTGAGGGAGAGTAAATAATGAGTAAATGTTCATTTTTGTGTGAACTACCCCTTTAAGAATAATAGTTCAGATAGATAGAGTGAGAGTTACATGCGTATTAGTTAATTAGTCGTTAATATTCTAACATTTGACCATGAATACGGATGGTGCCGTGCCTCACTTAAATTATGACCGTGAAGTTGATTTAAAGCGCTGTGATTTTATTTCGGTTATTTGAAGACAGTGGGGTTTTTGATTGAGGTTTGGTTGATGTAACTTGAAAAATAAAAGACTTGTGCTCTGAGATGTATCGCAAACTCAATTTGTGACCATTAAAATAAACTAAAAGGCTGATTGGCCGGGATTTAAATGGAAGTTGTTGACTGCATCTTAAAAATCCTCAAGACTTTGCACTTTTCAATATAATTAAAACACAAGAAACTGGAGCGCAACTATTTTTATGTCATACAGGAGACTGTAAAGTGCTGTGAGCGATTCATCATAGTCTATCTATCTATCTATCTATCTATCTATCTATCTACAGGCAGTGCAGAATTATTAGGCAAGTTGTATTTTTGAGGATTAATTTTATTATTGAACAACAACCATGTTCTCAATGAACCCAAAAAACTCATTAATATCAAAGCTGAATATTTCTGGAAGTAGTTTTTAGTTTGTTTTTAGTTTGAGCTATTTTAGGAGGATATCTGTGTGTGCAGGTGACTATTACTGTGCAGAATTATTAGGCAACTTAACAAAAAACAAATATATCCCCATTTCAATGATTTATTTTCACCAGTGAAACCAATATAACATCTCAACATTCACAAATATACATTTCTGACATTCAAAAACAAAACAAAAACAAATCAGTGACCAATATAGCCACCTTTCTTTGCAAGGACACTCAAAAGCCTGCCATCCATGGATTCTGTCAGTGTTTTGATCTGTTCACCATCAACATTGCGTGCAGCAGCAACCACAGCCTCCCAGACACTGTTCAGAGAGGTGTACTGTTTTCCCTCCTTGTAAATCTCACATTTGATGATGGACCACAGGTTCTCTATGGGGTTCAGTCAGGTGAACAAGGAGGCCATGTCAATTAGTTTTTCTTCTTTTAGACCCTTTCTTGCCAGCCACGCTGTGGAGTACTTGGACGCGTGTGATGGAGCATTGTCCTGCATGAAAATCATGTTTTTCTTGAAGGATGCAGACTTCTTCCTGTACCACTGCTTGAAGAAGGTGTCTTCCAGAAACTGGCAGTAGGACTGGGAGTTGAGCTTGACTCCATCCTCAACCCGAAAAGGCCCCACAAGCTCATCTTTGATGATACCAGCCCAAACCAGTACTCCACCTCCACCTTGCTGGCGTCTGAGTCGGACTGGAGCTCTCTGCCCTTTACCGATCCAGCCACGGGCCCATCAAGACTCACTCTCATTTCATCAGTCCATAAAACCTTAGAAAAATCAGTCTTGAGATATTTCTTGGCCCAGTCTTGACGTTTCAGCTTGTGTGTCTTGTTCAGTGGTGGTGGTTTTTCAGCCTTTCTTACCTTGGCCATGTCTCTGAGTATTGCACACCTTGTGCTTTTGGGCACTCCAGTGATGTTGCAGCTCTGAAATATGGCAAAACTGGTGGCAAGTGGCATCTTGGCAGCTGCACGCTTGACTTTTCTCAGTTCATGGGCAGTTTATTTTGCGCCTTGGTTTTTCCACACGCTTCTTGCGACCCTGTTGACTATTTTGAATGAAACGCTTGATTGTTGGATGATCACGCTTCAGAAGCTTGGCAATTTTAAGAGTGCTGCATCCCTCTGCAAGATATCTCACTATTTTTGACTTTTCGGAGCCTGTCAAGTCCTTCTTTTGACCCATTTTGCCAAAGGAAAGGAAGTTGCCTAATAATTATGCACACCTGATATAGGGTGTTGATGTCATTAGACCACACCCCTTCTCATTACAGAGATGCACATCACCTAATATGCTTAATTGGTAGTAGGCTTTCGAGCCTATACAGCTTGGAGTAAGACAACATGCATAAAGAGGAGGATGTGGTCAAAATACTCATTTGCCTAATAATTCTGCACTCCCTCTATCTATCTATCTATCTATCTATCTATCTATCTATCTATCTATCTATCTATCTATCTATCTATCTATCTATCTATCTATCTATCTATCTATCTATCTATCTGATCAGGAAGGTCGCTGGTTCGAGTCTCGGCTGGGTCAGTTGGCGTTTCTGTGTAGAGTTTGCATGTTCTCCTCGTGTTGGCGTGGGTTTCCTCCGGGTGCTCTGGTTTCCCCCCACAGTCCAAACACATGCGCTATAGAGGAATTGATTAACTAAATTGGCCGTAGTGTGTATGTGTGTGAATAAGAGTGTATGGGTGTTTCCCAGTACTGGGTTGCAGCTGGAAGGGCATCCGCTGCATAAAACATATGCTGGAATAGTCGGCGGTTCATTCAGCTGTGGCGACCCCTTAAATAGAGACTAAGCCGAAGGAAAATTATTCAGATGTGTTTTTTGGTTACGACACAGCCTGCTGGTGTGGGTTTCAGGATTTTCTTCAAAGGTTTGGCTTCAGATCACATGCATGATATTGAGTAGTGTAAGTGTTACAGCAAATGCAGGTCAAAGGCTTCTCTTTCTGGAGTCTACACTGCATTCGAAAGCTTTATGAAAGTACATTTAAAGGCCACCTTGGTCACTAGTGGTGTAACGGATCACAAATCTGCAGTTCGGATCACACTACAATTTTTTGTCACGGATCGGACCATTTTTCGGATCAGCAAAAAAGTGAGGAGACAAATGTCATTTGCTTTCCATTTATATAAAAATATTACTGCCAAAAACATTGCTTTAAACAAACAGAACTTAGAACCTGTAATGTTAAAGGGTCACGAAACACCAGAACACATGTGTTGAGCTGTTGACAGTCATATCTGTGTCCCTCGCTCCTATAAACAGTATTAGGACACATATATCCCACTAAAAAGTGAAAATTGGTTGTTTTTGCGTTATTTTGAGCAAATTCGTTCGAATTTTTGAAGCTGCGTCACGGCCATGAGATACTTGCATGTAAATCCAGCGTGGAGAGTGGCTGTCTGTACCTACGAGTACATCGTGACGTCTCTGAGTGTGCGGCATCAATTCATGAGAAAGACTTGGTTCAAACCAATCAGCGCGCTCTATTGTGTATGCGGTGCAACTTCATTAATATGCACGATAGCTTCGAAGACACCTGTTTTTACCTGTTACAGTGTTCAGACGGCAGAGAGACGCCACGTTGTGTTGCCAAAACAAGTGACAGAACGAGAATTTGGAGACATGGGTCGTCAGTGTTGCGTTTACTAGTGTGCTGCGTTTATTAATGTGCTGCAACGAAGGTTTTATTTGCATTTTCCCTCTATGAGAGCGCTGCTGGACTCACGTGTGGATTACAGTGCACGCGACAGAAATGCGTTTGTAAGGAACATTTTTTTACCCGAGAGCTTTTCGCATCTGGAAATTATGAAATCCGGATTTGCCGCTCATCTCCTTATAAACAAAGACACAGTTCCAGTTTGATTGTCCTGTCACTACAGAAGTGTGTGTGTGAGAGCAGTGTCCTTCGTTTGTTCATTCAGATTGCAAAGTTAGTTCGTATCGTCAGCAGTGCTCTTTCAGTTTTTAAAGACATACTATAGTCAAAATGAATTACTAAGTTTACAGTATGTTAATATCACAGCAATATTATAGCACAATATTATAGACTGAAAGATCCGCTGTAAATGCTGCTCTCCCAATGTAAACACCTTAATCGAACTATTCCCGTCGTGTAGGATTTTCGCCGCATTTTGTGACAGGATAGTCTATACACACACAGCTTTCTGACATCTGGCATCTAAGTTACCGAGAAAGGATTTTTTTCTCCCATTTGCTGTGCGATATCAAACATACTATTAAAACTCCACTCTTCCAGCAGTTCCTCGCTTTCAATATCTCGTTTGTCACGGGGGGCATGCAGGAAATGTTCCTGAATAAAAGTGAAAGTGCTGAACTGCAGTTAAAGTCGACAAATTAATGATTTGGCAAATAATTTGATTACTGATGTCCATGTAAACACAGTCACTGTCTTTCTCCCCTTCATCTGTGTGTTTGTTTTGCCTCTGTGAAAATCAGCGCGTGCCCAAACAGAAACTCCCATATTTGCAAATCCTTCCCTCTTTCCCTCCACCGACACTCCCACCTAAACAGAGCTGGACACGCCCACTTTCCTGACTTTTTCCAAACTAGAGGTGTGAAAACACCCTGCTGAGACAGGGGTGTTTCATGGCCCTTTAATAAAAATCCAGAAAGAACCAGCTGAAGAAAGAAAAGTATTCAATATGAAACATGATCTTTGCTACTGTTGCTGATAACGCTAAATATAGAAATCTAACATCTTGTACAACAGATCATATTTATCTTCACTTAATGATTCAACAATTCACACATTAAACTTCATGTTTCATTATAGGTGTTTTATTTTTGAAAACCTATTCAGTGACATCATTTTGACGGTTGTTTGTCGCCATCTGTTGGTTACACAATGTAATTGCTTTCACCAGCTTCATGTTTTGTTAAACGGTGATTTTAATCTTAAATCAAATCACTTTTATTGTCACATCATCAGCAGCACGTGTGCTATGATGAGTGAAAAGCTTAGGTGCTGGCTCCAGACAGTGCAAAATACCCTAACCCTCCTGTCGCCGATCCATCCTACAGTGTAAACACAGCACCGACAGAACGATAACCCAGATAGTCATGCAATGTGAAAACATCTGACACGACTACTTTGAAAATCATGCAGTCTGAACTCTGCATTAATCTCCTCGCTCGGCTGCTTCAGTCAACAGACAGACATGAAAGAAGCAGATTTCACGTAATGTCTGTGAGAAGTACTACAGTAAGAACTTTACCAATGAGTTGTTGTGTAGTTGCAACGATGAGTCACACACGAGGTCATTACAAAGTTCACACACACAGCGCACACACACAGACAGCAAGCGCGTTTAGCTTTGCACTTTTTGCTCGCAAATATGACAGGATACAGGTTAATCTCCACTGCTGTATGGATATCTGTTACGTTAATGTACAAAATAAACCTGATTTAACGTCCACAAACCGGGATTGAAGCGTCTTCTTGTATAATTGTTCTGACACGCGGCTGTGGAGATGAAGTAAAGCTGAAGTAAATCGCTGTAAAAGATTTTAAACTTGTCAAACTCACTCTTGATCACATTTGATGATGATTGATGATCCTAGCGAACTGAACAGACCTTTTATTCCCGGTTGCTTTGCGCACGTCCTGTCTTGTTGATTTCATTATAAACGTTACTACGGAGACATGTTAATACGCAGCTGTCAATCAATTTGGTGGGCGCGGGGACCGCACTCCTACGTCAAGTTGCGGTTGATCTCAAAACCTCTCCAATTGGTCCACGGTTTTTATGTTGTTAAATTGAAAAAAAAAGGACTGAGTGTGTTTTTATCAGCCCAATATGACGGTCTATACACTATACCTACACACATGTCTGTCCAAACAGCTTGAAAAGTAGATTTTTCACCATAGGTGCCTTTTCATTCATGTCGTACCAACACAAATTGATCAAGTTAACTTAACAAATTTAAGTGGACTGAACTAGGGATGCTCAAAATAACTGATTAACCGTTAACCGAAAGAGTGCGTTTGTAACCGATTAATGGTATCAGTTAAACGATTAAAAAATATTAATTTACATATTTTTAAAGTTTGGCTGCATTAGGTCACTTTTTGCGTTGAGAAGGGCATTTTTTGAATGGTTATTAACTGTTAATGTTAATTAACCCTGCGTGCCTCAGCTTATGCTGTTGCGCGCTGTGTGCTCGCTGTTAAAATAAAACTAACCCTGAGCGGAATACTGCGTTACGTCAGTCGCGTCTTTTTCATTCTTCAATCAAATGAAAGCAGAGCAGGGTTTCTGTTTAGGATATTTTTTTAATGATGGAGGAGAAACTTCGCAGTTTCAAGTTAGCCAGAGCTGTAGGCATATTACTTTACAAATCATGGTTATCACAATGTTATTATATATTACAATTGTAACAACATGGACAGCAACACACAAGCACAAAAGACCAGCTGATTCAGTCCATTCCTATAGCAAGGTTTCCGCTACATTCATTCTACCATGGCGGGGCGCCACGCCAAAATTCATCCCGTCACGGCTATATTACAGCTTCTCATTCAAAACATTGTCGTTTTTTTTTTAAATAGCGGGTTATAATCGCACCAAAACTTATTAAAAGGTAAGTGAATTATAACAACGCAAGCTTTTCTGTAACCGTAGTAGTGCTGTGCGTCATTTGTTTAACCCTGACAGGACGCATCGTGAGGCTAGCAAACACGACGTAGCTTTCAGTTAGGATGAACACAGTATCCATAATTATACACTTTATTTATAGATAAAGGTCTATGGCTCTGCATACAACAAACAAAGACTTTATCTTGCTGGAGTCTACAGCCGTTTCACTTTACCTCAGGACGCATTAATGCCGCTTTGTTGGTCATTCATAAATATTCCTTGCAAATCTAATAAAGGTTGAAGACAAATTCACTACGTAAACGCTCTAAATTGCACTTGAGCAGCGTATATTTGAGGACGTGCAAGAAGTTGTGCACGAACAGAGGAAATCCTAGCGCAAGCAAAATGCTCGTATTACACAAATTCAATCTCGACTGCGTCCCATTTGTCATTGAAATAACGCCAAAGGTAGTTGGTAGATCAAAAGGCCTGCCGCCACAGCTGGAAAAAATCCTAGAGGAAACACTGTATAGTGATATAAAAAAGAGCACCGCACTTTTTTTTCTTGTCAACATAAAAGGCAGTGTGGTGTGGAGCGGTGCGCCTTGCATTTTAGAACAGAAAAGCGCGTTCGCTGTGATCGGCCCCTGATGTGCAACACATATTTGTTAACTTGCGGGATGGTAACACGTGCAACCACACGTGCCTACAGACGTATTTTGTCAAAGAAGCAAAATGAAAGAAGAATATTTGTAGTCACAGTTTGACAGTCGAGTCGACACAAAGCAGCGCTGATGCTGATTGCGAATGAGACGGAGGAAATAAGTCATTATGACAATCTTTAAACTAATGACTTCTATTATAATGCTAAAAGGGGTTTTGTAACATAATAACAACGAAGCATTAATCAAATGCTTATTTTCAGTGGAGCGATCGATTTAACAGCCTGATATTTTTATATGACGGACGAAAAAAACATGATTGGAAAAATCAGCAAATGCCGGTTATTAAAAAGGATTCAGTCAGTGTTTTCGTTTTGTAATCTAAATTGGTCATTTAGGTGAAAAATATCCAGGCCAGGCCTGTTTGTTTTATTATTATTATTTAGTTTATTCTTTTTTTCTATGCTCTAACACTGCAGGTGTGTGAAGATGTTCTGTTATGTTCTGTATGCTGCTGTTCGTATGTTAACATAAATCAAATATTTAATGTGTCACAAAATAGAAACCTTGATCATTTTTTTTTTATTAAATAATATTTTAATATTTATCTGTTAACGGTTAATATTCGGGTAACGAGCTGCGGTTGTCGGTTGGTAAAATAAACCGAAATGAGCATCCCTAGATTGAAAATAACACAATTAAGTTGTCCCCAAAAAATCTCAACAATTGTGTTAATTCAACTCATTTTAAATAAGCAGTTAGAACAAACAGCTAAAGTTATTTTTTGAGTGTACATGACACTAGCAACGTTTCCTTTGACCTATTTTTATGCACATTTTGGACATGCGCATAAGAAAACGGTCGATGGAAACACCATGATGCGCATAGGTTTTGGAAATGTGCATAAAACACATGTGAGCATAACTAAGTAGGATAAACTTTTTATTCCATAAGAAAAGATGCGCATAAACTACAATGGAAACACTTTTACCGAACAAATTCCAGTATGCACATTAAAAAAAAGTCGTGATTTTTGTTATGAGAGATCATGAGAGGCACGGAGGACTATACCTGTCAACATTGGGATGTGAACAACATAAGGGATATTTACCCCCCCACCCCCACCCCCCCCAAAAAAAAACATAATGTTCATCTGGAGCCGTTTCATTGTAAATAAACTTCTGAAATGATCAGTAATACATTTTTATTATTATTTACAAAGTATATAATATTTAGTATATATTAGAAAAAGCTGCAAACAAATTAGCAAACAGTTCAGCTCATTAAAACTATTAGCTATTATTAAGAAATAGAAAAGTTATCAAATCTCATCTTTTCTTCACTGTATAATTCAAACATTCTGATTAAAGAGCAGCGAATGAATCTCTCATTTAGATTTTTTATGGTTCGATTAAATTAAATAACAGAGCTGTCACTTTAAAACTGCACAGATCTATAATTAAAGCATTTGACTGTTTTCCTAACTGTTTGTGCTCATTTAAGACAAAATTTGTTGTGTTTAAAAGAAAACCCAACAAGATCGACATGTCTAGATGTTGTTATTATTATTATTATTATTATTATTATTCATTCATTTTCTTTTCGGCTTAGTCCCTTTATTAATCTCGGGTCGCCACAGTGGAATGAACCGCCATTATTATTATTATCATTATTATTATGATGATGTGTATATGTCTGTTCAAACACCCACCCAAAACCCAGTGTCCTCTTGAGCTCAGCATCAAATCGCGTACGTACTGAATCCGCTTGGGAAACAGCGTCTATTATCACTATGGAGCGCATCAGCTGACAGTCATGCATCTTTATATGAACAGACCGTTTTGAGGATTGCATAGGGGCAATGGTGCCTGTAATGAAAAAGAAAGGAATCGCGCCGTTTTTATGTTTATTTCAAAGTGTTTCCATGCCTAAATAAAATGAAAGCACAGAACCGATTCACGTTTAAGAGCAAGGGCGGCCCCTGGTGGTTCAGCGGTATGGGTTGCATATAGGGAAGATCAGCTCTTCTCAGAAAGAGAAAAAATACGGGAGAAATACAGGAAAATACCTTTACGGGATGACAGCGGGATAGAACTGTAAAATATGGGAGAATCCCGGGAAAAACGGGAGGGTTGACAGGTATGCGGAGGACACTTAAGCGTGTTCCTCTTAAAGAGATTGTGATGTTGTTTGATGCCTAATATGCTTTTAATTGTCTATATTAAACTGAACTGAATGATATTAAAGTGATGTTTACACCATGTCTGTATTTTGTAATCTCAGCAACAGCTGGAGGTTTGTAGCACACAGCATGTTGTTGCAATGTTTACAGTGCTGATCCTATACTTCCGGGTTTCTTCCCACCGCAGCCTCGCTTTCGTGTTTTAAAATGGCGGCCGCGTGAAATAAGCGTATACCATATTACAACTCAGGATCGCCCAGGGTCCTAGGCAGACCCAATTGTCAGGGGGGACTCGATTCCTCATGACACCGGTTTACCAATTATATTTCAGCACCTCAGATTTCCTTGGTGGAAAACAGCGCATTTCATTTCAGTCATAAAGGACTGCATCAGTGTAAAATCCAGAGGACAGTGTTTATTAAAAATAAACCAAAAGGCTGATTTGGCAGGTGCTTGACTGGAGGTGAATTATTTAGATACGTTCTCTGAGGGTGAGGACATAATAAGGAAATGTACATTTTTGTGTAAACGCTTTCTTTAACACTTGTGACAGGTCACACAGGCCACTGCTATGAAGGGATGTGCAGTATGTGTTCAGCAACAGTCTGTAGGAAAGTGGTGTGTGTGTCAAAGGATCTTTACACTGCCTCCATCAGCCTGCCTTTCCATTCTGCATCCAGCAAACCAGGTAAACCACACACACATACCCACCCGTCCTCCACCTGATCTAATAATAAGCCTGATTCAGCAGCAGAGCAGGCAGAATTCTCGGTAACACTTTATTTTGATGGTCCATTTGAGTATTAGTAGACTGTCTGCTTAATATCTGTTGATACTGGCATTTAACAGTCCTTCAACAGACATTTAACTGACTATTAGAAACTTTGCATGTACATGTCAACTTACACTAACCCCAACCCTAACCCCAACCTAACAGTCTACTTATAATCTAATGATAATTAATTGACGTGTAGATGCAATGTAACCTATATTCAACAAACGGACCATCGAAATAAAGTGTGACCGAATTCTCCCATCGCCCAATGCTCTAGTTATAATGCTTATGCATTTTATTTAATTCAATTGATATTTTAGAAGCTTCTATTTCTCACAGCTGAACAACAGAAAACAATGATCAGCTCAGGTACACCTCATGTGCTTTATTCAGAGCTAAATGCTAATAATGTGAGTCTGAATGCCATTTTACATCATATTTATTGCCACTCTATATTGCCATGAGCAGCAGATAGTTCACCTTAGATCTGGAAAATACAATAAACTATCTGAAACTGAACTTCAGAAATGTGACTCAGTGCAAACCAACACATATCAGTGATTCAGCATCTACATTTAATCATGGTAAAGAGGTTTAATATGTATTAATTAGATTATAAACCTTACCATTTGGCTGGAGTGCAGTGAGTGCATATTCTGTGCTTCTGAATGGCTGTGTTTACATTTCTGTTGTATTTCGTCTGGTGCAAACAGCCGAATTGCTCATCACTGCATATCTCGTCACGTAAAGTATTGTTAGGACACGGGGTTACAGTGTAACCTGCTCACCTAATGTTTACACTCATAATATTTATATTATTTGCTAATTAAATAACCACCTTATGTGGACCTCCGAATCAGCATCTCATTTCTATGGCTGCTACTGTCCACCGGAGGTCGCATTTCAGTCACAGACACATACTTTAAGGCCCCGTTTACACTAATGCATTTTCGTTTTAAAACGCATAAGTTTTGCTACAGTTACGCCATCCGTCCACACTACGCCGGAGATTTCGAGCCCCGAAAACGGAGCGTTTTGGAAACGCTGGAGAGGTCGTTTTCATTCTAAAACGCTGCTGCTCTGTCTCAGTGTGGATGGGGGAAAACGGAGAGATCTGAAAACAGAGGCATGGCTGTGAGATTCGCCTATCTGATTGGGGCTTTTGGATCATTGCGTCTCCTTCCCTCATTCGTCAAGCCCCTATCACATGACTATAACGCTACCGGAAGACGGCAGACCAGCCTTCACTGTAAACAACAACATGGACACAGAAATGGGAGCGTTG